>JZKD02S1638322.1:156043-200882 GCA_000966675.3 Picea glauca
CTCGGCCTTGGGGACACTACAATCCCCCTCCCCTTATTTTTGCACTGTCCTCGGTGCAACTTACACTGCCTCTGCGTGTCCTTCAAAATTTTCAAAAAGATGCGGGTACTCTGCCTGCATAATATCTGCATGCTCCCATGTCACGTCCTCAAGACCGTACCAGGTCCACTGGACCTTTACAAGCTCTATGGCCCAATTTCGGAGCTACTTGTTTTTCCTGTTCAATATGCGCACAGGGTGCACTTGCATGACACCTTCTGGTTCCACCTAAATCACAGTCCAATCGATAACATGATTAGCATCAGGTACATATTTCTTAAGAAGTGAAACATGAAACACATTATGTACAGTCATATATGCAGGTAATGCAAGCATGTATACAACTGGCCCAATCCTTTCTAGGATCTCAAATGGCCCGCAGAATCTCGCTGCCAACTTGGTGCAACTTCCCAGTTTCAGGGAACTCCTGCTAGCTTTCACTTTCAGGAAAACATGGTCACCCACTTTGAATTCTCTATGGGTTTTGTTACTATCAGCATAACTTTTCTGCCTGTCCTGGGCAGCTTTCAAATTCTGTTTGATTTTGATCATCTAATCTTCCATCTCTTTGAGTAGTTCAAGTCCAACTACTATTCTGTGAAGTGGATTATCCCGGCACACTGGAGTGTTGCACTTTCTTCCATAAAGTGCTTCGAATGGGCTCATATTCAGAGATGCATGGTACCCATTATTGTAGGTGAATTCTACCAAATGCAGGTAGTCTTCCCACCTTGATGGTTTATCCATCACATACATTCTCAGCATGTTTTCGATTACTCTGTTTACTCTTTCTATCTGTCCATCAAGCTCAGGATGATACGTTGTACTAAAGTTCACATTCGTTCCGAATCCTTTGGACAGTCATTTCCAGAAATTCGAAGTGAATTTTGGGTCCCTATTAGACACAATTGTCTTAGGAATTCCATGCAAGCGTGCAACTTCTTTTAAAAAGATATCAGCAACATCTGCTGCTCTGTGGGTGGTTTTCAGTGGAATAAAATGGGCATCTTTAGTAAGATTTTCTACCACCACCATGATTGAATCATGTTGCTTGCTTGTTCTGGGTAATCCTGTGATAAAATCCATGGTTACCACATCCCACTTCCACTCAGGAATAGGTAAAGGCTGCAACAACCCGGCTGGGTGTCTGTGCTCAGCATTGACCTTCTGGCATTCCATACATCTGGCAATGTATTCAGCAATTTCCTTCTTCATACCTGACAAAAAGTAGTGGTTTTTGACTGCTTTCAGAGTCTTTTGATACCCAGGATGACCAGCATAAGTCACATTATGCATTTCTTTTAGAATTGCCAGCTTCAATTCTCTGTCATTAGGTACATACACTCTGTTTTTGTACAGAAGTAAATCATCAGTTCCCAAGGTAAAACTTTCCTTGGTTTGCGGTTTCTCATGTTTCTGTAGCTTTGCTACCAATCTTTGGTACTGCAAATCAGCATTTGCAGCTTCAAGAATTCTGTCTTTCAACTCAGTTATGTACATGCTAATGGCTATAGCATGTAATTCATGCACTTTTCTGCTGAGTGCATCAACCACCTTATTATCTTTCCCTTTGATATACCTAATATCAAAGTCATACTCACACAGAAATTCCAGCCATCTAATTTGTCTGGCATTTAAGGTTGGCTGATCAAATAAATATTTTAGACGGTTGTGGTCTGTTCTTAATTCGAATTTCTTGCCCATGAGGTAATGTCTCCATTTCCTTAAAGCATGGACAACTGCTACTAGCTCTAAATCATGAGTGGAATAATTATTTTCATGCTCTTTCAACTTTCGGGATTCATAACATATTACAAATCCCTCTTGGCTGAGAACTCCTCCCAGCCCCTCCTTACACACATCTGTGCATACTACATAATCCTTACTTGGATCAGCAATATTCAAGATTGGAGCACTAGTGAGTAGCTGCTTCAATTGTTGGAAGTTGTTCTCACATTGTCGAGTCCACTGGAACTTCTTCTCCTTCCTTTGCAAGGAAGTGATAGCATGAGCTATCCTTGAAAATCCAGCTATGAATCTCCTATAATAACCTTCCAGACCCATAAAGGATCTTACTTCTGTCACATTTCTTGGCGTTGGCCACTCTTGAATGGCCTGTACCTTCTCGGGATCCACAACGATCCCTTCTTCAGAAATAATGTGTCCCAGATAATGGATATGCTTTTGGTAAAATGAGCACTTGCTCAGTTTTGCATACAGCTGGTGTTCTCTCAACACCTGCAACACCATTCTAAGATGTTGTTCATGTTCTTCCTTTGTCTTGGAGTACACCAAGATATCATCCAAGAAGACTATGACGAACTTGTCTAGATAATTTTTTAACACTCCATTCATTAAGCACATGAAGACAGCAGGCGCATTGGACAATCCAAACGGCACCACTGTGAACTCATAATGACCGTACCTTGTTCTGAAGGCGGTCTTGCTGATGTCTTCATCTTTTATTCTCATTTGATGATATCCAGATCAAAGATCTATTTTCGAAAATAATTTCGCATCCTTCAACTGATCAAAAAGATCATCAATTCTTGGCAGAGGATATTTGTTCTTGATAGTGACTTTATTCAACTGTCTAAATTCGATGCACAGCCTCAATGTCCCATCTTTCTTCTTCACAAATAGGACTGGGGCTCCCCAAGGTGACACGCTGGGATGAATGTATCCTTTCTTCAATAGCTCTTCGAGCTATAGTTGCAACTCTTTCAGCTCTGGTGTGCTCATCCTATAAGGATCTTTCAAAACTGGAGCTGCTCCAGGCATCAGATTTATAAAAAAATTGATGTCCCTTTTCGGAGGTAGTCCAGGCACCTCTTGAAACACATCCTCAAACTATTTGAGTACCCTGTGGTCTTCCAGATTTGAGACCATATTTTGGAATACTTCTTCCACCTGGGCTGCAAATAATTGACAGCCTTTCCGGTAACATTTCTTCAGCTGCATAGCTGAGATTTCCCTCACAACCACAACTCTGGGAATTCCTTGGACTGTTACCTGATTTCCCTCTTCGTTCAGACATGTAAACCTCTTGTTTCAATAATCCAGGAGGGCATAGTGATGGTCCAACCAGTCCATCCCAATTAAGCAATCATATGAGCCTAAAGGCAGAATGTTCAATTCAGCCTTAGTGCTCATTCCTTTCATGTCCACTGAACAAGACTTAACCAATTCAGTGACCTTCCTCTTGGTCCCTGTGGCTAACTGGACTAACCAAGACTTCTCATGTTTTCTCTTCATTAGATGAAAACTTTTCACCACCCTAGGATCTACATAACTATGGCTAGCCCTGAATCAATCAAAATAACAAGTGGTCGGTTGTTGATCATACCTTCCACTTCAATCATGTGTGATTGAAATTCTGCTTGCTTGTTGTCCAGGGCCGCGTAGATCCTCGGCATTCTGCTACCCATATCCTTCACTATTTCCTCTTGCTGAACATCATGGACAGTTTTTGCTTTGTCCTTTCTGTGGGGGAAGTCTCTGTACCTATGATTCCCTTTACAGCCCCAACACTCCATGGGTGGAGTCCTTGGCATATGTTCACTCCCTTCAACTTTCCTAGGTTCTTTAAAAGATGACTGTTCCCAAGGACTATTTCTGAAAAAGGAAGGCTTACTTCCCTTCTGCCTCTGTTCTTTCTTAAACCTCTTCTGGTTATCTCAAGCCTTCTGAAAGGTAGGTTTTTCCCTTTGTTGTTCATATAGGCATTTCCCCCTTCTTATGGTTTCTTCCATGGTCTTAGGATCATCGTATTTAATCTTGTCACCAATGGAAGGTGGCAGTCCACTCAGATACCTCTGAATTTTGACAGCCTCGTCTTTGATGAATGGAACATACTTCAGCAGTTCCAGAAAACTTCGTTCATACTCATCAATGGTCATACTGCCTAGCTTGAGTTCGAAGAACTCCTTCATCTTTCTGTCATAATATCTTTTAGTCAGGTATTTCCTCTTGAAGTACCTCTTGAATTCCTTCCAAGTAACCTCTTTCTCTTTGATGTGTTGCACCTGCACAAACTGATCCCACCACATGGATGCCTTTCCTTTCAGTTGGTACATTGCAATTCTTCCTTCTGCATGAGCAGAATAATTCTGCAGCTGAAAATATTTCTTTATGCCAAGCAACCATGTCTCAGCATCTTCCTCCTTCTTATGCTCCTCATCAAATGTTGGAGGTTTAATTTTGTTCATCTCTCCTTTCAATTCCTCCCTTCCATATTTTTGTTGTTTTATGGTAGGTGATGGGCTTTAACTGCTATGTGTCTTACTGCCAGAGCATCTTTGGGAGTGACTGTGATGTCGGCTACCACTCCTCGACCTGCTTCTTCTCCCATGAGTTCTGCAACTCTCCATCGTACTTGAGTCTCTTCCTTTCTCAAGTTTCTTCTCTATTCTTTCCAGACTCTGCAAGAATCTTAAGTTTAATTTCCCTTGCCGATCTCTGACTTTCATGAGCTTTCGGCTATCATCTCGGCGTTCCTTGGCCTCTCTTTGTAACCCTTCAATGATTTTAATCATATGTCCTTCCTTATCCATATTTTTTCCATGCCCATTAGAGTTCGATCCTTCGACTCCTTGGTTAACATCCTTTCCTTCTTGTTCGTCTTCCATTTCAGGGATAATTTGCATTCTTCCCCACTCCATACTTGGCGTTGATTATCTGGAGTTTTGGCCTTCGTTGAACTCTGTACACGCACTGTGCAATTGAATTCGAAATTTGTCAGGCCATTAAAATTTATGAACAATCCGCAACATTCATAATTAATACGAACAAGAACGAAATATATTTCAACTTCACAAAGTTTTCTGAGTTCTGTTTAGCTCTATGTTTTTCGGATGTCCGAAACATTAATTCAGTTACTTCGGGAGTTCAAGTTTCAGAGTTTCGCAACTCCTAATGTCAAGGTTTACTGTCCTCTCAGATTCCCGATCTCCGATTACCCTTTTTATGTGCCAGCCCTCCTGAGCCTATCTCCTGACTCATATGACCATGCGCCCCGACCATGGTCATTTCCCTCTCGTGACTACTCCTATCGGAGTTTCGGCACTTGCGCTGTCAGCAGGAACATGTCCTCACAACCCTCGATTCTCCGATATGCCTTAGTCCTCTAAGCCAAGCCCTAGCCAATGTGACCACTGACTCGTGACCCTAGCCTTATCCCTTATCGGGGTTCGGGGTTTCGCCCATATGAATGCGCCAAAATGCTTGACAGCGGAATCCCTGCTTTCCCAATTTCTGATGGACTCTATCCGTGCTAGCCTTCTGGCCTAGAGCCTCACCATACAACCACACTATATGACCTCCACCCTACCCCGTCGAGTTTCAGCGGTTTCAATATCATGCTCCTACACTCACGGGATCTCCGATGGATCCCAGTTGTTGACTTATCAACAATCCTTTCTCCTGTTGCTATAAATATGCCACTTGTCCTCCTGACAGTCGATGTGGCCCCACGCACCTAGGCCTTATCGGGAAATCACGTATCGCAATTTTCCCAAGCACAAAACCTTTGCCTCCAGAATCTTCGATATCCCGATTCCCGATAGGCCGATGCGCCTTTTGCTTTAACCCTTCATGGTTAGGTCGGGTCCATGTGACCTCTACCCCGCGACCATACTCAAAGCTCTCGTCGGGGTTTTGGGGTTTGGATTTTCAAAGTGTATGAACCCCTTGTCACTGGGGTTCCCAATTTCCCAATGAACTTCAAATCTCGATGGACTTACCCCTTTGTCGTAACTTTCCCGATGGTAAAATCCCGATGCCTCTCCGGCTTCTCCTCTACTCATGAGGACTTAAATTCTGTGCAACTTCTGTCAACTCGGACAGTTGACGGTTAATCCCACAGGGATCTTACGACTCACGATCCTCCCAAGTTTAAACTCCTGTGCAGTATCCAAAGGTTTTAAACCTCCTGCACGTTCTCCAGATCTGACGGTTGCAAGGGTTTGCCTTCCCTCCCGAACAGATCTGATGGTTCTAACACCCTTGGTGTAGAGACCTGTCTCCCTGTGGTCATAGACCATACCGGCTACGGTTTTCACCGTACCGCTAAACTATTGGCTTGTAAACATGGTCAAGGAACAACTTGACACACTGGAGTATCCAACGTCCGAAATTGGCCATTTTAGGTCCAATTTCTCTTCACAATTTTGGTCCAAAGACCACTCCATTGGCCCATCGAGGCTCAGTGTCAAACCTTGGCTCTGATACCAATTTGTAGTGTACCCATTCACTACCCAGATTTTACCAAACAAATGCATTTAACACAATTAAACACACTTAATTCGCAGAGTAAAATATATAAGTTATTGTTACCATTAACAAACCATAGCATTCAACAATAATTCATTTACACAGCGGAAAACATGATAATATATATACAACACAGTCATGCCAAATGTGATAAAACATAATTCAGATACTTATCTTTTAATAGCTGTAGAATTCACTAACCAAGTGCAGGTCTTCCACGAACCTCCCAGCCTTAGACCACATTGTTCATCAGCTCAACAGTGGGTCACCCCCGAGCTGGGACCGAGCTCCACCCCCAAGGCAAGGATCCTCGGCTAGGCTAAGGTTACAGGGAAGATAGCACATACACAACCACCAGGAAGAAAGCTCTCCCAGGAATCTCCCACACTCACTGCCCACAGACCCTCATTCCCCACATGCCTGCTCCACCCCAGGGGAGTGCACCTTCTCTGTCACCTAGAAATTCCTTCGGCTGCCAGTCCCCCTTACCTTGGATTACAGGAGCAGACCAGACCGGAAGTCTCTGGGCTCTATGGCAGCTACATGAATTTCTTTTAAGAGTTCTCTTCTCCCTCTGCGCACTCTCTCACCTCAAGGAGTCACTCATAGGCCAACAAGCCTCATGCAGTCCAGTACTGCATGGTCATATAAATCCACAGAAAACACAGACACAGGTTTTCCTGAATCAGTTCAGTAATCACTGGATGATCTCACAACAATGATTTAGGAATAGGGACTTCATACACAGGCTAACTCAGCTTCCCCGAACCATAAGATTCTTTCCCAAAATCCTCATTGGCTTCTCGCAAGCTAGGAATTACACTCACAGGTTATCCCAGAGACGAACATAGACTCCACGGCTCCCAACGGAGGGTGTACATGGATCTTCCACCCGAAACACATGCTTCCTCTCTGTAACAGACATTTATCGGGTTTCTTGCAGACTGGCTCGTACTATTCCTTTCCAGGCAATCGGGTCGAATGGAATGAGAGACCCCTCACAACTTGCTGCCTCTATTTTATTTGCATGCACCAGGGTTGACACTTGTCACCCTGGGAACTGCATGCATTCCATCTGTACGCCTTCCTCCCATCACTTGGGAACTCACGGGTCCTTCCAAAAAGGACTTAGGATAAAAGAATGTGCACATGGATTTTTAGGAAATAATATTAAAATATTATTCCATGCCTAAGCCCCTAGGCTCCTCACTCAGCCCCTTTCCCACCTTCCAGCCCCTGATCGCTTGTCCACTCTGTAAATTCTCAGTCCCCCATCACTCATTCATCATGGACGATCTGGACTGGCGATATTTATATTTTATTAATTGACCTGCATACATACAAGTACATCAACAGGCTCCTGGCCTCCAACACTTAGGCTCCCTGTCCTAACAAAACACATAAGCTTACAACTTATACAAAACTTGGCTCACCAGCCTATAAAACATATTTACAATTCTTTGCATATAACATGATCTGCAACGGGGCTCGGCCTTGGGGACACTACAATAATTGTCTTGGGTATGCCATGTAATATAGCAATTTCTTTCATATAAACATCAAAAATGTTCATTTCCTTGTGAGTGAGATTAACTGGAACAAAATGGGCAGCTTTAGTAATCTTATCCACCACTACCATGATAGAATCATGTTGCTTATTTGTTCTGGGTAGTTTGGCGATGAAATCCATTGTTACAAATTCCCATTTCCACTCAAGAATGGGTAACATATGTAGAAAACCAGTTGGGTGTCTATGCTCAGCCTTTACCTTTTGACATTCCAAACATCTGCAAATAAAATCAACAACCTCTTTCTTCATGCTTGGCCAATAATATTGGCTCTTGAAAGCTGCAATAGTTTTCTCATATCCTGGGTGCCCAACATAAGGCACATTATGCATTTATCTCAATATCCGATTTTTCAATTCCTGGGAATCGGGTACATAAATTCTACCCATGTACATGAAAATTTAATCATTATCTAGCTTGTATTCCTCAATTTTATGCTGCAAAATACCTTGTTGTAATTTTGCCACTAATTCCTTATATTGCAAATCTGATTTGGAAGACTATATAATTCTACCTTTCAACTCTGATTGGTACATGCTAATGGTTGTAGCATGCAATTCATGCACTGTTGTTCTAAGTGCATCAACCACTTTGTTCTATTTCCCCTTGATATTCTTTATATCAAAGTCATATTCACTTAGAAATTCTAACCATCTGCTTTGCCTAGCATTTAGAGTTGGCTGATCAAATAAATATTTCAGACCATTATGGTCTATTCTTAGTTCAAAAAATTTTCCCATGAGGTAATGTCTCAATTTCCTCAAGGCATGCACTATGGCTGCCAATTCCAAATCATGAGTGGCATAGTGTATTTCATGTTCCTTTAACTTCCTTGACTCATAACATATGGCAAACCCATTTTGACTGATGACTCCAACAAGTCCCTCATTACATGCATCTATGCATACATTGAAGTTTTCATTTGGGTCTACAATCCTTAGTATTGGAGAACTTGTTAATAATTGCTTCAAGTGTTGGAAACTCCTTTCACAATCCAATGTCCACTGAAACTTCACACCCTTCTTTTGTAAGGAAGTGATTCGGTGTGAAATCTTTGAAAATCCTTCAATAAATCTCCTATAGTAACCTACAAGGCCCATGAATGATCTGATCTCTGTCACATTCTTTGGCACTGAACATTCTCTAATGGCTTCTATCTTCTCAGGATCCACTTCTATCCCATCCTTTGAAATGATATGTCCCAAATAATGAATTTGCTTCTGATAAAATTAGCACTTTATCAATTTTTCATATAACTGATGATCCCTTAATACTTGCGACACCATCCTCAAATGATGTTCATGCTCTTACTCTGACTTAGAACATATGAGAATGTCATCCAAAAAAACAATGTCAAACTTGTCTAAATATTCTCGTAAAACACCATTCATTAATCACATGAAAACAACTGGTGCATTTGACAACCCAAATGGAACCACTGTGAACTCATAATGCCCATACCTTGTCCTGAAGGTGGTCTTGCTAATATATTCATGTTTAATCCTTACCTTATGATATCCTGACCTAAGATCTATCTTTGAAAATATCTTGGCATCCTTCAATTGATCAAAAAGATCACCAATCCTTGGCAGAGGATACTTTTTCTTAACAATCACTTTATTCAACTGTTTAAAATCAATGCACAATCTTAATGTCCCATATTTCTTCTTGACGAACAAGATCAAGGCACCCCAAGGTGACACACTTTGGCGTATATACCTCTTCTTCAAAAGTTATTCAAGTTGCATTTGCAACTCCTTCAGCTTTGGTGTACTCATTCTTTAAGGAGTCTTTGACACTGGAGCTACTCCATGCATCAAATTTATAGAGAAATCAATATATCTCTTTTGGGGTAGTCCTAGTACCTCCTTGAATACATATTCAAATTCTTCCTATACTGCATGATCTTGTAAATTTGTCAGCTTATCTTTAGGTGTCTCTTCCATATGCACTGCAAAGATTTGACACCCTTTTCTGTAACATTTCTTCAGCTGCAATGCTGAAATCTCTCTGATGCTTAGTTCCATGGGAATCCCCTGCACTTTCTCTAGGCTCCCTTCCTCATCCAAGCAAGTAAATGCCTTGTTATGAAAGTCTAGGATAGCATGATGTTGGTCCAACCAATCAATCCCAATTAGATAGTCATAGGAACCTAAAGGAAAGATGTTCAAAACTGCCTTGGTGTTCAGTTCATTCATGTTCATAATACATGACTTAACCATCTCATTAAATTTTCTTTTAGCTCCAGTAGATAGCTGCACCAACCAAGATTTCCCATTCTTTCTTTTTGGAAAATGCAAACATTCTACCATCTTAGGATCTATATAACTATGACTAGATCCAGAATAAATTAAAATAGTCATGGTTTGGTTGTTGATCAAACCTTCCACTTCAATCATATGTGACTGATACTCTACTTTCTTGTTGTTCAGGGGCGCATATATCCTTGGAACATTTCTTCCCATGTCCTCCACCATTTCATCTTGTTGTACATTGTGAACAGTCCTCCCTTTTTCACTTCTATGAAGACAATCTTTGAACATGTGATCTCCTTTACAACCCCAACATTGAATAGGTGGTTGCCTTGGCCTTTGACCCCCTGTCTCAATCGTTATGGGTTCTCTAGGAGTTTGTTTTCCCTTTGTATTTTTTCTCAAGAATGGTGGCTTGCATCCCTTCTTCCTCTGATCCACCTTGAATTTCTTTTTGTCTTCGCAAGATTTTTGGAAAGTTGGTATTGATTTTTTCTGATCATAAAGACATTTAGCTCGCCTTATGGTATCCTCCAATGTATTTGGATCATTATATTGTATTTTGTCACTAATGAATGGCGAAAATCCACTTAAATACCTTTGAATTTTAATTGTCTCATCCTTGATGAAAGACACATACTTTAGCAGTTCTAAAAACCTTCTCTCATACTCATCTATTGTCGTACTTCCAAGCCTGAGTTCAAAGAACTCTTTCATTTTCTTGTAATAGTATCTCTTAGTCAAGTATTTATTTTCAAAATACTTCTTGAATTCTCTCCAAATGACACTTTTCTCATTAATGTGTTGCACCTACACAAGCTGATCCCACCAGATGGATGCATTTCACTTGAGTTGATAGATAGAAGTTCTACCTTTTACATGAAAAGAATAATTATGCAATTGAAAATACTTTCTCATGCCCATCAACCATGTTTCTGCATATTCATCCTTCTTGTTCTCACCATTAGATGTAGGAGGTTAGATTTTGTTCATTTCTCCTCATAGCTCATCCACCCCAGACCTCTTATGATTTCTGACAGGGGATGGACTTCAGTTTCTATGTGATCTCTTATTGGAATGCCTCAAGGACTGATGGTGGTGTCTGATAACACTTATTTCTCTTGTTTTCTCATCAGGAGGCCTGTGACTTCCTAATTTGCTTGAGCCACTCTCCTTATAAAACTTATTTTCCATTCAGTTAAAGCTCTGCATTAACTTCATGTTGAAATCATCTTATTTCTTGTTGGATCTCCTAAGAATTTCATTATCATCTTTATGTCTTTGGACATCCTTCTGCAAATTTTTAATGGTCTCTCCCATATTCATGTTTTCATTCCTTTCATCTCCATGTCCATTGGAGTTTGTTACTTCAATGCCCCAATGGACATCCATCCCTCTAATCTCACCCTCTTGATTGTAAGTCCCTTGTGCCTCTTCCATTCCTCTAGAATCTATGCTTATCTTGATATGATATAGTTGTTGTTAACTCTGCAAAATGTGCATCCAACAAAACTTTGTTAGGCTATCTGTTTCAACAATTTCATGAAAATATGAACCATTCTAGTTCAATAATATGTATCATAATGATTTCTTCTGATTTAATGGAAAATTGAATTCACCAATAAAGTTTATGGGTGTATATTTATATTACACTATCCAAGACCTTTCAAACACATACTACCGTGCTCAATTCCGAGTCCTGAGCATAACGTTATGGCTATATGAAATTCTCACATTAATTTTTCTGTTCATTTTTCAACTTGGCGCTACTCTGCGCTGTAATATGCATTTTTGCACCTACACCTTTGGAATTCCCATAGGAGCTCCATTGGGTTTCCTCATATACATATTATGGACACTCTGTCCAAGTTTCACTTCTTTCTGGGTTATGGTATGCTAGTTACAACTTGTTGAAATTCCAGACCAAAATACCATATTGTAACGTGTATGGTACAGGTACCTTATTTGCCATATTAAACACTTTTAACATGACCATAAATTTAATTCATCTCTTGGAATGTATTTTATGGCTCAATATATTTCCTTTGACTTCTCCTACACCTCAATCTAATTCCAGAGAAAAAATTTATGGCTCTTTGAAGTTAGATGGGTCTTAAAATTTACCCTTCATTGTTTGTGTTGTAATTTTCTCATAAAAGATTTGTTTGACGAACAATTTACACCATTAGAAATATCTCTCCAAGATCTTTTATTTGAGCTATAGAGATAGAGTGTGCCCTGCCACACTCTATTCTCGTAGTTTTTGAGTAGCTAAAACCGCTCTGAAGGGCCTCGAAAACGCGTTGTAAAAAGATGACGTTCAAATGATATAAAACATCGCAGAAAATCACGGATTTTATTTTGTTGTTCACCCTTCAAACAACTTTGTGCACACAAATTTCAACTTGCAACCCATATCTACCATGTGCAACCACTACATAAGGTAAATCATGCCTCGCGCACTTTAAAACCACTGTGTACCACTCCTCTATCATGCAAATAACTTGCGAACACTACTTTTGTGTCGCACGCCAATATCCACTGCGTGCAATTTTGGTTCTTGCACTATTACCTATTGCGCACAATTTTTGTATCACACGTTGATATTCCATGTGCATTTCAATCTACGCGTTGTACCATGCCAAACTTTAGTACGGCCCCACCGCGGACCAATACTCAGCGTGCAACATCAAAGTTTCTCTTCACTTTGCCAATACTGTGCACACTACGCACACCTTTAATATGTGTGTGTGCACCACGCAATGCTAAATGTATTGCGCGGTCCTGTATACCAACATTTTTCCGTGCGGCTCTGAAATTTAGCATGCACACCGGCACACTAACATTTTTCCACGCTGCACCAAAATTTAGCGCTCACACCTGCACACTAATACTTTTCCGTGTGGCACCAAAATTTAGCGTGCACACTAACATTTTTCCGTGCAGTACAAAAATTTAGCGTGTGCACCAGCACACCAATATCTTTCTGCACAGTGTCAAATTTTACCTATCACAAGCTTTTCACTGTGCATCATGCATTTTTAGTGCGCCCAACTGTGCACATTCATTTTTATGCGCATCAATTCCTCGTGAATTATGCTGGAGAAATTGGGGCTTTTGTCTTAATTGTTTCTCCAATTTACCATCAACATTCTGCAACCATGAAAATTTTTCAATTTCACACCAATAACACCAGTTCAACCTACGTAACAACAGATCATTGTAATTTGACATTTCTGGAATGAATTTGTCCAAAATCAATTCACGAATTGAGAATTTTAAACACTAAACTCGCTCCATATGTCATGGCTTCATTGTAAATTCAAATTTGACCCATTCTAGATCCGAATTTGCTAGAACAGATATTAAATTGGGAATATCTCATCAATTGGCCAAATTTCTCCATTTTCTCATGAATTTAACAATAGAAATTGGGGATTTTCCCCAATTCCATCCAGTTGTTGTTACTTTTTACAATGGATGCTCTACAAACTAAAATTTGGCCACTTTGAAATAAATCCTCTATGACATTTCGCTTCAACTCAACATTCTCGGCCCATCCAAGCTCAGTGTTGAAAACTAAAGTTCTTATACCATATTGTAATGTCCCTGACCATCCATGCTGAGCCATGCTATGCCAGAGAACTATTTCATTCTCTCTGCGGAACATACTGTAACATACCTGGAGTATTCAACTAAGCTATGCCACATAAATTTTTTGAACTTCATGCAATTAAAATATATACACAAAGAACTCTTGCAGAAACATATATATATATAAAACGTAAACAACCAAATACATCTGTAAATGCACAGATTCACACTAAAATAAAAGTAAACATATACATGCAACATATAGAGGAAATACCCACAAAAATAAACATGTAAATAAAAATGCAACATGTAAATTTATCATACAATTGGCACTTATCTTGGTAAGAATGTCACCAACTATGTGCATACATTCCATGAACCTCCCAGCCTTAGAACACACTGTTCATCACTCTCAACAGTGAGTCACCCCCGAGCTAGGACTAAAATCCACTCGGGTAAAGGGATTCCTAACCAGGCTAAAGGCTCATAGACAAGAGGAAAGACTCTGTCACAAGTGCCAACTCAAACTAATAGCCTGTAGTCCATAATTCCCCACATGCCTGTCCCACCCAGGTAGTGTGCCCCTTCTCTGTTCAATAGTCCTTTGGTTGCCCTACTTCCTTTCCGGGCTTCAGCAACAGGCCAGACAAGAAGTCTCAGAGAACTATAGCTGCAGTTCAACACCTTTAGGAAATCATTTCTTATCCACAAAATTTCTCACGGGCCTGAAAAACCACCTCTTCAATAACTCATGGGCTTGACAACCCGCTTCTTTAGTCCATCTCCCAAGCTAACCAGATAGACAAACACAAAATGGCTATGGATACAAGTTTAGGTACAATCATGAAGATACGAAAGATATCTCAATGGGTGTGTGCATGCTCATGGATGATTGATTGGATGACTGAATGATGGAAGGAACGATTGGAAGAATCATGGAAAAGATGGGAAAATGATCTAAGTACCAACAATTGTTATGAGGGAAAAATTCTCTATGGCTAGGGTAAACCACAAAAGACAGGTATGACTGCAGAAATCAACTCGATTCCAACATATGTTATATAAACTAATGTGCAAGATAGGAAAGAGGCCTACCTTGATCCAATGTTCGATGATGTTCCACCATTGAGTACTTCAACCCAAATCTTTATACCTGCAACAAGTTCTCAACAAACATGCATAGCAAGTATATAGTGATAATATAAAGGGGTTAGCACATTAGATAGCATAATCCATTAATAAACATTACAAACATGCCCATGGATAAAAATCATATATTTGCACAATACCAATAGGACAGGAAAGGAGTATTTCTATTAATAAATGATCAGCAGAACTGACAACATTATAGACTTCTGTGTCGGCATGGTTCGAAACCATGAAGCCAGGTTCCTTCCAACTGGGCCTCCACCACTTCAATCCTCCACCAAAGAAAAACTCATAGAATGGAGACAATAAGGTTCTCTCAACAATAGGGAAATATATTGGGGGTTGAACACTGTGTTTAGACTTGATGAAAAAAGAGATCCATACTCAATAAGAAGTAATTTCTCTAGAGAAACTTTTCTCTTAAAGTTGAATGCTTTCTCCTCTTTTCCATAGCTCAGAATTGTATTTTTATATCCTTCAAAATGCAACTGAAGGGCCTAGTCGAAATGTTTCCAGTATATGGAAGGCCAAGGATCATAGATCTCCTGTCGTGACTTGGAAACCCGACTTCATTTTTGTATTTTCTTGCACAAATCCTGATGTACGCGGGTTGTAGTGGAACAACCTACGTATATACATGTTGTATAGTAGATAGGGCATGCATATGTGGAAAAATATGTATTTTTAGCTCTGGATTCATGTAAAAGAGATGACAAGTCTGCATAGGGAAATGGTAAAAGGCCCTCTGTGCAAGATAATAATGGTGAGGAAAATCTTGCTATAGCAACAATATGTATGCATGTCCCCGACTTGACACTTGTCATGTTGGGAGCTACCTTGGCCTACCTGTCCCCAACTTTAGAACATAGGATAAAATAATTATCCATTCTTTATGATTTAACAAATATTAATATAATATTTATTTTTGTCTTAAGCTCCCTAGCTTAGCCCTTTTCCTTAACATTTAGCCCTCCATTTCCCTAACTAGTCGAGTTTAGTACCCCATCTCTTTTATCGTGGTAGGTCTACACGCAACGATGTATTTTATATTAATTATGAGACATATATAAAATTAGGCACACTGGCCTTTAAAATATAGGCTCTCCAGACTAATCAAAACATACACATCCTAGCTTACAATAACTGGATCACCAACCTATAAAACATAGCATATACACAAAAGGCTATTTGGCCTCAAAATCACACACACTTATGTTGTTGCGGGCAGTATCCTGGAATGTTCAAACTTTCTCATTTTACTGCGTAGTACATGTGTGCACTATGCCATGAAATATTCATACAAAAAATGATATCAAACATCTCACCAGCTTAAGTACATTTTCATTTACATTACAATTGGATTCGGCCTAGGGATATTACAGGTGAGGAGGCTGAAGCATGCTTACTAGACATAAAAAAGTATTTCTAGATCTACAACTATTCCAACAATATGAATGTCAGAATGGCCATCTATAATCTAAAATGAAAATATATCATATGGTGGCAGGACCTGAAGTTGGCCAAGGACCTGAAGTTGGCCAAGGGCCTAAAGGAAAAATAGTCGGAGCGATCAGATTTTAAGAAATACTTTAAGAAACAGTATTTATCTGAAAGTTACTATGAAAAGAAAACCAAAGAGTTTTATGAACTACGAATGGGTCAAATGGCTATGGATGATCCATATTTTATGAGAATAATGAAATGAATACATATGATTAATAGGTGATTAACACAAAATAACAAAGATACAATAAAACTGGTTTTCTATTCAATAACGAAATAAGTTGAAACTGTAAAATGCAGTAGAAACAAACTTGTTGGAATGGTGGTGGCTTATCTCTGAGAAGAGATGTGACGGTTTCATGAATTCATGAGAATAAGATTACAATCAGGCTCTGAAGGCATTTTTACAATAAAAAAGAATTCCAAAAACACTAGACATCCAAAAACCTAACCCTAGGAGATGAAGTGCCAAAAGTCATGTGGGCCCCATTTGGGTAAGTTAGTAAATCAACTCCCAGGGTTGTAACTTTTGCATACGATCTTCGTTTTAGGCGTTTGATAGCCTGTTGGAAAGGTATCATCAAGGAGATTCATTTTGGGGGATCAATAATTACTTCATATATCATTGAGGAGATCAATCTAAAAAAAAACTTCATTTAGGCCCTCAAAATGGCCACGAAAGTTAAAACTGCTAAAAATAGTAAATTGTCAAAATTGTCAGAAAATTGTTTTAAGCTAGTTGGAAAAGCTGGGTGGCCACCAATATCCATATGGATCAATACTCCCTCCTTAGGAAGCAATGGTCTCTATTGCATTGATTTCCCCCATCAGATGAGGAAATTTCTGTTGAATTTGGCCCCGGGTGAGCCACTTGCCTTGGTGCAGGAGCTGCACTACTCTGATGACTCGATAAAGTTGGATCATTTGTTGTCGAGTGCCCTTGATATCTATGTCCATAATCTGATCATTGGATGTCTATTGTATGTAGTCAGGGTTAAGCTATGTCGGTGTCAATTGTTCTTCTACTTCTGAGGTGTCCAATAATGGTGGGAAATAAGGGCGAAGGAGATCCATGTTGAACACTAGGTGTAGGCCAAGGAAGGGAGGAATGTTTATATCAAAAGCATTGTCCCCCACGGCCTTGGTGATAGTGTACGACCGATAACGGAGTGGGAGAAGCTTCTAATGGAGTCCTACAAGGTGTTCTTTCTGCAAGTGCAACCAAATTTTGTCGCCCACCTGAAACTTATGTGGCACCTAATGTTGATCATGGCATTGTTTGTACTTATCATTGGACTTCTGTAGGATGTGTTGGATCCACTCAATGAACTGGGTGGCTTTTTCAGCTTCACTTAGAGTAGGATATGATTTGGTCGAGGTGACCATAAGGGGAAGTGCAACATTTGTGGGACCCAATGGCTGGAATCCCAACCCCACCTGAAAGGGGCTATGGTCTGTTGAGCTATGCAGGGCTCAATCGTAGCTATGATGGACATAGGGAAGGCTCTCATCCCATGTGTGAGGGTGATTTGAAGGATATTCACAATCATTCAATTTACAACCTCGGTTTGGCCATCTGTCTGGGGGTGGAAGGTCGTGGATTTGGTGACCTCGGTGTCCAATAGTGACTAGAGGCTCGACTAGAATGTGCTGAGAAATTAAATATCCTAATCTGAGACAATGGTTTGTGGGATTCCAAAATGTACACAGAATCGTTCAAAGAAGATCTTGGCAATGGCCTCTGTAGTGATGCTCTTCTTGCAGGCAACCAGAATCACCATCTTCGAAAAGCGATCAACAACCACAAAAACACAGTCATTTCCCCGCGTGGTGGATGGGAGGCCCAACATGTAGTCCATTGAGATGGATTCCCATGGAATGTAAGGAGTAGGAAGAGGGGTGTACAAGCCCTATTTCTTAATGTTCGGTTTGGCAATAGCATAGGCAGTGTAGGACCTGATATACTTGCTGACCTCCTGTAGAGGTTTTGGCTAGTAGAAATGTTTCTGTAGCATCGCCACTATCTTTTTGATGTCGAAGTGTACTGCCACCTCACTATAGTGGGCTTCCCATATCAACTTCACTTGCTCACTTGATGGAACACATATATGTCCCAGACGACACAACAACCCATCCCGAAGATGGAAACTATCAAAAACTACATTTGCACCCAACATCTGGTAGGTGGTGGCGAAGTCAGGGTCTATCTCATAGAGTTGGGGACATCCAAATGTCTCATGGCCGCAAGAGTCTAGCACCATGGTGAGTTCTACAAATGGTGGTCTACTGAAGCAATCAATGACGTGATTGGTGCTTCCTATTTTATACTTGTTGTTGATGTGGAATTGCTGCAAGTATGTGGAACACTTTTGATGGTGGTCATTCTGCAATTTTTCCTATGTCTGCATGAACTACAGTGGCTTATGAATAATGTGGATCAATGTCTCCTTCCCAATAATGTAATGTCTCCACTAGTGACAGGCTTGTACAATGGAGTACATTTCCTTGTTCTAAGTAGGGTACTTACGGACAGTATCTGACAGTGTCTCTTTATGATAGGCCGCGGGGTGGCTGTGCTAAGTGAGAACGATTCCCACAGCATAGTCTGAAGCATCTGTCTCAATTTCAAAGGGATGTTGCAGGTCTAGTAGTGAAAGTACTAGGACTGAGCACAAGCGCTACTTTAAATCATCAAACGCTTGTTGTTGGGACTGCCCCCACGAAAATTTCACCTTACCACCACCCCTGTTTATTTGGCTGAGGGCCAATGCAATTTGGGAGAATCCCAACATGAACCTGTGGTAGAAATTGGCAAGGCCTAAGAAGCTCTGAATCTAAGTGAGTTTTGGTGGGGCTAGCTAATCACAGATGAATTGGATCATGGCTGGATCCACATGTATGCCATTTTTATCAATGATGTATCCCTGGTAATGGACCTTGTCCATGCCGGAGGAGAATTTTTCCAAGTTGGTGTATAGCTTGTGTTGTCGCAGGGTGTGCAAAATCTACTGAATATGCTAGAAGTGTTCAACCCAAGTCTTGTTGTAAATTATAATGTCATCCAGATACACCACTAAAAATGTATTGGTGAATGGTCGCAGGATATCGTCCATCATCCTTATAAAAGTGGTTGGAGCATTTTTCAAACCAAAGGGCATGACCAACCATTCAAAAAGGCCTTCCTTTGACTTTAAGACAATCTTCCATACATTTGTCTGCTCTATCAGGACTTGTTGGTAGCCAGACCTCAAATCAATCTTACTAAATTATTTGGCTCCCATGAGTTGATAAAGGAGGTAATCGATTCGGGGAATCTGGTACCCGTTTCTGATTGTGATTTTATTTAGATCCCGGTAATCAATACAGAGTCGTCAGGTTCCATCTCTCTTCTGTACCAGCACGATTGGGCTCCCGCAAGGTGATGAGCTGGGACAAATGTGCCCCTTGTGGAGAAGTTCTTGGATCTGTTGCTTGATCTCCTCATTCTCTAACAAAGAGCCATGATAGACTGGCCCATTGGGAAGCGGTGCATCGGAGGTCAGATTAATGGGGTGCTTGACCTAGCATTGTAGAGGTATGCCTATAGGTGAGGAGAATATATATGAGTATTCTTCCACGACCTTATCTACTTGATTCTGCTGTGTGGAGAGGTCGGCCGCAGAGACCCTGGATGTGGCTATGATCTTTCTCTTATTCTGAGAGCGTATTAGGAAGAAGAAAAACTTCCCTGTCTAAGAGATGACCTTCCTGCATTGCTTAGTACAGATCAAGGAAATAGAACTAGGTGGGATGGCCTCAGGTATCCTGCACAATTTCCTGTTCAAAGTAATAATAACAATATGAGGCCTAGACTCATATATAACATGACGTTTCCATAAATAAGGTTGGCCCAAAAGAACATCACAAACTTCAAGAGGAGAAACATCACATAATACCTCATCTTTCAAGGGCTTTATGTTGTATGACAGTCGACATTGTTGGTTGACGTGGAGATTGCTTCCTTGGCAAAGCCATCTAATGGTGTAGGGTTGTGGGTGCGACATTTTTGCCAGGGCGAGCCGATTGACGACCTTTGCTAATATGAGGTTATTATGGATACTGCTATCAATGATGAAGTGCAGCGGGGTGGATTTTAACCACATCTGTGAATGGAAGAGGAACTCTCCTTCTTCTAGCTCATCTGGTTCACCAGGATGGGGCTTGGTGGTAGCAATGGTGGCACTGGGTTCTATGTCAATGATTTGTCTTCCCCTTTCTAGTCCTATCTTAGAGTGAGAATCCACATCTGATTCAAAGGATTTCACTTCGGCCACCAATGACTCCTTTGAATGAAAGTTCATAGTGTTATGCCAAGGGCTCTTATGGAAGTCACACCACTTCCTAGTATCTTTATTTGTTTTTATGGTATCCTTCTTGCAGCTTGGACTGATTGTCCTTATACTATCCATATTTTCTCTATCCTTTTTTCTATGGGCTGGGGATGCCTTTTCCTAGCTTTTGTTTTGAGGGGTTTCCTGGCCCAAATTGTTGTGTCTTTTGTTTTAGCTTCTGCTCGATTTTGAGGGCATATCGGTAGGTCGTGCCCAAGGATGAGATATCTAGAAATTACATTTTGGTCTAGATGTATCTATGTAGAGCACCATGATACTTGAGCACTATATGTCGCTCTGAATCTTTGATACCCAGCTTGGTGTGCAAGGTATGGAATATATTTGTGAAATCAGGCACTACTTGGTCTCTTTCTTGCCGCAGTGTGGTCCATTTGGTATATAGGTCGGCATAACTTCTGACAGGGTAGTATTGTTCCTTAATAGCATCCTTGAAGGATTCCCAGGTGGCCGTGACTGAAAATAATGAGGTTTCCTCTATTTCCTTTTGCTCACAAAAAGTTTCCCACCAATCTTTGACATGGGGAACGACTTTGAGGAGCACAAAAGTAATACTTTCTCTATTCAAAAATTTATGGACAGAAAAATACCCTTCTAGTAGATTCAACCACTTGTCTACAACATCCATGTCTATCTAACCTTCAAATATAGGAATATCAAAGTTTATTTGTACCTTGAAGGGGGCGACACCTCCATTCAAAGAAGATGAGTCACCTGTTGGTAGACGCTGAAGGATTTGCAGGAAACTATCCATCATATTGTTCCTCTGTTGTGTGAGGGATTCCTCAATCAACAATTTGAAAGGATATCCTGTCCCATCATATTTATTTTTTCCTACCATGAGAGGTTGCTTGGGTGTGCGAGAGCTTCTGTCCTCAAGAGAAACAAGCTCGAGACCCAACTCTTTGTACTCCGACCTTGTTGGGGACAAGCGTTAAAACGACAAGGAGCAGACCACTTTGATACCACTGATCCAAATTTTATGAGCATAATGAAATGAATACAGGTTATTAACAGGTGATTTACACAAAATAACAGAGATACAGTAAAACTGTTTTACTATTCAATAACGAAATAATCTGAAAATGTAAAATGCAGTGGAAACAAGCTTGCTGGAATGGTGGTGGCTTATCTCTGAGAAGATATGTGATGGTTGAGCGCATTCATGAGAAAAATATTACAATGAGGCTCTGAAGTCCTTTTTACAATAAAAAAAAATTCAAAAAACCCTAGACTTTGAAAAACCTAACCCTAGGAGATGAAGCGCCAAAAGTCATGTGGGCCCCGTTTGGGTAAGTTCATACATCAACTTCCTCGGGTCGTAACTTTGCATATGATCTCCATTTTAGGCGTGTGATAACCAGTTAGAAAGGTATCTCCGAGGAGATTCATTTTTGGGGATCAATCATGCCTATAGGTATCATTAATAATCTCGATCCCAAAAAACCTTCATTTAGGCCATCAAAATGGCCGTGGAAGTTAAAACTGCTAAAAATAGTAAATTGCCAAAATAGTCAAAAAATCGTTTTGAGCCAATTGCAAAAGGTGGGTGGCCACTGATATCCATATGGATCAATGGATGACCTGATAAACAAATTCATGGAATTATTAATGATCGTGCCCTATATCCTAGAGGATAAAGTAAAAATCCAATGTTTCCTAAGCTATTTACCGCAATCCTATAAGGAAATAATTGAATTCAACAACCCCAAGTCCTTAAGTGAAGTTTTCAAAAAGGCCTGAATGTGTTATGACCAATACAAACAATGGTCGAAATTTCCCAAGTCTTGGAAAGACAAGAAACAAGATAGAATGAACCAACGGAAGAAGGGATATCATCCACCCCCCTTCCAGAATGTAGCAAAGAGTTTTCCAGGGGAATAATTTTAGAACACCCAAGGAGGTGGTAAACCAGTCAATATGGGAAAAAATAAGTTTGGGGATAGCCCTAAAGAACCATTGAAATGCTAGGAATGTGGATAACCTCACTTAAGGAGGAACTGCCCACGATTAACCTTTGCAACCAAGACCACGGTTCACAACCTACAGGAAGCCTCTACATTAGGATATGTGGGAAGAAGTTTACATCGGATCAATGTAGTTGTGGATGGTCGACAAGCTGATCACCAGTCCACCGTAGTGGAAGTTGAAGGTAAAGTTAAAAATCCTCGTGTTTCTATTTTAATTGATCCAGGAGCTACCTTGAGTTACATTTCTCCTGGTGTAGTGGAGTCAAATAAACTTAAGAAAAAAATGCATACAAAAATCTTGGCTAGAAAAAATAGCAATAGGAACAAAAAGAAAAGTATATGATTTTATTTCTGACTATGAGGTGAATTTAGGTGGTCAAAACACAAAGATAATTCTGAATATTCTACCGTTAGGGTCTTATGATATAATTATCAAAATGTATTAGTTATAAATGAATAAATAAGTTTTAGATTGTTATGAAAAATCACTCAAGTAAAAAAACGAAAATGACACTGTTAGGACAGTTCAAGGCATACGAAAACCAATCTCAGTTAGGCAGATTTCAACAATGCAATTTAAGAAGTGCATGAGAAAAGGTTGTCATATTTACGCTATCCAAGTAAAAAAATTGCTGGAAAAAGAAAATAGACCTAGCTTAGAGGATTTGTCATCTTGCATGATTTTAGAGATGTGTTTGTTGATGAGATACCTGAATTTCCCCCAAGGAGAGAGATAGAATTTTCTATCGATCTACTACCTGGTCCAGCTCCTATGTCTAAGGTTCCGTACCAAATGAGTTTAACGGAATTAAAGATTCAACTACAAGAACTCTTGGACAAGGAATACATCCGGCCAAGTGTCTCACCATGGGGAGAACCAATCCTTTTTGTTAAAAAGAAATACATAACTCTAATATTATGCATTGACTACAGACAATTAAACAAAATGACGGTTAAGAACAAATACCCCTTACCAAGGATCAATGATTTTTTCGATCAAGTAGGTGGGGAAAATATGTTTTCTAAATTGGATTTAAGATCTGGTTATCACTAGGTTAGAATAAAATATGAGGAAATAAGTAAAACAACATTCAAAATGAGATATGGCCATTATGAATTTTTTGTTATACCGTTTGGTCTCACTAATGCGCCAACAACATTTATGTGTTTAATGAACAACATTTGAGTCAGTACTTGGATAAGTTTGTTTTAGTATTTATTGATAATATCCTAGTGTATTCTAAAATAGAAGAAGAATACGAAGAACACCTAAGGATATTACTGCAAACTTTAAGAAAACACAAACTGTATGCTAAATTCGACAAGTGTGACTTTTATCAAAAGAAAATGTAGTACCTAGGACATGTAATATATGAAGAAGGTATTGCAGTCGATCCATAGAAAATAAGAGCCATCATGGAATGGTCGATCCCTAAGGACATAGAGGACATCGGGTCATTCATGGGAATCACCGGATATTAACACTGATTTATCGAGGGATTCTCCAAGATTGCATACCCTATTAGACCTTTATAGAAGAAGGGAACCAATTTTATTTGGTCACATAAATGTCAGGATAGTTTTAATAAGTTAAAGGACTTGCTAACAACTGCACCCATTTTAAGGGTAGCAGACCCAGATAAAGACTTCACAGTCTATGTAGATGTGAGTAAAGTAGGGTTGGGAGGTGTCCTAACTCAAGAAGGGCACGTTATTTTTTATGAGTCCTGAAAACTAAAAGAGCACGAAAGAAACTACGTCACTCACGACTTAGAGTTAGCAGCTGTCATCCATGCTTTAAAAATGTGGTGACACTATATAATGGGAAGATTTTTTTTTTGTTGACTCATAATTGTTGTGTGAATTTTTTGTTTAGTCAACTAGACCTTAACGTAAGGCAAGCAAGATGGTTGGCCGTCTTGAGCGAATTCGACTTCGAGTTAAGAACCATAAAGGGTAAGGAAAACAAGGTGGTTGATTCTTTAAGTAGAAGAATTCATGGGTTGCTTGAAATAAAGAATAGAAGGGTTGAAAGAGACCTTGAGAAAAGAATAAAGGATGCAAGTAATAATGATGAAAATTACATTAAAACAATGGCAGATTTACGAAATAATGCAGAAAATTTAGACATAACAAATTTGAGTTTGGATAGAAAAGGTCTACTAAGGTTCAAAAACAGATTATACATACGAGATTTTGTTGAACTAAAGTTAATAATTTTGGACGAAGTACACAAGAAAGCATATTTTGGTCATCTGGGATACCAGAAAATGGTAACAACACTAAGTTATTTTATTGGCCTAATATGGAGGGCGAAACAACATAATACTTATCTAAGTACCAATATTTTGAGCAGGTAAAAGATGAATACCAACATCCATCCAGCCTGTTGCAGCCTCTACCTGTGCCAGAATGGAAATGGGAGACTATATCACTGGATTTTATCACAGGTTTTCCTAGAACTCAAAAACAGAATGATTCAATCATGATAGTAATTGATAATCTTAGTAAGTCTACACAATTTATTCCTGTAAAGTCTACTTTTAAAGCTATTAAAATCGCTGAAATATTCATGAAAGAAATTTTTAGACTGCATGGTATTCCTAAAATGGTGATTTCGGATAGAGACTTAAAATTCACATGTACATTTTGGAAAGAATTGTTTGGAGGGTTAAATACTAACTTGAATTTCAGCACAAGATACTATCCACAAACGGATGGGCAGACCGAATGAACAAACCAAATCATAGAAGAGATGCTATGAATGTATATAAGGATGAAACCAAGTCAGTGGGAAGACTACCTTCACTTGGTGGAATTTGCGTACAACAGTGTTTACGAGACATCGACTAAGATGAGCCCCTTTGAAGTATTGTACGACATAAAGTGTACGACCGCGATTAGATGGAATAACCTAGTTGACAGACTCATGGTAGGACCATAAATGCTTTAGGAAATGAAAAATATGGTAAGAAAAGTACGACAAAATTTAAAATAAGCACAAGACAGACATAAAAGTTACGCGGATCTGAAAAGAAGACACTGGGAATTCCAAGTTGGAGACCACGTTTGGTTAAAAGTCAATGCCATAAGAAGTTCACTAAAGATAGGAAATTATTCCAAGTTGGCATCAAGGTTTTGTGGCCCTTTCAAGATATTAGCTCAAATTGGACCCGTGGCATATTAACTTGCACTTCTTGCAAATCTGAAAATTCATAATGTATTTCATGTTTCTTTGTTAAAAAATTATGTTCATGATCCTACTCACATGATCAATTGGAACATGGTGCATATGGAACTAGAAGGAGAGATCCAAGAGGAACCTCTATGCATTCTGGAAAGAAGAGAAATAGCACTATGGAACAGAGTCGTCGCCCAAGTAAAAGTTCAATGGAAGCACTTTAGCCTTGAGGAGGCCACTTGGGAATTGGAGGGAGAATTGCATAAATCTCATCCAACCCTGTTCCAAGAAAGGAATCAACTCTGAGGACATGGTTGCACTGAAGGGGGAAAGGATGTAATATCCCCCAAAATAAATTATTATTAAGTATGAAAATACTCAGGAATTTATTTCCGGTTTTGGTAAATTCGAAATTGGAAAATTATTACCATTTATGGAAATTCTGAATTTCGAATTTAGTTAATTTTAATTTATTATTATGACTGTTGGGAAAATATTTTATTTTCCCCAACCAACTCTTTGACTATGACACTTGTAAGAAAAAAATATTTTTATATTTATTGCCGAGAGACAAATGGAACAGCCAGGTTGAAATCAGTTGACCATGACTCCATGAGTGGGGAACATGTTGGAACTACCTCAGGGATGAATGTTGGAAGTGGAAAATTAGGAATTTGGCCATTAGCATCCTTTGTAAATCAGGGATTTGTAAATCTGTGAAAATTCCCAAGGGGAAAAGACCTAGGCACACATGCTCTTGGCATATATAGCATATGGGAGGAGGTAGGATGCTACCTAGTAAGATGGGGAAAAGAGGAATATCACTTGTTGTTATGAACACTAATTTCTGAGTGTGAGGAAAGAAGAACTTCTTTTATTTTGAAAGAGGACGATAGCTAACCAAGAGTTTTGGAGTTCACCCTCATGGATTCATGGTCAGGCTAGGGAGTGAATGGAGCAAGTACATTGGCAGTTTTGTTCTATGGTTGGGAGGAACTTGGTTGTTCTGTTTGTTATCCAACAAATTGTTCAGATATGTCCATCTAATCCCTCCCTGGTTGAATGTTCTTTGATTAGATAGCTAATAGAATGCACCTATTTAATTTCTAGATGAATAGAATGCTCCTAGTTAATTTCTGAATGAATATTTTGTTGATTAAATGACTTTTGGAATGAAATAAATTACAGTATAACTCTTACAGTTTTATTGTACTCATTGAGTAGACATTCAATGTGTGTTAGGTGTTGATGGGACTATTTTATGTAAATATATTGAAATATGCATCTAAGCTAGATGGGGCCAGTGTTGTGTTAATTCTAACATTGCACGCATGTGATTATGTGTATAAGTAATCAAATTAAAGAATATTGTCGATTGAAGAATGCTAAATAAAATTATGGAAGTGGACTTGAAGGCTTATATATATATATATATATTTGTAGTTTAAATACGCAGGGTTGTATTAAATAATTATGAATATCAGACTGTGTGTGTGTGTAGTTGCCTGTACAGAATTTCAGATCCACTTAAACTCCTAATTTATTCATACAACAAGATGCCAATGATATATAGGAAAATGTACATTCCATTTATTCCAGAGTAAACCATAATAAAAGTTTTATTTTAAACTTATACAATCCATAGTGCAGAGACTGCTCACATTTAGCAACATTATTCATATGGTCAAGGGGGCATATGTACATTCTATTAACAAGAAAAATAGAAGATATCTATATCCACATGGTGGAAGCAAATAGGTACAATCATGTTTCATTACAATAGCATAGGAGTAAAATTATTGTAACTCAAATACCTAAAACTTATTACATATCCCTGAGACAGACCAATACTCAAATGTGTCTTCAACTCTATGCAATACTGTGATTATAACTCTAAACAGTGGAACCTGATTCAATTGGGGTTTCCACCTTGTCTTTATTTAAATATTGAATATACAAATAACCGGTTGTTTATAAAAGTCTACTATAAGAAATTGTTTCCACGATAATATAATTCTAGGTAAGAACAATATCCTTACAGTACAACCTGGAGGTAAAGTTCGTTTTTTTAAAAACACTATAGATTGGAACTCGAGTACCTTTCATGCCAGGCGCTATTTTGGAAATCCGGAGACTTTGGATGCTAGCAGTCATGGAAGGAAACCAAAAATGTTAATTAGTATTAAGATTTGAAGTAAGCAAAATTCAAGTGTCGAACATAGAATAATTACCAAGATAAATTTTGTACCAAAGAAATATTACAAAGGTAAGTTATAACTTCAGTTAGCTTGTGTTTTAGGCATGTGTTCCTTATGCATCGTTGAAGGAATCATCCACGGATTGGAGAGGGAGAAGTGGACCAAGGTTGATCTGATGGGTACCCTCGCAGCAAACAGGGCTCCCATCATTAGATCACAATAATCAATACTTAATCCATAAATATCAGAAGGAAATAAAAAAAACTTTTTAAAACCAGAATTATCAAGGATGCACAAAATAAAAACATGTTCCATAAAAATTATACGAATTCGGATCAGCAATGATGCCATGAGATTTTACCCTTATAACTGAAAGCAAATGTAGGCTACAGGTCGACGATAAAGAGGATAATGAGATTCAACAAGGTTCAGGGTACCTAAAATATCTGTCCGTTTTTTCTTTGTTACAAACGAGGCGAATTTAGATATGTTAACTACTAGATTCCCGAATGAAGTGTATGGTTAAATATTCTAGAAATTTATTAAATATCTGGAATAATAATATCAGACAGTGGAAAATATTCACCATATGTTTAGGCTCTTACAGGCATGACTAGGGTAATAGAGTAAATTATGTTTGAACCCAAAACCATGTACAGCAATAAATGAATCCTCGCCTCAAACCAAAAGGATGTATTACGGATTTCAACCCAAGAATTCCAGATTTCCTGCGGTGAGTCAAGGAGTCGATAAAATAAGGACTTGACATGACCCAAATAATGTAAATAAAGGAAAATCCGACCCTATCCATAGATAACACAATAGGGAAATAACCATTGTAAAGGGTGAGTTTGGAGCCATGAGGATCAAATATTTTCCTTGATGAAGAACCCTCACGAAAGTAATCACGGGTCATGACAGATCACTTAGCATACCGTTACTCTACGTGAGTATTCTATGTTGAAACACTTAGGGTCACTAAAGTGGATCTACCATTGGATGTGCAGCGATGGGTATTTTGCAAGCAAATCCTTTGTAGAAAAGAAAAAAAATATCTAGGCTACATATCAGAGAAAATACTAAGGGTAATTATGTATTGACAGAATCCAAACACAATCGAGACTACCCTATGATGCTATAACCTAAAACCCCTGTGTAAAAGACATTGAAAAATAACGAAAGCTGGAGAACAAATGACCCCCTAACAAAAGAGTTAATACTGCAACCAGCACCATTGCGATTCTTATGTATCTAACCAGAGTTCAAAGGGAAATATTTCTGTGAGGCAAGATTAACGAGAAAGGAGGTTCTCAAAGAATAATAGAAAGAAAAGAAAATACCATTACAGAGATGATTCAAATGCAACTAACACCCGGATAGGTTACAGTGCTCTAAGAAACAGGTTCTGAAGATCTTACCCGATGAAAGAGGGACCAAACAGATGCATAACGCTTCCTTGCTTGCATGAAATAGGTAGCCTCCTCATCGTCGGGGTTACGCATAGAGAAAGTTGAAGACATTAACACAGAGAGTTTTCTCCAAAAAGTCGTATAGAGCCTAGGTAAGTTTGAAACAATAGTCGTAGGAAACCCCACTGAATAGATCAATGGTGTTAATGACAAGTTGTACCTCAGCCATGTGATTAGAGTAAGGTGGTGGGATTACAATGGGTATAATAGACAAACAATCATCCCAAGGGAGTACGTTACAGATTTCCATAAATATCTCAGGCATGGTGTAATTAAACCATGACAGTCATATCTTTGGCTACCTCACATCAAATTTATGGCGAATACAATGTTAGCTTGTTAGTCTTATAGTTCAGTCTTTGTTTTCAATTTAGTTAGGGTTTTACTCCTGTTGTCGGATCCGTTAACCAATTTTTGGAAGGGTTAAATGAAAAGAAAATGAGCAGCCACACCAACTGTTAATTACAACCCTTACAAAGATTTAACTCTTACATTTTGGTGTTGCGATACTATTAACTCGGTTAATGAAAAACCTTTCACATATGATCTATAGTTTAGTCAATACATTCGGGCTAGGGTCATTGCATGCATCTTTATGTTACCATGGCATGCCCTATGTTTTGCGCATTCAAGATGAAAATGCTATGGTGAATACATAATTGTATTTGTTTAAGGAACTAAGCTACATTCCACCTTCCTTTGAGAATAGGGTTGAGATAGAGTCTTGCTTTTACATTTGTTCCAGGAAATGGTATGTGTAAATGGCGGAAGATAAAAGAAGTAATAAAATCACTCTATTATTATAGTTAGGAAATGTCTACTATTATAGTTAAGAAATGTTTGAAAGGTATTCCAAGCATTTGAATAATTCTAATGACCCTAGTTCAATTTTTTTTTGAATTGGTAAACTTGGGGTACATTACACTTGTGAATGGGAAAGCTCCTCGAGCCATTCTCTCATTAATGGAAATCTCTATGGGTGATGCATGATGGGTTGTTAGTAGTAAATCTTACTTATTGCATACTTAGAAGTGCGAAGTTGGTGGGTACGGTTAAGAGAAATTAAGGATTGGAGGTTTTGTGAACATGCCAACCCGACGATATGCGAACAACATTCCATGATTTTAAAATTAACACCGAGAAGGGATAATATAACCCTCTGCAAAACTTGGTTTAATGCATATTAGTGGGAGATATCCTTGAGACTTTCGCTCATCAATGAAAATCTATATGGTTCCTGCATGATGAGCAGTTAGCATTAAAGCTTACTAATTGCATATTTAGAAATAAGACCTTATATATATATATATATAAACATTTTTTTATTATAGACAAGTGCAAAGGTGATGGAGACAGGGAAGAGAAAGCAAGGAATGACCAGGTATGAAAAGTAATCGGACACGAGTCAGAATAGGGTTACAGGGGATATTCAGGAGAGGTGAGTCTCCGATGGTCAAATTTGATGTCTCATAATTTTTTACTGCAAAACGAGTAATACGAAAGAGGGCATGATGGGGCAGTTCAGCGGCCGGTTTGTATATTTTCAGAATTCAAGGGAAATAGCTAAGTATGGAATAAGGAAATGGTCGGTCGGACTCATTTTCAAAATTAAGTATTGAATATTTTGTAAACGGTCCAACCCCACGATGCGCAAACGACATTCCATGATGTTTTAAATTAACCCTCAGAAGGGATAATATAACCCTTCATAAATATTGGTTTAATGCGTATTAATGGGAGATCTCCTCAAATCTTGGTTTAGCATTAAAGCTTTCTAATTGCATACGTAGAAATAAGAAATTACACACACACACACACACACACACACATATAAACAATCGTTTTTATTATAAATAAGACTCTTTTATATATAAATAAGTATGAAAAGTGGTCGAAATGGATTGAAAGTAGGGTTGCAATCAATACGGAGGAGAGGTGAGCACTTGACGATCAAATTATATGTATTTATTATATATATATATATATATATTTTAATGTTTTTCTAAACAATGTTTTATTATAAAGAAGTGCGAAGATGATGGGGATGGGAAAGAGCATGTAAGGAATGGCCAATTATGAAAAGTGGTCAGACGGGTTTCATAATAGGGTTACAGGGGATTTTGAGGAGAGGTGAGGGCCTGACGGTCAAATTGCATGTCTCAGAAATTTTGACTACAAAAGGCGTAAAAGAGAAAAGTGCATGATGGGGCAGTCCAACAGATGGTTTGTATATTTGGGGAACTCTTGGTGTTGTTTGTAGGTCATGGAACAATGGAAGGGAAATATTGAGCCCACCTGTCTGGAAACCCATAATCGAAAAAGTGGCTAAGTAAATAATAGGGAAATAGTCAGTTAGACTTGTTTTCGCTAATATATGGAAATTTGTAATAGATATCCCATTACCTCGTAAGATATTTTCTGCATGTATATCGCGGAATTCCATGTGTTGTTTGTAGGTCGTAGAACAATTCAAAGGAAATATTGAAACCTCTTGTCCGTGAACCTACAAGAGAAAAAGTTGGTAAGTATGGAATAAGGAAATGGTCGGTGGAATTCATTTTCTCTAATATATTGATATTTGTAATAGATATCCCATTACCTTTAAGGATATTTTTTGCATGTTTATGTACAAGTGATGTAGGAACAGTTATTATGATGGTCTGCTCGAGGCATGGTGAGATGTTAGCATTAGACCTTAGTTATTGCATACTTGGAAATAAGTGTGAAGGGTGCGGGAAAATGAAACAACAGTTAGGAATTGGATATTTCGTGAACCTGCTAACCCGATGATCTACAAAAGAAATTCGAAGAAATGGAAAAGTATGGAAAGTGGATGGATGGGCTTCAAAATGGGGTGACAATAGTTCCACAGGAGATGTGAGGACCCGACGATCAAATTGTATGTCTTAAAACTTTTGAGTCAAAAATGTGTACCATGGAAGAGGAGATGATGGGAAAACTGTGTAACACAGAAGAGGGTATGATGTGAGAGTCTAGTTGTAAATTTGCGTATCGTGGAAGTCAGGGTGTTGTTTGCAAGTCATGAAACAATGGAAGTGAAATCTAGAGCCCGACTACACAGAATTTCGCAGTCGGAGAAGTGGTTAGGTATTGAATGGGGAAGCGGTCAGTCATAATCGCGATATAATTTTTGTTCCCATAAAATCCTGATGAGATCGACACAATGCATTGTCATATAATTGTTAAATGCTCCATGTTAGATAAAATTACTAGAGCCAATACAATATTAAAGAACTACGATACTATCAGACCATGCCAATGAGAAGAGCTGTTAAATTTAGCAAAGAAGAAGCAACCAAGACTCCAAGGAAAAATTGTTAATACTAAATCCATTAAAAAAAAAGAAATATTGGGTAGTGTATATCTATCCATAGAAATTGGACTGAGTTCTTTGCACCAAAACATTGAACATATTTTCCATAAACACAGGCACAGGACCTGCAACATGAAGGAGCCATCGAGATTCTCTTCAACATGCATACAAAACTAATTACCATGATTTTTTTAGGAAATCCTTACAGTCTTCTCCTCGGGAGGTCAATGTTTGCTACCCCAATCTCAATATCTTGTGGAAGACCTGAGCCGACAAAGAAATAGGAGAGTGGTTCCGCAATGAATAAATCCTTGGATTGAAGCATATGAAAAGAACTCCTTCTCCTGACCTTAACATCACTCCAATGTTGCACCCCAGGAAGAAAGCAATGCAAAATTTTCCAAATGCAGGAGGACATAAGAACCCATCTTCACAGTAAAATTTATAGTTCTCACAAGCTTCCCATGAGGAAGAAGATGAAAAAAATTGCAGGGAAAATGAAAGAGCCCGAAACTGAAAGTTAGGACACACCAAGAGAAGACCTCCTCATAGTCGAAGACTTCAGGGACTTAGGTTGCACGAGAAATTCCAGACGCCCAAATTAGTCCATTCTGAGTGGAAGGAGATGAGTAGTAGTAATATTCCTTGCACTAGTGGGAGTTATGGTCCTCATCCCCTAATATGTTAATTGTATATCCATAGAACAAGAGAGTTGTCCCATAATTAAATAGTGTTTTGGCTTGAAATATATCTCTGGGAGCATCAATAGACCATTTCCTTACAGTGAAAGACTTCCACCTAAAACAAACTAATTTGGACCTCTGGAATTCCTATTTTTGAGCTGCAAAGAGGGTATTGCATTCAATGTTGATTTATTTTATGAAACCACTTCTTTTCATCTTGTCACAGCCGCCATCGTCGAGCTAGAAAGTGCCCCCCATTATGGTTTATTTCAATTTGGGCGTAGGAGTGGGAGAAACATCTGCATTACCATCATTCATTGTCATATCATTGCCCATCATATCATCTTCTCTCAGATAAAAATTGATCACATCAACCTCTGCGCCAGCCATCAATGCAGGAGAGTAGGTTGTCTAAGTAGGCGAGGTTGCCTTGGAATTATTTTGCTTGAAATATATCTCTCGGTGCACCAAGGGACCATCTCCTTTTTTTCTCCTGGGTGGAGGGAGATGAATAGTAAGAATAATCCTTGGAGTAGTAGAACCTCTTTTCATCATGCCCGAAGGTGTTTACTATATCTGAAGATAACTGATGTGGAACTGATGCCATAAGTTAACAGGAATTTCCATTTTCTCCAGATGATGTTTGAAATTAAAATTCGGAAGGGATAATATAACCCTCCACAAATATTGGTTTAATGCATATCAATGGAAGATCTCTTCGATCCTTTTGCTGATAAATGACAATATCCAAGCTTCATGTGTAATGAGTTGTTACCATTAAAGCTTACTAAATGCATATTTAGAAAACATTGCGAAGTTGTCGGTGATGACGAAGAGCGATTAATGATTAGAGATTTCATAAAGGCGCCAATCGGACAACGCACGAAAGATATTTCATCATGCTTGAAATGAATACTTGGAAATGATAACACTCTTCTTCGAAAATATTGGTTTAATTCCTATTAATGACAAATTTTCTCTAGACTTTCAGACATTAATGACAATCTTAACGGTTCCTGCATGATGAGCTATTAGAATTAAAGATTAATAATTGCATATCTATAAAGAAGTGTGAAGGTGGTGTGAATGGAAAAGAGAGATTAAGCCTTGTACTTTCGTCCATCATCCAACCCGCAAAAGAGATTCCAGGAAATGGCCAATTATGGAAAGTAGTTGGGTAGGCTTCAAAATAGGGTCACAAGATATACTCAGGAGACGTGAGGGGTCAATGGTTAAATTGTATGTCTCTGAAATTTTGACTGCAAAATTTGTAACATGGAACATGGTACAATGACGAATTTATGAGGTCAATTTGTATATCATATAATTTTTGGTGTTGTTTGTAGGTAGTGGAACAATGGAAGCAAAATGTTGAGAAAGCCTGGCCAGGAACTGGCGATGGTAATAGTGGCCAAGTACAAAATGGGTAAGTGACTGGTCAGACTTGTCATATAAAATCATGAGACATAATCGAAACAAGGAATATTGATGGGATTGAAAACATGGCCACAAGTTCTACTCAGAAGACATGAAGGCCCAATGGTCAAATTGTATCTATCCCAAATTTTGATTGAAAAATGCGTAACACGGAACAAGGGACAATGACAGATTTTGACAGTCAATTTGTATATTGTAGAACTTCGAGTGGTGTATATAAAAGAATGATACATTGATAAAAGTGATACATTCGGAAAAATGACTAAGTAACAAGAAAGGGAAAGAAAATGAGAAAAAGAAAGGGGAATTTGGTCGCTAATTTGTAGATTGGGGAAGTCTCGGTTCTTTTTGTAGGCAGTGGAACAATGGAAATGTAATGTTGAGCCCTCCTATCTGGGGAGCCACGATGAAATTTTTTTTTTGAATATGAAACGGGGAAGCAGTCGGTCAGACTCATGATAAAAAAGTATCAGTATAAATCTGAAGACGTGAATCCGTCAACCCCCGCACCTAGACATTTTCTAAAAAATGACTAAGTAACCAGAAAGGGAAAGCGGAGGGAAAAAAGAAAGGGGATGGAAATTTTCTGAAGTGAGAATTGGTGTAAGAAATCTCCATTGATGGTCTTAACAATAACTATGAAATACATTAAACATGTGAATAGATTCTTCAATCAAGGAATAGATAAATCGAGCCATGCTTATAGTTTCCAGGATGTGTTTTTATAAGAGAAGCATCGAAAAGACACAAGAAAATCAATTTTGGGATGTTTAATTAAATTTATTGTACTATCAACTTCATCAAAAGTATACCAATGACCAATTTGAATTTTAATGTCCTATCATTGATATGATAGTTATGTTGGACTTCACATCGTATATATCCTTTTATTAAAAAATATTCCTGGAGATGAATTTTGCTAAGTTCATCGATCAAGGAAAAGTGCTAAAATGAACCACATACTACATTTGTGTCAGAGAGATTATATTAGAAGGAAAAGTACGTCCTGCATATTCTTTAAGATCATAGAAAAATTGCCAAGATCCTGAATGTATGATTAATTTTCCGGAACGAAGCATACAACCAAGAGCCAAGTAAACACCAAATGTATTGAAAGTCGAGGCACAAGGAAATGCATGAACACAGAAGATGCCAAGTCATGTCCCAAAAGCTTCCATAAAGCAGTACGCATCGAACTTTGCATAAAACAATTTGATATATATAAAAAAACACACGTGGCGTTGATTTTCTCTTACATCTGGTATATGTTCCCATGAGAAAATAACCAGGGCCATGAAATATGAACAAAATTCTCCCAAACAAAAGACAACAAAAAACTAGCAGAGCTTCACCATTGTACCCCAGATATAACCAAACCCCAAAATGGGGAACAAGAAACCTTTCGATTACTATTTTACCATGAAGCAACATCACTATGGACATTTTCTTCTGATAGTGTCATGTTCTATCACTACCAGTTTTAACAATGCCAAATTTCCAATATTATTGGAAATGATTGATGGTTCTGCTCAGAGGAGAAAGTGGTTTCGATGGTAAAAAGGATGGACCTAAGTTATTTACAGTTGGATACTTTGTATGGGGTTTTTACTCATGCTTCCCATTTATGGACTAAACAATCTTAATCACTTCTACCTCAACAATAAATGGACTTGTCTGTATGAATTCTAATGCTCGAACTCCCCAATCTCTATAGTGAGTTTTGGAGATCTCAAGCTCATGTTTCAATCCATGCTGAGCCCTTTTTTTTTCAATTAGGGAATCGATAAAATGCAGATACCATACCATAAATTTATATTTGAAGATCATCTTTTGTTTTATTTGGGTACCCAAAAAATGCAGAAATCCTGCCGTGGCTATACAGTTGGAAAACATTTTCCCAATTTGCGCATCCAAAAAGGTGCAGACTCCTCTAGCAAATCCACAGCTAGTCACCATTTTTTTTTTTCATTTGGACACCCCAACAAACATGAAAAATAACAACAACGATTTCATTTGTATTTAGATTCTCCTTGTTGTTTCGAGTGCACAAAAATAAACAAAATATCTGGAAAGAAAATTTTACAGCCATAGATGTAAAATCCGAAGAACTTGAGTCCGACGAACGTTCATCTAGGTGTTGAAGAAAAATTACAGAAACACGATATTTTTTTCGTTTCCTGCCAAAGATTGATACGATATTTTTTTTTCATCCGATATGCAATATTGCATTGTCCTCATTTAATGTAAATTTTCTATGTATCTGAAAGTCACGCAATGTGTAGACATTGTTTTCCTTTTTTTGTAGGTATGCTTCATATGACGATTTTGCTAACCTAGGAAGCACATCTTGTAATAGAGGATGTCTAATTGTACAATGTACGATTGTGTTTCCCACAGTTCAGATGGAAACATTGAGGGAATGTCTACATATGTAAGGTATTTTTTTACTGCATCATAGACAATCAATTGCATCATCACTTATGAAAGCATAAGAAAAACAAGGAGAGTTGCATTTCACACATACAGGCTCGAAGGGGGTCGAGTACACATTCATTTCAACCAAAAAACCCTCAACCTGGGCACATCAGTATAGTAGTTAATATATTGAACAATATAATATACCACTGCACAAAAAAAAAAAAAAAATGTGCAAAAAATTGGTGAAGGAAATTGTATGAGAAAAGTAATGATGAAATTGTAGATGTATACACACAACAGTTGTACAAATAGTTAGTTTCTTTAGATCTTGTACTATGTATGTTCACAATTTTGTTACAAATGTTTCTTGGGTTGTGCAAAAGATCATTTCTTTAACATCTCTTTTCTTTGTCATATTTTTGAAGATTATAAGTGGAAATTTCCCTTTATGAAATTGTTGTTCCATTGAGGAAAACAAATTTGAATAGGTGTCGAACAATAGAAGCTACAACATGGAATAGTGCAATAGTTGTGTAACGTAACCGAGACACATGGACATGTGAAAGTAAAGGAAAAAACTGGATATGGATAACGGTACCATTGCCTTGTGATTGTTTGAATCTCCATATTTTATATGGAAAATGTGTTGTGAGCTAAGTTTTCTCATGAGTGTGAAAACTACACCAATGGTTTCGATTGGGTAAGTGTCATTGCTCTATGCAAGTTGGTTGATAGTTGTGTCCGGGACGAAACAACATTCTGAAGAAATAGCGATATTTTTTTCCACAATAGTTGTTTCATTGAGAGATATAATCTCATCACAATCACCACGGTCATATACTATTTTGGGAAATATATTAAAATTTGTAATGGATATCCCATTAGATGGCAATATGTTTTCTGCATGTTTCTGGACAAGTTGTGTGGGAATAGTCAGTGTGACTGTCATTAGGGCCTCATTTTATGTCATGTCAGCACTCATAATGGATCTAGTTTTGTTTTCCTTCTCCAAGTAGGTGTTATAGACGACCATTATGTCCCTGATGAACACTTTTCCAGTTGGACGTTTGTTCAAGCCCTTTATTGATAGTATTTTGGGTGTTACAATTTTATACCTCGTGACATCTTTTGAACACAAAAATTTATGTGAATCATACTTTGCACTATTTTTTTGTTTTCTTTTTTCCTATCATAAATGTACAAGTAGACTCACAACTTGGATGAAGCATGGAGCCAAAGTTTTGCAACGAGACCTCTTAGTTTGCGGAACTTGTGCTATGTTTGGCATCTAACATGTGCTCGTTGATACCTCTTGTGAACTCCAAAGTATGTGTTGCATATGAAATCAGGATATTCATCATTGCATAGATGAATAAATAGATGAGGATATTTGATTGGTAAAAATATGAGGAAAAAAAGTGTGCATCTCTACCTTTAGCCTTGTCGGTCTGTTGATGTTTACGATGATTGATTGCTCATGGCCATGTCACTAGTCCAACCTTTTCTGATTCAAGCATGTGTAGATGAACATCAGAAGGACTCAATAAGCATATGCATTGTATATTGTCCATAATTGTTCTGACTATCACATACAGGGTCGAAGGAGATAGAATATGAAATAGGGTGTGAAGGGATACTCATGAAACATGATGAGCCGATGGTCAAATTGTATGCCTCGGATTTTTTGATTGAAAAAATGTGTAACAGTAAATAGGGCATGATGGGGAGGTACGACAACCAATCTTTATATCGCAGAAATTCCGAATCCATAGGGGAAATATTGAACCCGTCAGCCCAAGAACCTGCGATCGAAAAAGTGTCTAAGTATGGAATGAGGTAGAAGCATGAGTATAAATGTGAACCTGTGAGTCCACTAACCCGCACACCTAGACATTTTCGAAAATACCACTAATAAAAGAAACCAGAAAGAAAAAGTAGACGAGAAAAGTTAAGTATAGAAGAGGGGAAAAAATGAATAATAGAATGTGGGAAAATTAGAAATGGGAAGGGAAACATTTGGAAGTGGGAAGTATCAACAAAGGCCCATTGGTTCCAAGTCATCGTTTTCTAGTACAATATTATTTGAACCAACCCATTTTGTATGTTTAATTTACGAGCACAGTTGGTATACCTTTTTGAAGATTGTACCACAACCCCCTCTACTGTGGGATATAAAAATTCATCTTCCAGTCCAACCAATCTGTTTCTTTCAATGTAGAAACATCTAACATGCAGTGGACATGAAGGTAAGTTAGTATGCAAAAATACATGTAAAATAAATAAATATAGTTCTATGTATTTCAATGTAGCAGCAAAGATAATACAATTCACACGAGGAAAAGTTACTATGTAGAAAGATACGTAGTATCTGCATATAGTAAAATAGGTGCAAAGAAGTAGAACAAGTAGAACAAATACACAAACAATAAATGAAATACTAAACCATGGAATATGAAATAAGAGTAGAAGCATGCACCTCTGCAACTCCTCCTCCACATTCGTGGGAAAGAGTCCATCGTCCTCTCCAACCACTTTGTTTTTTTAAATGTAGCAATACAGAAAAAATACAATGGACACGAAGGAATTTGGTATGCGGGAAGACATGTAAAAAAATAAACAGAGTTTGAATTTTTTCAATGTAGTGGCATAGAAAATACAAAGGGAATGAAGAAAAGTTATTATGTACGAAGGTATGCAATATCTACATACAATAAATTAGGTGAACAGATATATAGACAATTAATGAAACAAAAAACAATGGAATATTAAATAATAGTACAAGCATGTACCTTTGTATCTCCTCTTCCATTGCTGCGATAAAGACTCATTCGTTTTCTCCAACTATTTTGTTTGTTTGAATGTGGGAACACACAAAATACAATGAACATGAATCGAATATGGTATGCCGAGGAGAACAAGTAATATGTACATACACTAAATGAGAATCAATGAATAGAATAAAAGATAGTTAGAAACATGACCCTTTGCTTTTCTCCATCAATGCTTGTAATTATATAAAATTTTTCCTACCCAAAATACATTACAAGCCACAAAATATTAAGAAATGGCATGGCCATAGCTAAATAATTTTGGTTTTCTGCAGCAAATTATCCAGATATTCTTTGACACGTGGAAATATAATTTTGCAATATCTTTGGTGTACATCTCATATTTCAATTACAAGACAAATTGTATCATGGTCACACCAGCCTGTGTACAGGATAAAGAGGTTGTATTGTGATATGGCCACATTTCACCATATATGGTTAATAAGTGCATTTTGGACATGTTTTATCTTAACAAAAATACAACATACATTGTAATTGCACAAATAGTTCTCCAATCATTTTTTATGCCACTATTTTGTATCATGTCAACACTGAAGTATCCTAGAATGAGAATGGTTTCATCCAAATGTAAATGTGTGATGCATTTGAGAATATATTCATTATGCTAGCAATGTTGCATTCCAAACAACATAGAAACTGAATACTGCAATTTGCAATCCAGAGAACACCACTCTTGGTAGCACCATATCAGTATCATTTTCTTCTACAACAACATTTCAAAAATACATGTAGGTATGGTCCAAAACTAGGAAAAAGAATTGGAGAAAACATTAAGAGAAGGATAGGTGGGCACGAGAAAGACGACATATCTCAACTTCGCGAGACACGTCAAACAACAGAACTGCAAGTCCACTCATGAGTGCAGAACCTGAACACCGCAAAGTGAAAAAAGAAATTGCTCCAACTTCCAGCATATGAACCCAACCTTGCAAAGCCAAAGTAAACAAAATAAAAAAAAATCAACAAACCAGTGAGCAATCACAAACATGCCCAACTGGAGCCCCAGGACCTCAAACTTGCAAGCTTGATCCAAACAACAAAAAGAAGCAACTGACGAGCCAACGAACCAATGAACAAGCAACAAGCACTGAATGAGTAAACAACATATCTATCACCAACGATTACCAAACTGAATCCGAACCACATAAGGAACTAGAAACATATGATGAGCATGCCAGTAGAAATAATCAAACATTCTTACTTGCAAATTGCAAATAGTGAACAACAAAGAATGAATAGAAAATGAAATTATGGCATCGAAACTTACTCTAAAATGATGAACGACAAAAGCGTGGGTCGAATTATGGGTGCAACACCTGGAGAAAAGTAAAAAAAATAGATTCAACTACGAATGTAGTACCCCAACCCTACAAAGTTGAATTAAACAAAAGAAAGCAACAAGAACCAACAGGTCCAACTGTAGGCGTAGGTCCCCAACCTTAGAAAGTTGAACCAAACAACAACAAGCAGCAACCGACAAACCAACAAGCAAGAAGCACCCACCGAACTGGTAAAAAATGTATGTATCTTCAATAATGACCAAATTGCATTCCAAGAATAGAATAAGTATGAAACATACAATGCCTATTCAACTGGCAGAGGACAACAATATTGTCCAAATTCACTGAAACATTGTATGGAAAAATTCGAGGAAAAATATACTCTGAGAAGCCTATTTAGGTAAACATTTAAGGCTATTAGTTTTTTAAAGGCCTCATGATATGCAAACATTTAAGTTGTCAGGCCTATTTCAGGACCTCGTGCTATGTAAACATTTAAGTTGTCAGGCCTATTCAAGAACCTCAATAAAAGTGTCTATGCTCTAAACATTCAGTATGTAAACATTTCAATACAAATACAAAAGACTAATAATAATAATATGACATATTAATATGCAATCGCTATAGTCCCTCTACGCCTTCGGCATGGACTAATAATAAAAATAAATTAAAAAACAATGTCCATGCTCAAAACTTTCGGTATGTAAACATTTCAGAAAAAATGTAATAAAAATATAAAAAGAGCATCTAAGCTCAAAACTTTGTGTATCTACACATTTACAACATTGGGAACAACAAAGTGGGTAATAATACCTCCAATATATTCTCCAATGATACGATGACATATATATATAATAATGTTTTTACTTCTATAGTATGAACAATACAAATAATGTGAAAATTTATAGTCAAAGGACATATTAATATGAGGTCAATGAATTATCGATCGCTATAGTTCCTCTGCGCTTTCAACAGGAACTAATAAGAGGTAACTAGGCCCATTCGACAATACATACTCTGTTATGATAGTAAAATGAATAATAAAACTAATTGATTTTATAGTGCATTTCTAGTAACCACCAAAGTATGAGAAAGTATCTATATTCACTAAATGTGTGGTTTTATAAGAACTAAACAAAGATTTAACTATTTGGCTGTGATTTATGGTTCTCATACTTTAAATCCTTTTCTAATACTTAAATGGAAGTGGTTTATATGGAAAAGGAAACGTTTTCACATCATGTAAAGAGTGTGCATTTCCTACATTATAACAATTCAAACATCTTTTTACTTTTCATTATAATTCTAGGATTACCCAAAGTGAATAAATTTATTTATTTATGAATATCGTTTTACTTGATATGTTTACAAATGGTAAATCTTTTGTTTAATAAAAAAAATAATACCTCATTTTTTTTTTTTTTTCATCCATGATATATTTTTTTAATTGTTATATTACCATTATTACTCTATATTCAATGGTTAATTTAATGTATCCAATTTTATAATAATATTTATTTATATGTAAAGATGTAAATAAAATATTCTTTATTTTTTTTTTTTTCATGAAATGTTTTGGTAAACAATATCTCATTTTATAATAATACTTTCTAACATAGAAGAATAATTAGTTGTCACAATTTATTAAGTTTTAGAAGGTTGAATAAAATATAAAAGGGGAGGGTTATGATGATTTTCTATTAAGTGTTAGAACATTGAATCAAGGATAAAAATAAAGATTATGATAACCTAGTAAATAAAAATTATAATACCCTAGATGGGTTGACATATGGTGGTCACATATACCATCGATCATGCACAAAAACCATCCCCTCTATCCTAGGTTGGAAACACGACGACACTCATTTACTTCACGTGTGATCATCTCTGCAATCACACCTTCTATCATCCTCCATCCTATACAATGATTGTGTGACTCTGATGGATCCTCAGTTCACTCTGTGAGTTACCCTCATCACTCTCCCTTGGAATATGGCTCATTATGATCTTTCCTTGGACCTGCGATCTCTTCTCCCTTCGCCTGCTCTTCATTCCATGCTCGATCTCCTCTTCTGCTCCAAGCACCCTCCTTTGGCCTTGCACACTTGTTCCACCCCATGTCTCTATATGCATGATCCACTCTGCTATCATCTTATTCCTATAACACAAGGTTACTTTCTTAGAGCTAGCTCGTGCTCAACTCATAGTGGATGCACTCATTAAAATTCTCATCCTTGTTTCACCTCTTCCTGCCACACCAAAATGGATCAATGTTTCTCTCCTCCTATAGGTGAAACTAACAATCAAAATCCACCCTCTCCTCCACCCATGATTTATGCCACATGTATGCTTCCCCCCAATATGGATGAAACCTCCAGTTCTGCAGCCACACCTCTGCCTCACCCTGTCTTCACTGATGTTCAGAGGGAAACCATTTTTGCATTGTGTCGATACAATGCATAAATGAAATTTTGGCAGGAGTTGATGGAGAAGTGCCTGGATCGGCTTTTGGATTCAGGAGAACAAGAGCCAACTCAGTGCTACACCTCAAAGGAGCTGCTATGGGATACAATGGAGCCAAAATAACCAGACTCATACAGACAGTCTTTCCCTTACAACACACATGCATGTAACCATAGAACTATCTTTTTTGCTTCAGTAATAGGCTTAGCTTAGCTATTTTGATTGTTCATCATAACAATTTATTATATAGTAACTACAATAGAAGAATTTTATGGGATTTTTATCTCTGGTGATGAGGTTGGTTTCGCTTCATAGCATCATGAGCACCAATTTCTACATTATATGTAAATTTTGATCATGAAAGGTAATACAACTACTTGCTTACAAAAAAAAAAATAACAACTATAATATGGAAGAACAATATATCTCATTTTGTAATAACCATTGGAAACATGGATGAATATATGATTAGTTGTGGCAATTAACTACTTGTTAAAACTTTGAATTAAAGATAAAATAGGAGAAGAAGGTTGAATCAAACATAAAAATGAAAACTATGATAACCTATTAAATAACAACTTTGCTGAGAGTGTTTGTGTAAAATCAATTAAATTACAATAAATAAAATTTTAATAATAAGTTGTAGTAAATAATTTGATTTTTTATTTATTAATACTAAAATGTTAAAATTTAACAAATTTATTGTTAAATAGGTTTCACATGATTTTTTTTTTTATTTATGAAGGTTAATAATCTTTCCTTAATTAAAATTACTTTGAATATTCAATTAAAAT
>JZKD02S1638322.1:231579-244393 GCA_000966675.3 Picea glauca
AATAAAATAAGTTTAAAAAAATCACTCTAATACAAAAAATTCGTCCAATAAAAAATTAGAGGCCCCTTAATTTCGCCCATGGGCGAAATTTCGCCCCTAAAATCATCTATGCTTACAGACATATGCCCATTTACATACAAAATAATTTCTACAACTCCAAAGTATATATAATTTTATTATTATTATTATTATTATTATTTCACGGTCACTCAACCATCACCACCATGCACCTTCTATGTGAACACAGGTGGTGAGACACAACAAAGAGGGAAAAATTCATCAACCATACTTGTAGTTGAATTTTCTTCTTTTGTGGAGTCATCTTTGAATGCTTGTCATATTTTCCAACAATCCTTCTTGAGATGCCCTTATTTCATCTACAAGATGTACAAATGCCTCTTCAAGAAGATTTTGTTTGAAAAGTTATTTGTCATATAAAGACTCTTCACTTTGGTCCACAAACTTCTTGTTGTATTCTCTTCAGCGATGTTAATCTGAGCGTGTACAAGAATGAATCCCTAAAATTCGTCTGCATGATGTATTGTTGGATGGAACATATTTTCATTCTTCAGTTGGACACGCTTGATAGCTGCTACCAACTCATGTGGGACCATAAGAACTGCCTACTTGAATTTAGAAACTACATCTTAAACAACTTCAGAGTACATACGTGTTTGAGCATTTACACTATCACCCGAGTTGTATTACCTTTTTTCCAGAAAGATTAATTAAGTTATAGATTAAAACATTTTACCTCACCTTAACTAACCTTTATAGAATGGCTCCATGACCTTTGTACTCCTGAATTTCTTAAAATGACCTTTCTTCAACCTTATTTATCCAAGCTATCGATGAAAGCATCAAATTACTCCTCGTTAAGGCTTACGAGGTCAAAATGAATTTCTAATTTCTTTCATCACATAGCTGCTTGCTCACTGGAAAAAGTTCCCAATTTTTGACACTTTATTTCATACATTATCTAACTCTTCCATAACATGTTTGTATCCTCTTGGCTAAAGCCTCTGCTAAGCCAAGTATTCCCTTAGAAACATCCACTTGTTTTACATCCCTAGAACATGCGCTTGCCAATCCATTGCATGCAATCAAACTGTCCATACCACACTTTTTTACTAGGTAGATGTGTCTCGTAAATTGGTACTATTACAGATGTTGGCTCGTACTTATAAAAGATTTTTTCTTACACTGACAAGATGAATAAAGGATACGAGGTAGATGTGTCCTCTTATTTACAAAATATTTATGCTTTTTGTACCCAATGTTAAATCCTCGAAATCGTAGAAATTGACTAGTCATGGGTTGATCTATAAAAATGGCACGACTTTAGAGGAAACAATTGATGTAGAGTGAGAGAAAATAGAAATCATAGAATTGAAAGGTCACCAACAATAAATGGAGTGAAAATAAAGCATTCCCATTAAATTACATTGAAATGTTTTTCATTAATTTAATAATTTTAATTCCCTTCAATCCACCCTGAGAAGGCCAACAACACATTTTAACCACCGGATAATAAAAGATTGATTAGAAGCTAGAAAATCCCATCTTGTATCCTAAATATAAATTTCCCACGTACACAAACCTGAAATATGCTAATGAAATAAAAGATTAAGGAAAACACACATATTTTGTAAGACAAGATCCAACACTTGCTCCCCTCCGCTCGGTTCAAGTGGTGGACCTGGCAGTAAAATTATGATATGAAACGAGCGCTTGCAGGCGACGTTCTAATAATGCAAAGGTGTCATCTCGCTTGATCAAACTAAATCGGACATAATGTTTCTCTCCTCCAAACCCTTGACCTCCTCACCCAATCATCCCTCCAACCTTCATTACCGTTGTGGAGTCCTTATCCTCTTCTCTTTCTCATTTCACCCACGCGTACGTTGAACAAATACAAATCACGCAATCCTCACTACTCCAAGACCAGTACAACATATGCACATCACAAAATCAAGTTAGAGGTCAAGTTTTGAAGGGAGAAACGGTCTAATAACACCTTTTGACATGTGCGAAAGAAATAAACAAACATAACAAAGCATGACACTTACTTTGTAACCCAAGATAGTTCATAATTAATGAAGTCGCGCTTGTTCAAGAGGACATGGATGGCTGGTTTTTTTCAAACATAACCATTGTCATTAAATTCTACCAATCCTTATCATTAAATGCAAAAATATTTGAGAGATATTTTTTGTTGTCTCACTTTTTATTTATTTTAATATTCTATTTTGATTGAATAAGAAAAATGGAGAGCATCCATTGCATAAGATTCACACACAGAAAATAATTGGAGTGAGATCTAAATAATTCTAATATTGGGGATTTAGGTTGAGAGAATATCTCAACATTCTCCTACAAAACCTCAAGCCAATCCCCAATCTTAGCACACATCATTAATGTGAGCATTATCTCTAACACTCCCTTTAATGCTTACATTTCAAAACTTACAATATTGAAAACACAAAAATTGTCATGGTTTGTGTGACTAGTTCTCATACGCACTTACACCCATATAAAAACTTCAAAGATGCGCTCTTTCTCTCCCATCATCTTCAAGCTACCACTTCATACAACACAGATAAGACTGCTTCCGACCATCTTTGACGTTCTTTGTACAACCGACGCTTCTCAACTTCTTGAAAGACAATCTTGACACTGAACCATCCTATGGATACACTTCCTTCTATTGAATCCCTGAGCACATAAATATAGAACAAACTTAGATATAATTAAATTAGCAATTTATTTTCATATCGTGGAGAAGCACAAATTTGAATTATGTTAGTTTACTCAATAATTGGTTTTTCTATAATATAATTTACAAACACACCAAACAAAATAATTAAACTTTGGACAACTAAAGCAAAAGAGAAACAATAAAACCTTGAGCCAGTATAGCGGCAACCTCCCAAATCTTATTGGTCATCTCAATAGAGCTCACCATTCCGAGTTGCGTTCGATTTAAATCTGGAAAACCTATAGAATTGTGAAAATCTAGACATCAGACCTAATGTATCAACTTTCTGACATATAAATATACGTTTAAACCTACATCATTGAAAAATAAATGGAGTCCCTGGTAAGCTTCAAATCCCCCATCGTTGCAAACAAATTATAGATTGGTTGAATTCAATTTTCGGATATATATTGCCGACTCTTTAAAATAAATTGTTCTGTTTAAATGATGATGACATCATTGAAGTATTTCCATTAGAGAACAAAAAAAAAATGCGTTTGCCATATTCATATTCTCCGTCAATTTTCGAAGAACTCTAGCAGTAATGAATGTCAGTGCCCATAAATATTCCAGTGTTTTGATCCTTCATTTCTCACAGTGTTGACCAGTACCTCTGCAACAGATTTACTTGTTGCAATGATGTTGAGAGTATTCATCATATGGAGGAACCTATCCTGGGATATAGACTCACATTTAACGTAGGGGACTATAACTGTAATTGCATACACAACTAATTCAAATAGATCTAGTTCCTTAACACGACAGATTCAATGCTTACATGCAGATTCTACAGATGCAGAGGAAAAGGCAACCGGGAACTTGATACAACACACATAAATAAACAAATCCACACACCCTAATCTACTCCTACAAAATACTACATCTCACGCTCTCATATTTCTGGGCATTTCTGGGCAGTCCCGTTAGGGAGCTAAGCCATATATATATATATATATATATATATATATATATTACATGTATATATGGTTGGAGGTAGATTCAACTAATTCTAATCTTGAAGATTTAGATTGAGAGAATATTTCCATAATTTCTTACAAAATTTCAAGTCAATCTCCAAACTTAACACACACCATTAATGTGAGTATTATCTCTAACAAATTGAAATCTACATAAACATAGATTTGAGAAATCTTTTATGTATTGTCTAAATGTTTATTTAAATATTTAAATATTATTTTTTATAATCATAGATGTATAAGTGATCAACCTTTGAGTGTTATATTTACATTTTTTGTCATTCCATGTTTTTAAAATTCTTCATTCATTTTTATTAATGATAAAAATGTTTTTTTCATAGATTTAAAAATTCTTCATCCACTTTTATTCATTATTAAAATTATTTGGATAATTTAAAGTTTAAATTTTTTATAATTAAAAAACACTGAAAACATTTTAATTAAATTTAAACTTATATCAAATATTCTTTTATTAAAAATATGAAACATTTTAGTTAACCTTGAACTTACATCAAAATATGCATTCATTAAAATCTAGTGAAAAACAGCAGTTGTGGGTAACCCGCTAGCAAGTGGGTAACACCACCTTAAAGTCACGGGTGAGAAGTTATTTGAAATTTGATTGTATAGAACCACTAATGAAGTATGTAGCCAATAGTTTAGAGCATGAAAATTTTATGGCATCTCAAAAACACATTAAAAAGAAAAGCATTTAGCAAAAGTTGAATGGCACTCCAAAAGGACATATATTCTTATAAGCAATTGTTCTATAAATCTTCTCTATTTTATGTCGATCTCATGATGATATCCTTATTCCTTTTTCATTGAACTTGGAGTGGAATGATGCCACCCACCCTGCATTTCAATGGCACCACCAAATATAGAATTCCCACCCTTTAGTGCAATGGCACCACCAGATATAGAACCCTCTTCGTGAATGCTTTGCATGTATATTCCTCAACACTTTGAATCACTAATAGCAAAGGAAAAAGCAAAGTCAATAACCAAAGTTGTAGCATGCTAAGGATCCCCTATGGCACATACTATTATGGCATATGCATTAATGAGGAGCTGCTATGGCACATACTATTATGGTATACGCATTGTTTGTAGTAGGTCATTCTAATTTTTTTTTCGGATAATACACTTTGATTTAGCAAGGCATACCAACAAATCACGTAAAATAAAAAAACCGGAGCGACCTTGCCTAGATTGACACTCTACTTGAAAATATAATCTTTGATCCCATATTATTTAAGACATCGTGAAGCATGGGAAAAGCAAACCACTATGTACTCTCCCTTTTGACATGTTCAAAGCAATATCTACTCTCCCTTTTGTCATTCTCAAGATAAGGTCACAATATTTAATTAATAGTAGTTTAACTTATCAGAAAACGCACCTACACAAAGTAAGCTTAAGTGCCATTTTCAAACTTGTTTCACAGGAACTATATTACCATACAACACTTGTTTAATTAATAAAAGTTCACCTCCCTCGACAAATTTGATTCCTCCACCTTTTAAACACAAAATGTGATTAATTGAAACTAAATTCCGTTCATGCCTTGACTTTCTATGTAGTCAAAAAAATCGAACTTCATACACTTTACTTTAGCACAAATTTTGTATTTTTAGATCGGCGCTCATGAGGTGTGGATGGGGGAGCGCTAATTTGAGAGATCGACGCTCCTTGACTGTGTATGGAGGAGTGTCGTTTTTTCCAGCACTCAGTGCTACACAAACCAAGCACGTTGATTTCGTGAAATCGCAAATCTTTTCAGTGTGAGAGTGTCGGCGTGTTTTTAACATTTTTTTATGGATCGTCGATCACTTTAAATTTTTTTGGATTTATCGGAGACCAACACGCAATTCGTCTTGGTTCACTTGCATCACCTACTCAATTCATCTTGGCTCACCTGCAACACCTACTTAATTTGTCTTGGTTCTGATACCACTTGTTGGGCAGTGAAAGCAAAACATAGCATAAAACCAGAGCATAAAGGAGCAAGAACAAATACACATGAAACCAAGAACAACAAACTCATAAATTAGCATAAAATCATAGCATAAATGAGCAAGATCAAATACACATGAAACCAAAAACAACAAACTCATAAATTGACACACTGATTTATGTGGAAATTCAATGAGGGAAAAAATCACGGCAATGATAATCACTATTCTTTTACTCAAGGGAGAATTACAATACCCAACCCAAGCATACAACAATCCTCTCCTCTTATACACACAACACCTCAGTATTGTGTCTTGCTTTCACACACTCACTACACATTGGACTCACATCTCTACTGGTATGCTCGTATATAAAACATCTATCACTCAACAAACTAATCATAAATAGATCACATAATTACATGAACAGTTTATAAATAGATTGCATTCATACTCATTAACATAACTGCACTACATGTGTATATGATGGCATGAGAAAATTTCGTTGACATTTTTCAAACAAAAACAGCAGTCAAAACTAGAGAGGAGGCCACATATACAACGTGGACAGAACAGATCGCACAACGTGCAAAACAATTAGAGAGGAGGCCGCAGATACAACGTGGACAAAATAGATCGCAGAAGCTGCAAAAAAATTAGAGAGGAGGCCGCAGACTTGAAGGAGTTCGCTGGAAATTGAGGTTGTTTGAGATTGTTCACTGAAGGAGCCGCACGCTCAAGAGCGCTGCTGACTCAAAGACTGGAAGGGCAACGTCAGATCGTGCACGCAGTGTTACCGTGCACAGGTTCCAATTCTGTTATTTTCATTCAAATATCCGTGAGAGATATACACATATCCGTCAGTGAGAGTTTCTTAGTTGGGATATATTAATTATTTCCTGAGAGATATACACATATCCGCCCCTGAGGGTTATTTAAGGTTTCTTTTGGGTGTATATGCAACTATGATTTTAGGGAAGAAATATGATGTATTTTGAAAGACACATGGTATATATATAATTTTTTTAATTTTAAAGGATTTTTCAAAATGAGGTCCGCTCGACTTTTTATCTTTTGTGACCCTGGTAAAAAAAAAAAAAGTCTTTTTAGGGTTTCTTCATAGGAGAAGTAAATTTTCAGTTTTTGGTTTAGAGGTATTAAAAAAAAACACGGTTTCAAGTAGTAGCGGTGCATAGCTATAGATCTGTATTTTCAGAGGGGTTTGATATTACCTTCTTTTTCTTTTTCTTTTTCTTTTTTTTTTTTTGGTGAATTCTACTTATTATGATTTTTAGATTCATTTTTATCTACACCATTTCCTATTTTTTTATTTTTTTTGGTTAAAAATTATGATTTTTGAGCTACCTAGATTACTTACACAAGATTTATGAAATATTGTGTGAAAGGGGTGTTTGAAGAATCCACAAATTAGGAATCCTATGAGAATATGATTTAAGATGAGAACAATCATCACATAGAAAATTAGAGGGATGATGGAGCAACATTGTTTCTTATCCAACTAGGCTTGGATGAGAGCATTCTTTCCAAAATTGCAACACAAACCAAGTTCAAAAAAGCTTGAGATATTTTGGACATGACATATAATGAAATTGGGAGAAAAGAGTTGTAGTTGTTGATAAAGAACTTATTGAAGATGAAAATAAACAAGATATATAGAGTAAAAATGTCTTGAACATTGAAGAGAAATTTGTTGAAGAAATTGGAAAAGAAAAATGTGACTTTGTACTAGATGCAAATCATAAACATGATAAAGAAAGTGAAGCCAAGTGTGTAACTACACATATGGTTCATAAAATTCAAGTTAAAATGAAAATCAAATTAGGTTTTAGCAGTGGTAAAATGTGAGGAGAATCCAACAATGAAAGTTGTTGAAGACATGGATGCAAATATAGTGAATGTTGAATTAGCATTTCTTGAGTGGCTTGCAAACGCTAAGTACTATAGAAATAAAAGTGGTTATGGAAAATTTATCATAATTGCAACAAACAAAGAACTAGATAAATGAGAAATCATCATAGTTGTTGAGTATGAGGTTATAGCCGAAGTGGAAGAGGATATGAAAGAAAAAAAATGTTCTTTTTATATATGAAAGACAATAAAAATGTTTTTTTATCTTATAAAGGTTGACAAAAATGTTAAATCAACAATAGTTGAAGTAGTCGAAGATGCTTAAAAATAACCACATGAAGAAGACAAAGATGGTCAAGGAATATTGAAGAACATGACCATAGAGGCTTAAAAAAAAAAGTTAGCAAAATATAAAGTTTGGAGGAAAAAGAAGAAAAAAATTCTAGAACATAGAGAATTGATCTCACGTGTTGTTGTAAGCCTAATTGATACTTAGACCAACAAACCATTATGTTATGGATTTTGTAAGTATAGAAAGGTTGTATAGTTTTTCAAGTTCTTATGGTTAGTATTAGAATTGTTAGTAGTCATAATTTAGGGAGAGTATCGGAATATGATAATTACTTCCTTTAGCTATTTTTGGACACTTCTAAGTTTAAAAAATTCCATAAAAGTTTTAGCTAGTTCGAGTTATTTAAAAAAAACTCCTTCCTCCTCCAATAATGTCATCCTTCTATCTGTGAAAGGCAACAAACCCTCGTTGTGTCCACTATGATATGTTTCACTCTCCATCTTTTTGATATATTGCATCTATTTTTATACGGTAAAAGCTTCACTAGTCTTGTCTTCCCAATACCTTATGGGAGTCAATTATGTAATTGAAGATAATTTGATTTAGATTGAAGTCGAATAAGAGCATTGGAAATTGAATCTCTATCTTTGTGTGGTTTGGTTGGACCGGCGCATATCAATATTTAATTGAATCAAGCTTCTGGACAACATTTTCGTGACATAGTTATTCCTGGATTGTTCCATTGCACTCGTTAATTTATTTATAAGTTAGTGTAAAAAAATGCAAGTTGAAGGAACATTAGGTTTGCGAAACTCGATGACTTGACCTTACGTAACTAATTTTTGGTGCTCAATAAAAGGAGACGGTCCAACAGGTTTTATTTATGCATACCTTTTGGTTCGCCGAAGTGAGTTGAGGGAGTAATACCGTTTGGTAAAATCCATGACTTCACTTCACGTAGCTAATGTCTGCTGGTCAATAAAAGGAGACGGTCTAAAGGGTTTTATTTAAAAACAATCTTAGGTGGTCAATAAGAGGAGTAGATGTATACCTATTGATAATAATCATATTTTAATCATAAAAATGGTTTATATGGACGTTATTTAATTATGTGTTTTTATAAGTGTGTTTTTATAAGAGGTTACACTTTCAAATCCAAATTTAGAGGGGTAGAGTATGTATACTTTCGTAAACTTTATGAATCAAATTGTTGGGAGGAGGGGGTTCTTTGTCCCACAAACAAGGGAATATCATACACCAATTTAGTGTGGCTTGACCGTAACCTTAAAAATAGATTATTATTAATATTATTCCTCTATTCCTCTTCCAAAATTAATTTCAAAATTAAAGATTAAAATTTTGTAGATTGAGCCTAGGGTTTTTACTACATTACTACATCAGTTATTTACTGTGGGACAGTTCTTTTTCTTCCGATCATGAGTTTTACATCAGTTATTTACTCTGGGCCGTTCTTTTTCTGCCGATCATGGGTTACTGGAGTTTACGTGGGAGAAGAGCGGCAACACTGCAGCTACTGTTTCTGGTTTATTTCAACCATGCATTCTTGACTGGACTTGTGGTTGAGTCGTCCTCATAATCGTGGGACCTTTTCCTTTTGATTGCATGAAAAATTATTTTTCACTTTATAGGATCCTTATAGGAAAGATGGTTTAATAGTCTTTTAATTACAAATTTTAAATTGTGACCATCAATTCTTGACATATTTCTTAACTGATTAAGCATAATTAATATGTATAAACCTCCTCATTTCCACGTTGGTTGAATATTTAGTTAGAATTAATTATAAGGATAGAGTGACGACGTTGACCACGTGGTTAACGGCAGCGGTGGTGATTTTATGGATGTGAATCCTTGACACTTCTATCATGAGTTTCAATTAACACAATGATGGTTAACCACAGCGGCGGTTAACCTCTATGTCTAGTATGCGTTTCAATTAGTTAACAAAGAGGTAGTTAATTAAATATGGATAATGGCACGAATTGGCTCACGAGGGTAGTATAATCAACAAAATCTTGGCTATCATTCCCAAATTCTTATGAGAAGAAATCTTGATCATAAGGAACATTAATGGAGAGTTTAATATTCATGTTGCACCAATTAATTAACACAGAGGTGGTTAACTAAATATGGATAATGGCACGAATTGGCTCATGAGGGTAGTATAATCAACAAAAACTTTGCTACGATCTCCAAATTCTTATGAGAAGAAAGCTTAATCGTAAGGAACATTAATGAAGGTTTTAATATTCAAGTTAGACCAATTAATTAACAGAGAGGTGAATATGGATAATGGCACGAATTGGCTCACGAGGGTAGTATAATTAAAAAAAACCTTCGCTACGACCCCCAAATTCTTATGCGAATAAAGCTTGAACGTAAGGAACATTAATGGAGGGTCTAATATTCTGACAAATGGAACACCATTTCCGACTCATGTTATTGTATTAGGGGGTTTATTGTATTAGGTCTTCATCAAACTAGAGTCATAAAACAGTACCCTGCAATACCTGGGTTCCATTTCCGCTAATGCAAATTCTTCAGTTTTTGCATTCTATATGTGAACTATAATCTCAACCAAAATTTGCATTTTTTGTAGTGTATATTTGAACTTTTGTAATGAATGAAAACAGTAGAAAATGTTGCATGTTAAAACCGGTATCTAATTATAGTGTTGAAGGAAAATTTACATCTTTTCCATTCTATATTTGAATTTTTGTATTAAATGAAAACATTAGAAAATGCATTGCAAAACTGGTATCTTTCAAGATGATTTTGTCGTTGCATGTACGATAGATTGGTGCAAATATCAGGAGGTGAAGATGACATTTAGGAGGTGAAGATGGCATTGAACTTATCTCTTAGCGTTTCTATAAAAGTGATTTTATACTTTAAAGTTTATTCCATTTTGTAGCAACATTATGTGAATTCAACCCATTAATACGTGAATCCTCCATTTATCAACATTTATAATTTTTTTTTTTTAAATTAATGTAAAATGTAGATATTGTATGAGGATTATTGAAATAGCCTTAGCTTTCTTTCCTTTTCTATTATTTTATGAAAATTTATGATTTGCATAGTTTTAAATTAAACCAAAACCTCTCAACAAAATCTTGTATCACATTTTCAAACGGATTTGTAATTTTTAATAACAAATTTTCACATTCTTGAAAACAAAATGACTCTAAGTTAGAGAAAAATGACTCTGGGTTAAAGCAAAATGACTTTGCCTAAAAGAATACATATTCTATATGAAAACAAAATGACTCTAAGTTAAAGCAAAATGACGTTGATTTAAAGAATACATATTCTATGTGACAACAAACTGACTATGTGTTAAAGCATAATGACGCTACTTTAAAGCATTATGACTGTATTCAAATAATGAATGGTAAGAAATGTTAAGAGATTTGAACAAATGGTTATTGTATTCAAACAAAGTATTAATATATTTTAGATATTAATTTTAATATTAAAGTATTAAAATTAAAATAAAATTATCATTTTTGTTATACATTTCAATTATTATTAATAGTTATTAGGGTTAAAGTTATATTGACATTAAAATTAGAACCATTCCTACTAAAATTAAGATTATAATTGTATTAATGCTAAAATTATTTATATTAAAATTTACTTTATAATAATAAAAAGATAATTTAATGATAAGAATGTAATCATAATAATGTAACAATGTATCGTTAATGTATTATTTTATTAGTATAGTAATACTTTAATAATGCATTCATTAATAGGGTATTAATTTCTTAATAACGTAATAATTTATTAATAATGTATTTATTTATTAATTTATCAATAATTTAATAATACTTTAGCATTTGTGTATTAATTTATCTATTTAAAAATTAAGAGTTAAAATTAATATATGTTTGTTTTTTTTTTGTGTGTTTTTCACAATATTATAAATAGTATTTTTCATAATATTTTAAATATAAATACAAGTTTAGATCAATTATAAATATCAATATTTATAAATATGAATTGTATTTTATAGTAATAATGTAATGTATCTATTAATTCATTTTATGCATTATGCATGTAAATAACATGTTTCTCACAATATTATAAATATCAATACACGTTGCCTTAGACACTAATCTTAGTATAAATGCATTAAAATTTAAAGGAAATTTATCATTCTTCTTATACATTCCAATTATTGTTAATACTTATTAGGGTTAGGGTTAGAGTGAGATTAGGTTTTGAGTTTTTCCCATTAAAATTATGGTTATAGTTTTATCAAAAATAAGGATATTTGTATTAAGGTTTATTTTATAATAATAATAAAAAACAATTAAAAGATAATACAATAATAAGAATGTAATGATAATAACTTAACAATTTTAATTTAATGTATTATTTATTACTTTATTATTTATGATGATGATGATTAATGTCCACTAAGATGGAATTGGTCTATGGGACCTTAAAAGGGTAGGTGATTACTTGTGATTCTTTAGAATTTTGTTTCTGTGCTTAAAAAGCATTAAGAGAAGCTTTCCAAACTCACCATAGTGACACACTCTTTCATCCCATGGAGTTTTAGGAATTGGGTGAAATCATGAAGATGGGTTACACTTTTGCTTGTTTTATGAGAAAAAAAACTGTATTTTCACAAGTTATTCAACTTCCGACATATAAAAGTATCTTTTTTATTTAGAATTTTACTTTACAGTAAAAACAAAACTTGCGAAGAACTGTGTTATCTTTCCAATGACTATTTTCCAATTTTTTTTAATCACGATTTGATATGTCAATTTCACAATTGTTTAAGAGTATGTTTCTTAAACATGAAATAAATGATAATGAGTTACTTATTTCTACAACAATATATATATTATTAAACTTATGTTTTGAAGAAACAAAATATACTACAACAATCTACAGAGACTCTATTTTATTATGACTATTATTTTGA
>JZKD02S1638322.1:273807-295621 GCA_000966675.3 Picea glauca
AATATATGTGAATTTTATTTCAAATTATATTAACTTAATTTCAAATTCTCCACACAAGAATTAATGGGCTGGAATGGACAGTTACCGGAAATTAGCAGAGTTATGTATGGGTACAAGGAGGGGCTTTCTTTTATTCTTGGTTACCTATGCACCATCATTGCTCTGAATTATACTAACAGTATTTTATAATTTTCAACTTTGAAATGAAATGTTTTGAGTGGAATTAAGAGCTTTTAGATTGATAATAGAATCATTGTAATATATGTGAATTTTATTTCAAATTATATTAACTTAATTTCAAATTCTCCACACAAGAATTAATGGGCTGGAATGGACAATTACCGGAAATTAGCAGAGTTATGTATGGGTACAGGGAGGGGATTTCTTTTATGCTTGGTTACATATGCACTATCATTTCTCTGAATAATACTAAGGGTTCACCCAAAGCATCAGGCCAATTCCAAAACCATTCTTTCGTAGTATTGGAGACTGGGATCAAGTCTGTTTTGCAAGAAGGTTTAGCAGCGTGTGCTCTAAATAATACTAACAATATTTTATACTTTTCAACTTTGAAATGAAATTTTGGAATGGAATTAAGAGCTTTTAGATGGATAACAGAATCATTGTAATATATCTGAATTTTATTTCAAATTATATGAACTTAATTTCAAATTCTCCACACAAGAATTAATGGGCTAGAATGGACAATTACCGGAAATTAGCAAAGTTATGTTGGTCATTTTATACAGCGATCGATCATGTGCTTATATTCTAATACTTGCAGCTTAAATAACCAGGGGACATACATCACTGAACGATACCTCATTCGAAACTACGAAAACAAAAACTTAAAAAAAAAAGGTTTCGAAACTTACCCTTTTTACCTGAGACATATAATAAATCAAACATATAATAAGGAACCTTTATTAAAAGCATTTAATAATAACCGTCAATTAACACTTGCGACAATGTTAATGAAAACCATTCATTATGGACAAATAACAAGTAGATAATTAAAACCGAGCATTCATTATAAGAAGTAATAAGCGTTAAGTGGAAAAGGACACATCATAAATCATCTATACCCCTTTACCCAATTAAAAAATGGCATACAACGTTGAGTCTCCATCTAACAACATAGGTTTTCTGACCCACCTAGGCGCTTTAATGAAATCGCTTGGTAAGAAGAAAAAATTGGAAAGGACCTTGAATGAAAACAAACCATCTCCTGGCAATGCATATAGAACTAAAGGCAAGTAAATGTGTAGCGAAGGACAACAACACAAATAAATAACTGAATTTCGTTGAGAAAACAATGGAAAAACACAAAGGCAACAAGATCTAATCTTCAACAGTAGGGACATCCCTCCACATGGACCATTGGACTCTGCGACTGTGGTGAAGATTGTAGCAGTTGTATGTATATTTTCATTTATTACCTCCCTCAATCATGCAGGATTGTTATATGATTTATTGAATGATAAGTATTTTGTTATTAACTGAATGAGTATTGCAGGTTGTCTCACATGTTGGTTCCCCTGCATCACCTTTGGCCAGATTGCTGAGATAGCCGATAGCGGTTCTTCCTGTAAGTAAATAATATATTCTACCATTAACTTAAACAAGTTTAATTTTAACGATTGGGCGTATTTTTCTCTTCCTTCATATTTTCATATTGTATCGTTCCTTTGCAGCTTGTGCGGTTAGTGGAGCTCTGTACGCTTGCGTACTCTATTTTCTGGGCTTCCCCTTCTTGTTTTCATGTTTTTATAGAAAGAAGTTGCGTGCAAAATTCAAGTTGGAAGAAAAGCCCCGTGGAGACTGCCTTGTTCACTGCTTTTGCGAGTGTTGTTCTCTGTGCCAGGAATAAAGAGAACTGAAGAACAGAAGCTTTAATCCCGCTCTTGGTAGGTGATGTTCTATTTATTTCCACAATTGATGGGATAACTGTAGATACAACTTGGTTTCATTGTTCTTATGTTATAAATGTGGATCTAAACACGCAAGGTGGGTGGGAAATCTGGAAAAGCACAACCAATCAGTATCTCAGGCAACGGCTGTGACGACGCCTCCCATGGGTCAAGATATGAACAAATAATTGATTATACTTAATACTTGGGTCAATCTATGAAGCTATCCCATGGATGTGGTGCTGTAATATATAAATTATTATTATCTGACTTGCACATTGTCGTACTTTGAATGATTCACAATAAACCGGGGAAATGTATGGAGATAGGATTTGCAGAGATACCTTATATGGTTTTATCTTACCTAATAATAAGGTTAAGGGTTGTGAGCAGTTTACCCTTTTATAATAATAATGAAGGGTTGTGAGCAGTTTATTGTTCAGGGTTGTGATTAATATAAAAAAGCCTTACTCTAAATTGGGCAATTCGCTGAGAAAACAATGGAAAAACACAAAGGCAACCAGATCTAATGTTGAGCATTTTTTACAAGCAGTGGAAAAGGGGAAAGCGACCACAACCATACAAGTTCCAACAATAAGTGACAACATCACTAGGACATCGAAAGCACCCACACACATACAAATGTGTTCGAAATTTATATCAAAACATGGTTTCAAAACTTACCTGGCTCCACAATGATGACCCTGGATCTGACCAACAGCTATGCTCACGACCAACCACTGCGCTCGCGACCAACTGTTTTTATCACGACAACACCAAACAACAACCACAACTGGAATGACAACAACACCTACTACATACACCTAACGACACCACGACACAAATTTGCAAAAAACATTCAACAGTCGATGTGTCGGTAATATATAAACAATCTTTCGGCCGAAATATAGTTCGGTTGAACAAATGTTCGGTCGAACAATAGTTCAGTCGAACTATTTTTTGGCTGAACAATTGTTCGGCCGAAAAGTTATTGCCGAAAAAAAAATATCCGTCCGACCAAATTTGTACACGTAAATCGAGGGGGATGTTATTGCACTGTTTGATTTGACGTTTATGTTTTCGGACGAAAAATAGTTGAGCCAAAAATAATATCTTTTGGCCGAAAAATATTATAAGTTCGGCCGAAAAAATGTTTTTCGGAATTTTGGAGACCTGATTGTCACGAAAGTGTAACCCACCTTCGTGATTTCACCCATTGACCAATGCCTAGTATGGAGCTCGTGATAATTTGTTCTATGGAGCTTGTGAGTGTTTTTTCTTATCCTAGAAATGTTTATTTTTTTCTTTACACTTGGCAAAAGAGATAGATAATTTTGATCTTCTAGTTAGGGTTTATTACATCTTTATAATACATTATTTTTCTTTTTTCCTGTAACTCTTTATCACACCCCATTTTCTCCTTAAATTTTGATTTGACATTTTTTTAATAGTATATTTATTCTAAAAAATGGTTTCTTCCATGATTCCCGAGTAGCTTAGCCAAGACCGGGCGTCTTTATACCATCCTCGCTTGAGTCGATGGTAGTTATGACTTTATTTTGAAGCAATTTTAGGTAGCCTCTTGTCTTCCATGTTGATTAACTTGTTCTTATACATTAGGTATCTAGTCATAGCCATGCTCTCAATGGGGGAGAGGCTTGTTTGTAAGAGGAGGATCGGATAGGGCGTATTTCCTTTAATTTTGAGATTATAGTTTATAAAATTCTTTTGTATTTTCTCTATATTTTATATTTTAATGTATTATCACTTTAGTAATGTACTTATTAATTCATTTAATGTATTATTAATGTAATAATGTATTGTTAATGTATTACATTATTAGTGTAGTAATACTTTAGAAATGTATTAATTAATTATGTATTAATTTATCAATAATTTATCAATAATTTAGTAACAATTTAGCAATGATTTGATATCAATGATTTTATGACAAGTAAAAATTGTTAAATTATTTGTTATCAATGTCCCTACAACAAATATAATTCATTATATACAATGTTCAAGATGATTTTCTATGAATTTCTTTAGAACAAGTAAAAATCATCATGTGTAAAATTAAAGACGGTTTGCCTATTTTTGTGACGGGAAACAATTTATTAGCTTTTTTTAAAAAAAAAATCTGAAAACTTCATTTTCGTAATGTGTTGAAGATAAGCCAACCTTGTCATGTGACGAACATGACCCGACGTTCACGTATGATGAACAAAATGAAACCTTTTGAAATGAAGAACATAGTAACGTCATGGTCTAACAACCATAGTAATGTCACAACGTGTCGAACATATCCCACCATTGTAATGTTACAAACATAGCCAATATTGATTCAATGTGATGATCATAGACTTGTCACTGCAAAGTGATTAACATAGTAATCTTGCAATGTGATGAAAACAATAGTGTCACAATCTAAAAGACATAGTAATGTCCTAATGTGATTAACATAGCTTTGTTGTCGTAATGTGGAGAATATAGCCCCACTGTTATAATGTGACAAACACAGCCATATTGTCACAATGTTAGGAACATAGCCTTGTCATTGCAAAGTGATTAACATAGTAATTTTGCAGTTTGACAAATATAGTAGTGTCGAAATATAACAAACATAGTAATGTTGCAATGTGTCAAACATAGCCCTGGAACATAGCCCATTATTGCAAAATGACGAACATACACATATTGTAGAAATGTGACAAACATAGCCATGTCATCGTAAATTGATGAACATAGTAATGCTACAATGTGACAAACATAGTACTATAATAATCTGATAATCATATTAATGTCACAATTTTTCAAAAAAATCTATGTCCTCAAAATTTGACAAACATAGCTCCATCGTCATAATGTGACGAACATATCCATATTGACGCAATGTGATGAACATATCATTGTCATCACAAATTGGTGAACATAGTAAAGTCCCAATGTGCTAAACATAATAGTGTCACAATCTAACAAACCTAGTAATGTTGCAATGCGTCAAACATAGCCCTATTGTCATAATGTGTTGAACATAGCCTATCATCACATTGTGCTGAACATACCCATATTGTCAGAATTTGAGAAACATAGTATTTCCATCACAAAGTAATGAACATATTAATGATGCAATATGATGAACATGGTGCTTTCACAATCTAATAAAGATAGTAATGTCGCAATGTGTCAAACATAGCCCCATCATCCCAATGTGACAAACATAGTCTCGTCGTGGTAATGTCACGAACATACCCATATTGTCAAATTGTTACAAACATAGACTTGTCATCGTAATGTGATGCACATAGTAATGTTTCAATGTGACGAACATAATAGTGTCACAATTTTAAAAACATAGTAATGTCATAATGTGTCAAACATAGCCTTGCCGTCGCAATGTGAAGAACATTCTGATATTGTTGCAATGTGACGAACATAGCCCCATCATCATAATGTGACAAACGTACCCATATTGTCTCAATGTGACGGACATAGCCTTTTCCTTGCATATTGATGAACATAGTAATGTTGCAAAGTGACAAACATAGGAGTTTCATAATATGACAAACACATTAATGTCATGATGTGTCAAACATAGCCCCACCATCATAATGTGATGAACATAGCCATATTGTTGTAATGTGATGAACATATCATGGTCATTACATTGTGATTACCATAACCTCATCATCGTAGTGTGACACAAATATCCTATCAGAGTCTCAAAAACAAGGTAACATCATAATGTGATTAACATAGACTCATTTTCGTAATGTGAAGAATGTATCCTCACTGTCATAATGTGACAAACATAGACACGTTGTCACAATGTGATGAACATAGCCTTGTTGTCTCAAAGTGATTAACATAGTAATTTTGAAATTTGATGAATATAGTAGTGTTGCAATCTAACAAACATAGTAATGTTTCATTGTGTCAAACATAACCCCGTTGTTGTGATGTGATAAACATAGCCCATCATTGCAAAGTGACGAACATACACATATTGTAGAAATGTGACAAACAAATCCTTGTCATCGCAAAGTGATGAACATAGTAATGTTGCAATGTGACAAACATAGTACTATAATAATCTGATAATCATATTAATGTCACGATTTTTCAGAAAATTCTTTGTCCTCGAAATGTGACAAACATAGCTACATCATCATACTATGAAGGACATACCCATATTTTCACAATGTGATGAACGTAGCCTTGTCGTCAAAAATTGATGAACATACTAAAGTCCCAATGTGACGAACATAATAGTATCACAATATGACAAACTTAGTAATATTGCAATGTGTCAAACATATCCCTATCGTCTTAATGTGATGAACATATCTTGTCGTCACATTGTGTCGAACATACCCATATTGTCACAATTTGAGAAACATAGTCTTTCCATAACAAAGCAATGAACATATTAATGATGCAATATGATGAACATGGTAGTGTCACAATCTAATAAACATAGTAATGTCACAATGTGTCAAACATACCCCTATCATCACAATCTGACAAACATATTCTTGTCGTGGTAATGTCACGAACATACCCATATTGTCACAATGTTACAAACATAGCCTTCTCATCGCGATGCGATGAACATAGTGATGTTGCAATGTGACAAACATAGTAGTGTCGCAATCTGACAAACATAGTAATGTCACAATGTGTCAAACATAGCATTGTTGTTGCAGTGTGACAAACATTCCCATATTTTTGCAATGTGACAAACATAGCCATGTCGTCATAATGTGACAAACATACCGATATTGTCTCAATGTGACGAACATATCCTTTTCGTTGCATATTGATGAATATATTAATGTTGCAAGGTGATGAACTTAGTAGTGTCATAATATGAAAAACACAGTAATGTTGCAATGTGTCAAACATAGCCCCACCATCGTAATGTGATGAACATAGCCATATTGTTCCAATGTGATGAACATAACCTGGTCATTGTAATGCAATTACCATAACCTCATTTTCGTAGTGTGACGCAAATATCCTATCATCATAATGTGAAAAAAATTTCCAAATGTCATTTTCTGGCGAAGATAACCCAATGTCTCAATGTGTCAAACAAACCCAACATTCTAGTGAGATGACCATTTCCAAACATCGCTATGTTATAAATATAACCCATTGTTAGAATATGACAAACCTATTCCAAAACCACATTGTGTCAAACAAAAACCCTATGCCACAATGTGATGACCATAACCTTACGATGTCATGTCGCAATTTGACAAGCATTGCCCAATAATCCAGTGAGACTACCATTTCCCAATGTCATTATGCGATGAACATAACCCACTGTCAAGCTATGAAAAACCTATTCCAATAGCACATTGTGTTAAAAAAAAACCTACGCCACAATGTCACAACCAAAATCTTGTGATGTCATGTGACAAACAAACCCTTAACCATTCTCAGAATGTGAGAAGCATTTCCAAATGTCTTATGGTTCCAATGTTTCTCGTTGCAATTTGAGAAACATTCCAAATGTCATTGTCTCATGAAGATAACCCATTGTCGTGATGTGATGTACACAACCCGATGTCATAATGTGACAAACATAGCACAACATTTCACTGAGATGACCATTTCCCAATGTTGCTATGTGACAAACATAAACCATTGTTGAACATGGCTAACCATTGTCAAACATGTTCAACCATTGTCAACCATGGTCAATGACATTCAACCATGGACATGCTCAACCAAGGTCAATAGTATTGAAGGTCATCGATAGTAAAGGTCAATCATAACAAAGGTATAGGGAAGTTAACCATGGTCATGGTCAACCATAATTTAAGGTGTAAAATGACATTGATCGATGTATATCAACAACTTTTTAACAAAAGCCACATTTAAGTAAAAAGTGGTTGATATACGTCGATTGATGCCATTTTAACTCAATTTCAGCTAAAATGACGTCATTTTTAAGATAGGAGGTCTTTTTAACTGTAATTCAGTTAAAAATGATCGGAAAATAGACCTTTGATAATGTATTTATTAAAGTATTAATACTTTAATAATGTATTTATAAATGTATTAGTAATTTAATAATGTATTATCATGTATTAGTTTATTAGTGTATTAATACGTGTTATATTATACATTAATGTATTACTACTTCAATTGATACATTAAATTACTGTAATAATGTATTATTAAGGTATTACTTTATTTGTATATTAATTGTTTAGCAATGTGTTAATTATTAATGTATTAATTAATTAATAATAATGTATCAATTAATTAATAAGTTACTTTAAACATTAATGTAAATTAATACTTTATTTTCTACATTACATTAATGTAATAATGTGTTACTACTTTGTTAATGTATTATTTTATTACTTTATTTATACTTTAATAATCTACTAATTAATTGTGTATTAATGTATTAATACATTACAATATATATTATGCATAAATGCTATACAGAGTCATGATCAACCATGGTCATGGCCAACCATGTTCATCTATGTACAACAATAATATGGTCATCATTAATAATATAGACATTAATAATATTATTAATATTTAATTGTCATTATACATAATACATAAATAATTATTAATTCATAATAATATTTAATTAATAATAATAATAATAAATAAATATATTATAAGTTATTATTAATATACATAATTATCTATATTATAAATGGGTACTTTAAGGCTATGTATGTATATTATACATACATACTCCTTATACAATAATTATTAATTAATATTAATAATTAACCATCTCAATAATAAGACATTAATAATATATTGTGGTCAATTGTTATTAGAATTAGTGTTAGATTTATTAAGATTTGGGTTTTATTTATTAAGAGTGTTGGGGTTTACAGGGGTAATACTCATGCATATGGGTCATAGATTAATGACTTACACTACTTTGTTAATCCCGAAAATAATATCTAAATTATTGGAGTTATTGGAGTTATTAGGATTACCATTAGGAAACAATTTGGGTTAGGATTATTCCTATTAAAATTTAGATTAAGGTTATTTGTGTTAGTGTTTATTTTATAATAAGAAGAAAATAATATAAAAATAATAATTTAATACTTTATTAATGTGTAAATAATAATGTATTAAAAATATACTTTTACTTTATTGTAGTTATAATGTACCAATATTGTATGAATATTGGGTTAATACTTTAATAATTTAATGTGTTATTATATTTTGGACACTATTGTTAATGTATGGATGCTTTTTTAATAGATTAATTAATAATACTTTAATATTTTATTTATTTTATTCACAGTTTATAAATGTATTAACTAGCATACCCCTGAAGTAGGGGAAAGAAAACATCAAAGTGAATTGGGATGGTTACATTGTTTGAACACAGTGGAAATAAAAAATTCCATTTTCAAATGTTATGTTGGAGTTGTCATGATATCATTTTTAATATGTCGATTTTTGTGACAAAATAAAATACAACTTGCTTTTCACTTTGAGCTCAAACCTACTTCAACGATAATGAGAATTTCATGATATTTCCATTAAGTAAAGTAATCTAACATATATTATTGATAAACTTACTCCAATTTATGTTTAAATCTTTGCATGCAATTAATAAACAATAAAACCTATGAAAAAAACATTCTACAATACAAACTTTTAATGGAGCTCGGGCAATTCTACCAAACCCTAAGTAGATGCTAATGAGAGGTTGAGTAGATGCTAGTCACACTTTTTTTAGGTCTGAATGGGGAAAGTGTGTTTCTTTCGTGAAACGAAGTGCCAAATTCTATAGACAATGAGTAAAATGGAAATATGAACACCTTCTTGGGAATGAATAGTGTATATTTTGCAAATGATTTATATCTAAGTATGACATTGGAGAATGATACATGCTCCAAATCTGCATAAGGACCCTTTTGTGTGACATGGAGGGGAAGAGAGAGATCCCATATGGCATAGAAATCACTAAAATATTATAAGGATAATATTGAGGGATGGTTATATTTATGATTTGAATATTGAAAGTTGGTGAAATTATTGAATTTGATGTGTGAATTGTTCGCAATTGATTTAAAATAGTTATGGATTTGGTTGATAGCATATGGAAAAATATGGTCAAAACCAAGTTTATAGAGATTCTTAGTTATTGCTTGATGACTTCTCTCAGGCACATGAAAATTATGATTTATGGACCTTTGATAGTACCAATGAAAATTATTCTAAAATATTGTGGTTATTAAATAAATAATAAATAACAAGTGGTATTAAATTTATTGTCTCAACCAAAAGGAAAAGTCATAGGAAATTTAGCACTTGTTATTTGGGAAGCAAGAGGATGTCTCAATATCCATAAGTAGTGAGAGAAAAATATTTTTTCACTATAGTAGGAGAAAAACATGTTCAACATATTATAAAATAAATACATTTCTAATTAAAATGCCAAATAATAAATGTACAAAACTTATACCTCCTCACAAATAATGTTTAAAATATGAGATAATGTCTTGGAATGCAAAATTTATAGGAAAAAAATCAACCAAACCTTCATGCATGAAATACCATAGTAAATAGATGATATAAATCCATAGTATACATCCATAGTATACAGTGGTAGAATTTACAATAATGGTAATGTCCTTTTCTATATATTTAGATCCCAAGCAAATGCCAAAAAATCCCTTCAAATGATACAAGGAAGGAACTTGGAATGTCAAGGTTGTGAAGCTCTTAGAAACCATTAACAAGTGTTGTTGGTCCATTATCACCTATTTTCATAAACCTATCATAAAATATGTAACGACCCCATCATTAAGACTACATGTGACACAATGCAAAAGAATTTTTTTTTTTAAAGAAAGAAGGAAACAACGACAACAATTAATCAACACAAGATCACAACAACGCCTACTCAACCTCATCAAAATCCAAAGCATCACCAACTACTTGTAAAGGAATCACTAACGACTCATTCAACATGTCAACGAAGGACAAGGACACACAAACATAATTAGCGTAGTAGGTTCTCACATGGTATATATCACGTGATGTGATAACCAACGACCTTATTCATGGAAAGCAAGGGTAATCACATCTAAACAAGAAGCCATCAACAATTATTAATGCGTGAGTAAAATCATTTTGAAAAAACCCTTCATCGACCTTTAATTCACGGTGCACGAGTGACCCAACGACTCAATTTAAACATGCATAACATTATTCAGCGTGCACAATCAATCTAAAACTTAATCATTCATTGACACTAAAATTTTCATCGCGTAAGAGTAAGCTATCCAAAAATCTGTGCCGCAACAAAATCAAGTACTCCATTGTTTGTTCATCAACTAGTTACATAACTCATCACTCAACGTCACATTCCAGGCGCAAGACCATGTAATCATGTCCGATCATACATCTACATTTAATACAAGTGCACAAAATCTACTCAATTAACCAATCATACATCACGTTAGGATTCAAGGTGCAAGGGTCATCTCATCACTGAATCAATCCAACATCAACCTCGCCTAAAAATTGAATTGACAATGGAAAGAGATAATTCGCTCAACGATAAATAGATAAGGCATACCTAGGAAGAAGGTAGGAAATTGGCTCAATATCAAGGCTTTGTTGAAGTCCTTCAATGAAGACTTTTATTGAAAGTCAAGGAATAAACTCTCGTTGATCAATAAATGAAGAGAGGTGTTGCTCCAGGAAAACCTACCCAAATAAACATACAAATCTTAAGGGACAAATACACTCATAAACTTATACATAAAATGTTAAAAAGGATGAGTTAGGCAAGAGAAACAAAAATAAAACTAGAATTCCAGAATCCAGATACCTAACATAGGAAACATGCGGCATTGGAGGGGGATGAATTAAACAAGGGACATGTGTCGATACTCAGATGATAGGGTTATTGATCCAAGGGGATCACCACATGTTCTTATAAATTAAAAATCGTACAGGGTGAGGGTGTTGCCAGGGAGCGCGTCCTGGTGGATGCTCCATGCGTTCAGGTAAATTAATAATTTTCAAGGGGCAGACACAATTAGGGTACGTGTTCTTGAGCAAGATAAATGCAAAATGCTAATTAATATTGGGCATAGATTTGTTGCCAGCTGAGAAACCCCATAAAAAAAAATGCTGATTAAAATTCCATTCTATGTTTCAAGTCGTTGTCTCATAGATGATTCAATCGCTATCTTAAATGATTTCCATTTTGTTTTCAAAACAAAACGCATAAGTAACTAAGTCATTATCTAAATAATGAGCTAGTCATGTGTATAACGTTGTGCAACTATGTTTTTAAAAGCAAAATTTGAAGCTTTACAAAAACGATATATGCCCAGCAAAATCGCAGAGGTAAGTTCTATGAAAAGTATAAGGGTAAATATATTGATTGATCTATTGTTATCGCCATCTAACCACCATTTCAAGGTCTATTAAAAAGAAATTTCGTAGAGAAAAAAAATGATAATGGCTGAGTTACATAAAGGAAAATCCTTGAGTTTAAAAATACGAATATTGTAGTCAATATATTAAAAACGTAGTCTCATATTAATCGTTGCAATTGATAGGTATGATTCTCTATATAATGAATCGCACCACTGTCCCTTAACTGGAACCAATATAATAAATTAAACTAAATCCAAAATAACATTTCGATCTATAAACTGTTGACTACGATTCACTGCATACACTAAAAATTTGTTGTATAACTGTTGATAAATATTGCCGAGTTAAATAAAGGTATATACATCTATTGAATTTCGTTGTAATAAGTCATAGTGTTGTCTGAAAATAGATGTTACTGTATCCTTTGAATTTGTTGTCCATAAAGATTCAACGCAGTCACCCAATATGTAAAAAATTAACTCTGTAATAAAGATTAAAATCGCAGTCGCCCAATACATAAAATTCATGGTGTAAAAGAGTTCCAATTGCAATAAATAATTAAAACACAGTTATTCCACAATACCAAATGCTCAGATTTACCATTCAAGATATCGTTGGGGTATATCATTTGATCATACAGAGTTTTAACAACCAACACGCGAAGATACTCATTCACAATAAGGCTCAAGACCAATTATTCATCAATGAATCAATCAACGCAGAGATAGTAAGGTATATGGATTGACAAACTTTATCCTTCACTCATCATCCATGCACAGAAAATAAAAGCATTAGAATCTATATGTATATTAAAACCAAAGTGATGATCGTAGATTCATCTCCTACACAACTGCTCAGGCATGGACTAATGATCTAGGGATAAGGACGGAAGCTAAAGCACAATCTCTTCATAATAATTAATAAAACAAACAAAACAATCATATCAATCAGGGAATGGGTTACCAAGGAAATCAATTCAAGCAGTGAGCGTAAGGATATGATGACTTTAAGTTCTTGATTAAAATGTTGAGTAAAACACATTTCTCCACACAATAGAAGTACAATAATGAAAGCGCAAGAAAAATAATAATCTACCATTCAAATGAATGCATGCGTACTGTAGCCTAAGGCGATAGCTCTGAGTCATTGTCCTGTGCGTGCTTTGTTCATCTTCTGCTTTCTGACCGATGTGACTTCATCGATACCTCCCAGCCAATGCTAGGGGTACTCCTCTTCCCCCTCAGCCCCCATGCACCGCAAAGGGGCCATGCACACTATAACAGAGAACAACTAGCTCCCAACTCGTCTCGCAAGGTTGAGCTACCACTCATTACCCAAGCTGGATATCCCAACTCCCACAAGATAAGTTAGTGAGGACAAAAATTCTATAGCATAACGTTACACATAAATATCAGATCCATATCCTCCTCCTTCATCATTTTTATAGAGTTTTTAAGTGATTTTTTCCCCAAATTCTCATTTAATTTATTTCTCACTATTTTAATCAGAAAAAACCTCTCTCGTACACATGTCACCCATCCCCCTAGTTGCACTAGAAATTAATTTCATTATTTGTTTAATTATTCAGATTTCCCTCACCCACCAACAACTTTCCTAAAATTGCTCCTTGATGTCCCGATATTCCCTTACACATTTTAAATGACTTACGCTTTTACTAAATTCCTAGTTGAGTTCATAATTAGAAAGTTCTTAAAGACAAGATTCGTTACTAAGTTAGTCATTCAAAATTTTGTTTATGTTTCTCTTTTTGGTTATGTTTCCCCCTTTTCCCTTAATTTTATATTTCTTTTAAGTTTCTCTCTTTTCCCTTTTTAATTAAAACTCAAATTAGCAAGTGTAGAAAAAACACCCTTTACCCCTTTTTCTTTTTAATTAATAAAATTTTATTAGAATATGTAGATAAAATAATCGTTTCCCTTTTAAAATTTTAATCCCCAAAAATAATTTGATTTTAATAAATTAATTGAATTTCTTACCACCTTTTTGTTACGAGTTTAATTATGATTATTATTTTTGAACACAATTGTCACTTAGACCTAGATTTTAATTTCACTATGTTGGGCGACATTTTTATTAATGAAAAATTGGTTTTAAATCTTACTTGCCACATCATTTGTTCTAAGGTCGTCTAGGTTTATTCGCTTACTAGTTAAATGTTCGCTTCAGGATGCACTAGGTGCTCCAAGGGTGCCACCCACCTCTTTGCATTTTTCTTGCGCAACGTTCCCTTCAGGACCCACCACGTGCTCCAAGGGTGCCACTTGCCTCCTTCCATTTTCCTTTTGGGGTGTTCCCTTCAGGACACACTACAAGCTCCAAGGGTGCCACTTGCCTCTTGACTGACTTTGTAGACATCAAAAATCCCTAGAGTCAGTACTACGCCAGGTGATATTGTGGGAGACTAAGGGCCTCTAAGGAATAAGGCTTCTACCTTATTGCGTGCCCCTTAAAATCATCATGAGCGACTGTTGAAGTTTTCCCTCACAGCATCATGGGTCTTCTTGAACTAGGTAATCATTAACCTACATTTCAAGCCACAACATGAGTGCTAGTAGTCTACGACAGGGGTTCTATCCACACCTCTCCCACAAAGTCTCTCGTTGTCGTGCATGACCCCTCTATTCCACATGTGAGTCTAGTAGGCAAGCTATCTTCAACCTCCATCATCAATGAATCATGTCAGTAATAATAACTAATCATCATAACATCTAATCAAAGGTACATATGTCATACAAACAATAATCAAACTCTAATAGTCCACTCCTTTACTTGATCTGGAGTCCAATGGGTTTCATCAATGCCTCTACATCCTCGAGGTCCAAAGTCCTACACACTCAGGAGGACCCAGTAGCACATGTCTATGTCAATACAACAAAATAACATGTCATCATATCCATCGTGCCTCATAATCATAATCAAACGACCAATAGTATAATAATATGGATCTCTTGCAAGAAAATGTCCTCAAAGAATAAGGTCACTGAGTCTGCGCAAGAGAGGGATGTTACAAAATATCCATAAATACTATAAAAACACACCATTAAAATTATTGGTAAATACTGTAAAAACACAATATTAAAATTATAAAAAAACAATACTCGAAACATGAAATAATGTCGTTAAAAAATCACAAATCTATATAAATCAATTTATTCCAAATTTAAATAATGAAAACCAAAAGGTATTAAACCCTCCTCAATTTCAATTTCAATAGGTGGTCGCTACCCAACTCGAGGCATAGCATGTGAAGATTTGTCAGGGGGTGGTGGTGCAGGATAAAAGAAAGGTTTCAATTCATATTGAACATTGCAATTTTCGGACATACCCTGAGCTCCAAGTCTTACTACATTATCTTTGGAAAAAAAATCGTGCATTTTCTTTGAACAAATTATCGATTTTTATTGACATACATGTTGAGATGAAAGGAAGGATTATATCTCCCCAACACTGGGCGAGAGGGAAGATCAGGCGAAAAATGTCTTTTGTAGCATTACCGAAAGCATATCAATTTGTTGCAGATCCAGATGTAATATCATTTGACAAATTGGACAAAAGAGTCCAAGTAGCCAAGGCAAAGACATTAGAGTTAGAGGAGACATTATAATCATTATAAAAATCTTTTTCCCATGGATCCAGTTGTCCTGTAAAGTTTTGGTCTTTGAAACACAAGAAGAACTTCATATAAACTCGACTAGCAAAGGAATTTCCACAAGTTTGTAGAATGCTATGATTTCCTTGTTGTGAACAACTAGAGCATTGGTCGATAGTTGCGTATTCCATGCATTGGACGAGGGCATATTCATGTTTAACCAAACTATGTGTTATTTTCCTTTCATTCAAGGCAACTAATTGTTGTAGCAGCTAAGACGAAGAGTGGTGGTCGAATATTCCAGACTACAGCGGGACCACTAATACAAATGATAGTACGTTGGCGAGTCTTCTAACCACGTACAGTACGTTGGCAGGTCTCCAAAGTGTGACATTAGTGCACACACACTCTACAATAGCTCTTGGCCCATGGGAAATCTTTCTCTATTAATTCAATAGATGCGCTCCTCTCGTTAGCACAGTACCAGGTCACTAATGGGATTCCTAGTCACCTTAATGGGGGTTTATTTCCCCTTGCCTTATTGAAGTCATCCTGGTCTTTTGGCAGCTTCTTCCTTCCTCCTTTACAGTCATCTACATCTCATCATCCCTCTCCATAAATAAATTTGGGAGCTAACAAAAACAATATGGAGGTTCATGTCCCTCCAGTCATGGAGAGGGATTTCTAGGATGACCCATTGCAGCAAAGGCACAACATTCCATCTCCAGATTCCATGGAGAGAACAAAATGGGATCCCCTTGAGGGGTATTTGGGATTCTAATTCATAGAGGAGATACCTCCAACGAACCTAGCTCTGGTTCAGGAAATGCCAAAGGCCTACACGAGTGTGATTCCTTCATGCACAGATGACTACTCTCCACGACGTCTAACAAAGGAACAACTCCAACTCCTCTTTTGATAAATTGTGAAGCAAAGATAAATGCAGAGAGAAAACAATAGACGAGTATATTGGAATGTAAGAATAACTGAATAGATTACAAGAAGTACGATGGAATGGGAAATAGCTGAGCTAAATAGGCTCAACCAAGACAAGAATAGAAAGTACAACTGTCCAGTACAGCTGGCAGTGTACAATCAGACTGTTGAGGGTACAATATATTTAACACTCCCTCTTAGACTCAACAGTTACAATCATCAGCACTGATTATGCCTAAGTGTTGTCTCTGAAAATCAAAAATTGACTTTCCTAGTGGCTTTGTAAAAATATCAGCAAGCTGATCTCTAGAACCACAGAATTGTAGTGTGATATCACCATTATTGACTAGCTCGCGTATGAAATGAAAACGAGTGTCAATGTGTTTGCTCTTTTTGTGAAACACATGGTTTTTAGATAAAGCAATCGCTGAAGTATTGTCACAGAATATAGGAGTTAGATCCTTTTCTGTATGTGACATATCTCTCAATATCTTCTTAGCCATGTAGCTTGACAAGAAGCTGAGGTAGCAGCGACATACTTTGCCTCTACATAAGATATTGAAACAATGGGTTGCTTCTTTGATTCCCATGAGATGAGGTTCATGCCAAGTTGAAAAACATGTCCAGATGTGCTTTTCCTGTCATCTAGACTGCCTACAAAATCACTATCTATGTAACCAGAAATTTGATTACAATCAGATTTAGTGTACCATAAGCCAAAATGTAGTGTTCCTGCTACATATCTCAAAATTCATTTTGCCATTTTCCAGTGCGAATCCTTGGGTGATTCCATGAATCTGGAAACAAGGTTAGCTGCATACATGACGTCAGGCCTAGTTGCTGTAAGATACAACAAACTTCCTACTAAACTTTTGTATAAAGTAGAGTCCACTGTGGGACCTTCATCATTCTTGCTTAATTTTGTGCCTAATGGTATGGGGGTTTCTGCTGGATTGCATTCTTCCATGAGAAACCTTTTGAGAATGTCTGCTGCATACTTTTGCTGACAGACAAAAATGCCTTTGGCTGATTGATTAACCTCAATCCCTAAAAAATATTTTATGATGCCAAGATCTGTCATCTCAAACTCAGATTGCATGGCATGTTTGAAATCTGTTAGCTCTAGATTTCCTGTATAGATCATGTCATCAACATATAAACATACAATCAAAATTTTACCGTGCTGATCTCTTTTTGTGTAAAGAGTTGGATCATTTTGGCTTCTGTTGAAACCGATGTTGATCAGATAAGTGTCAATTCTGTTGTACCAAGCTCTTGGAGCTTTCTTTAAACCATACAAGGCTTTCTTCAATCGATATACTTTGGTTGGGTGCTCTTGGACTTCAAATCCAGGTGGTTGATCGACATATACTTCTTCTTCTAAAAAACCATTTAGGAATGCTGACTTGACATCCATTTGGTATACTTGTCATTTGTGTTGGGCTGTTATGGCCAATAGAGTTCTGACATTGTCTAACCTTGCTACTGGAGCAAAAGTTTCACCATAATCAGTACCTGGTTGTTGTGAGAATCCTTTGGCAACAAGTCTTGCCTTGTCTTTTTTAATCTGCCCTTTTTCATTGAGTTTAGTTTTGTAAACCCACTTGACACCAATACTCTTCTTGTGACTTGGTAAATCAACAAGATCCCATGTCTTGTTCTTCTCAATGGAGTCAATTTCTTGGTTCATGGCGTGAACCCAATGTGGCTCCTTAGCTGCTTCCTTAAAATATGTAGGTTGACATTATATTAAAGCAAAAAGGTTGTGTTTTTCAAAGTCATCCAACTGCTGATAGATTTCTCTCAAGCTTCGAGTTCTCTGATTTTGTGGTTCAGAGAATGATTCTCTGCTGGAAGTTGAGTTATCTTGTGAGATATCTAGTTGTCCTTGTACCTGCAATCTTGGAAGAATGGTTTGTGGTACTTGCTGTCCTGAAATTTCTGCATTTTCAGAACTTGGTAGCAAGGGATTTTGACTGTCCATTTGTTGATTTTCAGAATCATTCCAGAAATTTTACATCTCTGCTGAGAATTAATTTCTTGGTGATTGGATTGTAAAGCCCGTAGGCTTTAGATGTTTCACTATATCTAGTGAAAATACATTTCTCACTTCTATCATCCAATTTCTTCCTTAATTCTAAGGGTATGTGAGCATATGCTATGCATCCAAATTTCCTTAGATGTGCTACATTTAGATTTGTCCCGCTCCATGCTTCTTGGGGAACTTTCATCTTTTTACTTGTGGTTGGTGATCTGTTCAAAAGATAAACTGAGCATGCTACTACTTCAACTCAAAAAGTGTTTGACAGACTTTTCTCTTTGAGAAGTGTTCTTGCCATATTCATTATGGTCTGATTTTTTCTTTCAGCCACTCCATTTTGCTGTGGAGTGGTAGATGTCCAAATCTAGTATGCCAAACCATAGTTTCATTCAAGGTAGATGCACTCTGTGCATAAGGTTGACTCAGATTTGCAGTTCTGAGGGTAAGGGGAAACATTCTATTTGGAGTCATATGGATTTCAGAAATCAATTTTGTACTAGGGTATTTGTCATATATTTTGCAAGATGCTCCCTCAAAAAGTACCTTATATCCTTTTTCAATGAGTTGTCCTACACTTAACAAATTATGTTTCAAATCTGGAACATGATAGACATTGTTTATGTCTTTCTTTACATTCTGTTTAGTAAGAATAGGAACAGTTCATTTTCCTTGAAATTTGACTAAATAATCATTTCCATGTGTAATATCAGATGAGATTGAAGAATCAATGCATGAAAGTAAATCTTTGTTACCTGTCATGTGATTGCTGCACCCACTGTCCAGCAACCAGAGATCTTTAGGTTGTTGTTTAGTCTTGTGGCATGAGAAAAACATACCTCTTGAGGTATCTCCCATTTGATTTGACACATGTGCTCTGCCTGAGAGCTAATCTGCTTGCTTCTTCCTGCATTCAGATTCATAGTGCCCATACTTTTTGCAGTAATAGCATTGTATGCTTGATTTTTCATTTGATCTTCTCCCTCTGCCTCTTTGAGGCTGGAAATTCTGATGTTGATGTTGTTGCTATTGTCTTTGACCTTGGCAATTCTAATTCGGATATTGTTGTTTGTTACCTCCAGTGGAATGAGAGTTATTTTGATTGCTCCCTCTTCCTTGGTAACCTCTGCTTCTTCCTCTGCCTCTCCCTCTACTGAAGGAGAATTGAGTTTTGAAAGCATTGGAGATTGATTCATCTGTGAGATGTAGTTTAGTCTCATGTGTCACCAGAGAGCCAATTAATTCATATGTTGAAATCCTTGACAGATCCTTAGATTCAAGGATTGTTGTTACAACCATTTCAAATATCTTTGGTAAACTTCTGAGAATTTTCTCAACAATTCCTTGATCAGTGATGGTTTCACCAGTCAATTTGATCTGGTTCACGATTCCCATGACTCTGGTCATGAACTATCCACATTTTTGGACTCTCTCATTCTTAAAGTCTCAAATTGTATCCGCAAGGTCTACAGTTTGACTGTTTTGAACCTTTCATTTCCTTGGTAGGATGATTTAAGGATATCCCAGGCCTGTTTGGAAATACTAGCGCCTGTGATTTTTGAAAAAATCGAGTCATCCAAAGAATTTTGAATCCAGAATTTCGCTTTATTTTCTTTGGTCCTCAGTGTTGCCTGAGCAATTCTTTGTGCATTTTTCATGGCAGAAAGGGCGGCTCGATCTGGTTCCACATATCGAAGATCCACTAGTTCCCAGCACTCTTGTGCTTGTAGGAATGATCTCATCCGAAGAGACCAAAACTCGTAATTCTTGCCCAGAAGAATCGGACCCTAAGTAGGTCCTAAGTTGCTAGACGGCACCATCATTTTAAATTTAAAAAAAAAAAATTGCAGAAGTACAGAGGGAAATTTCATATTTACCTCCTATGGCCAAAATGTCGATTTGCCGATGGTCGATGGGAGCTTATTGGGATTGAATTTGGCCCTTATTCTCCTTGCAATGTGGCCACGTGCCTTACTTTTAAGGCGCTACGAGCTTTTCCCATTTTTTTGCCTTTCAAAATGCCAAAACGCGAAAAATCGCCTTTGGACAATTCAACGGTCCAGATCTTCCTTTGATTTGATGGTCCAGATCTTATCGCGATATCGTGAATCGAGATTTCGTGAACTCTAATGATGAGTTCTTCTGTCTCCTCGATTTTCCTATCTCCGATTTTGCAATGGCGTATTCCTTTCGGGACTTTCCCGATTTCTTTGATTGCTGCCACGCATCCTAGCAGATGGACGGTCATGATCTCACCTCGTGATTTCACGATTTGATGTGTCCCGGACGTCTCATCTCTAGGATCCGTGAAATGACGAACGTCGATGCGCTGATTGACTCTCCCGATCTCGTCCATGTGTCTCCTCAAGATGCATGGTTGTGATTGTTTACGGGGTTTTCACCAAAAAGAAACCCAATCTCTTGTCTTCAGGATTCGCGATTTGCCGAATCCCGATATGTCGATGGCACTTTCCTTTTTGGACTTTTCCTAAGCCCTTGGATTTACGCCAGGCGTCTTCACAAGATGGTCGGTCCTGATTCAACCTCGGGATATCACGACTTGCGATGCTCTGTTGACACAATGTCTCTGTCAACTTGAAACCCTGAATGCCGAAACGCCGACGGGTTCTTCGATGTCTGCCGCGTGTTCGAACAAAAGAACGACTGAGATCTTATCGCTATTTCGCATATCGCGATTTCGCGAGTTTCAAAGTCATGTTGTGACGATCTTTCAAAACAACGAACTCTGAAATGCCGATGTGAGGATGCTTTGATCTGCCGCCACCTGTCCTCTGAGATGAACGACTCACTGTTGGAAGATTGGTTGTTGTCATTGATGTCAACCCTAGTCATGGGTTTTGGACCACAAGATTGATGAAGTTATTTGGACATGAAGGAAAATGCACATGTAGATACAAC
>JZKD02S1638322.1:298411-317904 GCA_000966675.3 Picea glauca
TTATCTCTCATATATTCTTGGGTGGAAGGAAGGGGCAAGGATAGAGAGTTCAGATATCTCTTTATATTGGAGGATTGTATCTTCCTCTTGTATGTTTATCCCTCCCTTTACATTTGGAAGCTGTAGCTACCTCTGGAAGTCATTACTTCCCTTGAACAAAACTATTGATTATTTCTCATATATTGTGCATGGTGTATTGTGGTGAATTGGTGTAACTCTTATACTATTGTTCATTGCTCATTGGATATAATTGAATGGTTTAAGTATAAGTTGAAAAATGTTTTAAATTGCACTTGATACTGATTCACCCCCCTCTTAGTATCAACACTCACAAGTCCTCTTGGGATTTCGCGATATCACGTATCAGAGTTTTGGAGTGCAATCTTTTGCGCGTCCAACTCCCGATTCCTGATGAGATAAGATCGACGGCTCATGATCCTTCTTGATCCAATGGTCCAGAAGAACATAGAATTTTGTGGATCGTGAATTCTCATGACTACTTCTGACCTTTATACCTTACGATTCAGGAAATGCTGAGATCTCGCCACATGTTTCAGGATGGATGGTCCAGATGTCGTCCGGACTTCACAAGTTAAAAATTCTCTAGTGCGCTCCAAACGACTAAATGTCGTGCACCTTCTTACTGATCTAACCATTGTCGGGCCTTTGTGCAAGATCTGACGACTGAAATGCTTTCGCCTTTTCCGCGCTCTCCTCATCCCTTATGAACTGGTTTCCCGCTTCATATCCGTTCTCACGACGAATCTTGCGGCCTTAATGGATGATCTTTGCACCTGAGAAGCATTCTTTACTCCTGTGGAAGAAAGATTCATGAATCTTTCAAAGATTTGAAAGAAATTCACGAGTTCTTCATTCTCTGCTACAATCTTTAATAGATTTGAGCGAATTTCAAAAACCTTTAGTCGATGCTGCCCGCTGTAGCAATATTTAACGATTGTGAACGAATTCTTAGAATTCTTCAAGAGTTCTTCCGTCCTACAGCTCTTCTTTGTCAAACTTTGACGATTCTTGAAAAATGTACAAGAATCTTTAATGCTTCTTCTTCTGCACTCTCTTCTTCTTCGTTCTTTCGAGCGTAGTACGCTCTGCAACCTCTACAAGCTTCCTACGTTGATCTTTGAGCGTATGACGGTTTGCTTCCTCGTGGAGTTTTCCTGCGAGGATGATTCGAGAGGATGACGAACAGCTCTCCAATCCTTGTGAAAAAGACTGTGTCAAATGCTTCTCGAGATCCATGTAAGCTCTGCGCTATGAGGATCGTGTTGCTCTCCGGACTGTGTGAAGAGGCTTACAGCTGAAGCTCTAATACCATGATAAATTTTGAAGCAAAGATAAATGCAGAGAGAAAACAATAGAACAATATATTGGAATGTAAGAAGAACTGAAGAGATTACAAGAAGTACAATGCAATGGGAAATAGCTGAGCTAAATAGGCTCAAGCAAGACAAGAATAGAAAGTATAATTGTCCAGTATAGCTGGCAGTGTACAGTGAGACTGTTGAGGGTACAATATATTTAACATCTTTGAGTTGTATGAGGATGTCTCAGATCAACAATTTCGCTAGGACATTATCAATCATAGGATGGATGTTGTTTTCTGCTCCTTCTTAAGCGAGCCTACTCATTCTCGTTTCTGAGTCTACCGCCATCTTTTCTCCTTAGCTCCAAAGTGGAGGCCGCCTTCTTATAATTTTTAAATTTATGGGAAATGCCCTTAATTATTTTTATATCGCTTTTAGATAGTTGCAGTTTAGTTTTGATAGGCTTTAGACTCAGCCAACCAGCTTATGTAGGCTCTGTAAAAAAAAATTCATTTTGTTAATATCCCCCAAGGTAGTTTTGGACTTTTAAAAGATGTATTAGATAAACCAATTCACATGTCAAATCCAACTCGTTATTAAGAGTAAGTGTAACGCATGCCAACTCTGCAAATGAAACACATTTCTCTAAAAAACAATATATATATATATATATATATATATATATATATTGAAAAGATGGAAGTGTGATTTAATGTAAATTTATAAAATTTAATTGTTTTATTTTAAATAATATTTAATAAATCATAATATATATATACTAATTATTAATTCTTAAATTTGTGCTGAAAATTAAAATCTTTATTATTTATTCTCAATTTTTTTTTTTAAGGGAACGGGTAATTGATAAGTATTAAGTACAAATAACTAGAAAAACAACACCTAAAACAAAACTTATAACTTAAATTTTTATTAAAAAAACTTATGAAATATAAGGGAAATTCACTATCCAAAATTACAATCTTCAAATGGATAAAACACAATCCTAGACCGTATATATGCCGTGGGAAATACTATAGGAATAAAAAACACATTTCGCTGTAATGTTTGAAACTTATTTGAAATATGCCACTAATAAATGGTCGTAGGTTTTAAATGGATATCGATACTGCAATGAGTTAAGATCCTTGTCCTTGGTAAAGTATCATGATCCGGTTATCCATATTTCGCTCTCTCTGGTAAAGTATCATGATCCGGTTATTCATATTTTCGTTGGGTTCTTCACAGCTTTTCCAAGTGGCACACGAAAGCAATCCCAGTCCAACTGTGGAGATGAGGCTTTCATCTATGTTATGCAGAACTTCTATTGGGTACTCTTCGGAAGCGAGGCTTCACAGTGATCTACTAAATTTGGTGACAGTTGCAGTGTGATTGTAGTATGGAAGCCTAGGAAATATGGGACGCATAGAAATTTGGTGTCCCATGTACTCTAGAATGGTAGTAGTGGTGTTATCGAAAGCACCTGATCCCTAATTATTATAATCTCGGGCGGCCATATAGTATTTTCCCACCGACTGGTTGGCCCTTACAAGAACATCTGTACTTTAGCCGATAGAAATGAAGATTACAATTGTTTTGTATGGCTTGGTGTAACAAGCATACACAACTACAACTATAAATTCGTGGGCTACAATCTTGAAAAAGTGCCCACTACTGAGTGCAGCATTGACTAATACAAACGACAATACGTTGGCGAGTCTCCTAACCGGATACACTTCCCTTAATACTACAAACCACTTGTTTCGGTCGATATTCGCTCTGCCCCAGTGCTGGGGAGATACACTCCTTCCCGTCTTCTCAACATTCCTGTCAAGAACAATCGATAATTTGTTCAAAGATAATGCATGAAGACTTGGAGCTCGGGGTATGTCCTGAAACTGCATTAATCGATATGAATCGAAACCTTTCTTTTATCCTAAGCCTCCATCACCAAAAAAATCTTCACATGTTATGCCTCGAGTGCTGGAGTCAGCGAAGAAGACGACGACACGTGGAAATATAATTGATTGGTCATTGAATAACAAATGGTAAGTTTTTATAGGGTTTGGACAGACGACGAAGGTGTCTACAGAAACCTCCCCTTAAAAACACCTTCGGTGTAATTAACTAGCACAGTTGCTTTGTGGCTGGTGTTACTGCTGGTGAACGCTGAAAGTTATCTGGATGGACAACACTCTAGTGAATTGAAACTCACGGACAGCTGAAACGCACATAGAGCTGAGGAAATCCAACAGTTAATCTTAAATGTTGTAATTCCAAAGGTTAATCAGTTAAAAGTGGCAATCATATGGTGGTACAGTAATTTCTTAATATGATTAGGTAAATGTTAAAAAGTAAACCTGATGCATTCAAAAATACAAGGAAGTTATGAAGAGTAAATCGCATTCATTGATTTGGGAGGACGGCTAAGAATATTCCATCATTTTCAATTGTTAGCCATCAGATTAGAATTTTAGATTAAAAGGTGATTAATTGTGTCCATCTCCAATAGGTATACGCATTTCGACGTAATTAACTAATTCTTTAATGATTAATGTAATAATGTATGTGTACTTTACCAATTTATTAATGTATAAGTTATTAATACAGTATATTATATATTATTAAGGTATTTACTAATTAACATGTTACATTAATACATTAAATTATACATTAATGTATTGATACTTAATTTATACATCACATTAAGGTATTAATTAATTAATTAATACTTTAATTTTATGTATTTATGTATTAATACATTAATTGGTAAATCGTTCATATATTTATTAATTAATACATTAGTATTTTTGTACATTTATGTAATATTACATTAATGTATTTATATATTATTAATGTATGTCCTCATTATAATTAATATATTTCTTTATTATTACTTTATTAAATGTATTAATACATTGCTAATGTATAATAATGATAAAGAATGTAAAATTGCTAGGAAATCCATTAGGGATGCTTCTAATGAGCCCTTAAAATTCGATAAGATCAATACGTACAAAGCCCTAATTGAAAGAAAAAATATATACTATATCAATAAAAGGCAAGAGCAACTTTCACAACTATACAAGTTGGATCTTAATAAGTTCTGGAGCCAAATTTTAAAACGCAATACTAAAGAAAATAATAGGATTCCCTTAACGAACTAGAATTCCTACCTTTGAGGTATTTACGAGTTCCCTAATGCCATGGACACCATTCCTATTGTCCCTACAAAGGAAGAAGTTTTTTCTTTAGATGACATAGAGTTTGGGGTTAAGCGGCTCGCAAACGAGAAAGCTAAGGACATTGAAGGCTACAACGCTCAAATTTTTAAAATCGGAGGGCCAATCCTTATTCCTCACATACACAAGCTCCCCAATTTAGCAGTCAAGGAGGGCTTCCCTAAACCCTGGAGGCAAAGCCTCATTGTTCCTATTTTTAAAAATGGGGATAAAAACATTCCCTCTAATTATAGGACTATTATGATTAGCCTGATTTTAGCCAAGCTTTATGGAATTATTTTGGAAAAGAATATTAGCATTTGGATAGAAATTCACGATAAAAGAGCTAAAGACCAGGCCAAGTTTAGGAGACATCATTCAACTGTGGACCATCTTGTTACCTTTAGTATCATTGCAGAGGAGTTATGCAATACTAAAACCAATATTTTTTGTTGTTTTGTTGACTTTAGAAAATCTTTTGACATGGTTCCGAGGAAAAACCATTGGAATAGGTTGGAAGAGATAAAAGTGCCTCTCGAGTTGAGGGTTGTTGCAATAAGGATGTATGAGAACGTTATTGCTATGTTTAAAAACATTTAGGGCTGGTCAAAAGAGATTAACTGCAATATCGAAGTCAAACAAGGTTGTCCCTTGTCTCCTACACTTTTTGGCATATACATTGATAAATTAGAAGAATGATTGGAAAAAGAAGGTCGTGTCAGCCTACTCTCATTGGTATAGTCATCAATCTTCTTATTTATGCCGTTGATATCGTTCTTATGGCAAGGAGTCCCCGTGATCTTGAAAACAAACTAAGAATCCTAAAGGATTTTTTCTCTAATATGGGTATGATTGTTAATACTGATAAGACTAAGGTAATGATTATTAAATCCAATAAGATCCCTTATGATACCTTGGTATATAAAAACAACAACTGGAAGAAGTGACTTCATACAAATATCTTGGAATTTATATTCACCACAAGCTTAATTGGAATTATAGCATTGAAAAAAGGATTATTGGGGGATGGAAAGCTTATTATGTGCTTGAAAATAATTGTAAATTAGCTGAACTTTGGAATGGGATAAGAAGAAACTCCTCTTTGAGACTCTTGTTGCACCTGTTATTCTTTATGGATATGAAGTATGGGGTTGTTGTGTCTCTCATGAATCCTAGAGAAAGATAGAGAAAATACAAAAAAAAATTATAACCTATAATCTCAAAATTAAAGTAAATACGCCCTATCCCATCCTCCTCGTAGAAACAATCCTCTCCGCCATTGAGAGCATGGGTATGAAAAGATACCTAATGTATAAGAACAAGTTAAACAACATGGAAGACAAGAGGCTACCTAAAATTGCTTCCAAATCAAGTCATAACTACCATCGACTCAAGAGAGGCTAGCATAAAGACTCCCGGTCTTGGATAAACTATTGGGGAATCATGGAAGAAACCATTTTGCAAAATAAAGATACTATTAAAAAAACGTCAAATCAAAATTTAAGGAAAATTTTTTGTGTGATAAAGAGTTGGAGGAAAAAAGAAAATTAAGGTATTATAAAGACGTAATCAACCCTAATCTAGAAGATCAAAATTATCTATATGTTTTGTCAAGTGTAAAGAAAAAAATAAAAATTGGTAAGATAAGAACAAATTCTCACGAGCTCCATAGTGAAACTGGGCATTGGTCAATTCCTAAAATGCCATGGGATGAAAGAGTGTGTCACCTTTGTGACACTAAGAAGGTTGAAGATGAAAAACACTTTCTCTTAGATTGTCCAGCCTATACCCATGTTAGATCTCATTTTCAAAATATTGATCACAATACCAACCTTCATAACTTCTTAACTCAACAAAAGTATGGTGATTTTGGAAATCTTCTCTTAATGTTTTTCGAGCACAGAAACAAAATTCTAAAGAATCACAAGTAATCACTTACCCTCTTAAGGTCCGAAAGACCAATTAGGTCTTAATAGACATTAATCATCATCATCATCATCATAAAAAATGTTTTACTTTATTAATTAATTAATAGATTATAGTATTTCTTTGTTTTGCTTGATTATTGCAATATCTTAACGTATAAATTAATTAATACAATATATTACTAAAGTATTTATTAATTAACATGTTACACTAATACATTACATTATGAATTAATATATTGATACTTAATTTATACATTATATTAAAATGTTAATTAATTAATATATCATTATTAATGTTTTACTTTGTTAATTAATTAATAAGTTTTATTATTTATTTGTTTTGCAAATTTATCAATATATAATCTATGAACATATTTTTACAATATACTATTAAGATATTTATTTATTAACATATTACATTATTATATTACATTAATACTTCATGTATTAATACCTTAATTAATAAAAGGTTAATATATTTATTAACAAACATATTAATTCTTTTGTAAATTTATGTAATATTAATACATTAATATATTATTAAGGTAGTTTTGTATTATTATATATATGTTATATTATTTGTTTGTGTTTAGTTTAGTATTATTTTATTATTATTACATCTAACACTTTATTGTTATTATTATTTATTTTATTATTTTATTATGGTATATATTATTTTATTTTTGATTAATTAATATTTAATTTATTATTTATTATTCATTATTCATTATTAATTTTAATTAATAATTGAGTAATTAATTATTACTAATGAATTACTAAATAATAATTAATTTATGCTTTATTATTTTAAGTTTCATATGTAAAAGTTGCTTTGAGAGATAAAGTCAATCCATAATAATAATTGTTATATCTTTTTTCTCTTCTTTTCAATATGATCACTCCACCACCTATTCCAAAAACTCATCCTGACAAGCGGAGGCCCTTCAAAATCACCCTAGAGATCCTTTACGATTATATGGAAGCAGTAGAAAGAAGAAGAGAAGAGAGAGATTCCAAAATCCAAATAGAGTTAGAAACATTAGAAAAAAAGAGTGAAGAATGAGAGGTAAAACTCCAAATAGAGCTAGAGGCAATGATTGATAAAAAAAATTAAAGATATCATTCAAACTCAAATAGAGGATAGATTCTTAGGGTTCAAGAGTGAATTGAAAACAATGAAGGATAGAATTCAAGAAATGTAAAAACATAAACAATCAACCCAAGAAGGAGGGGTTGATGAAAATCACAACTTGAGAGATAGGATTAAAGAGCTAGAAGAAAAACTAACCAACAATTTGACCCTCAGTAATACGGAAAACAAATTGGATATCAAACCCATCAAAGAGGAAATGAATAAGATAATCGAAATGGACCATGAGCATAACAAAAGAGCCTTGAGCCTCATAATTTTTGGTATAAAATAACAACAAGAGGAGGATACACTAACAATAGTAAAAGAAAAATTAAAAAATAAATCAAAAATTGATACAACTTACCTCGTAGAAGCAAAGGGGCTAGGAAATATAATTGATCACAAAGATAGGTTGATTTGTGTCAAAGTAATTTTTAATGACCATAAATATAGCATACTTAGTAAATCTTAGAGCTTAAAAGGGTCAGGAATATTTATAAATGAAGACCTAATTCCTGAAGACCAAGATGAATTAAGGAAGGAAGTTCAAAAGGTAAAAGAAGCCAGAAAAGCAGGAAAATGGGCAATAATTAGAAATTGAAAAGTTATTGTAAGAGATAGAGACCAGAAGGATAATAATAAATAGGAATTTAGGACACTCATGATCCTTTTTTTGAATTGTCATGGCTTTCCATGGTGCAAAGGTCCTATGATAAGTTGGATCTCGAGTCATATTGATATTATCTATCTAGAAGAAACTTGGGAGCATGAGGATTCTAAGGTCCCTAACATGGAAGGATTTGTCTTGTGGTCTGCATGGAACAAAAAATCCCACCGTAGAGGGATAGGAGGCATAGCTTGTTATATTAGAAAGAGAATTTCTCCTCACATTCAACTTCATAAGATTGACCCTCTTAATCAATACATTTGGATAGAAATTTTAGACAGCGATGCTAAGAAGATGTATATAGAAATTTGTTATTTTGCACCTATTAATTTTATTTTTTATAAGAAAAATAATCTAGATAAAAATTGTCCCTATAATAATTTAGAACAAGATGTTTATAATTTGAAAATGAAGGTAATATCCTCCTACTAGGAGACTTTAATGCTAGGACTACAACTAAACAAGCTACTCTTTTAAGTAATGACCCCAACCATGATCATTTATGGCTAGATGAGGACATTGTTTTATCTAATAGCTACAAAAGAGGCTCTGACGACCTAATTGAGAATTTGTTTGGTACTGAGTTGGTCAAGCTTTGCAATGGAGTAATAAAGTGGCAAAAACTCCAACTAGATGACCTGTATTCATGGGATAGGTAGTAGTGTTGTAGATTATGTGATATCTGATATCCCCATTTCCAACAAAATAACAACTTTTGACCTTTTAAATGACCATGAGCTTGACTCTAATCATAAACCTTTAACCCTAACTCTAAAATTTTCCATGCATAGGAGCACCATTGAAGAGAATTCTGATAATCAGAGGAATTTGTTCTTTGAAAAAAGTAAAGTTGACATTTTGTTAAAGGATTTAAGTAGTAAATTAAATCTCCTAACTTATAAGGACAACATTGAAAAACTCTATCATAATTTTACAACTACTCTTTCCACTTCTATTAACAAGTTTTCTATCGAGGTGTCCTATAAAAGGAATAATAGATCAACCAACCCTTGGTACAATAAAGAATGTAAAATTGCTAGGAAATTCCTTAGGGATGCTTCTAATGAGTCGTTAAAACTAGATAAAATCAATACATACATGGAATACTAAAGAAAATAATAGGATTCCCTTAAGGACTTGGAACTCCTACCTTAAAAGTCTTTACGAGTTCCCTAATTCCATGGACACCATTCCTATTGTCCCTATAAAGGAAGAAGTCTTTTCTTTGTGTGACATAGAGTTAGGGGTTGAACGACTCGAATATGGGAAAACTAAGGACATTGAAGACTACCAAGATGAAATTTTTAAAATCGGAGGGCCAATCCTTATCCCTCACATACACAAGATATTAAATTTAGCAATCAAGCAGGGCTTCCCTAAACCTTGGATGCAAAGCCTCATTGTTACTATTTTTAAAAATGGGGATAGAAACATTCCCTCTAATTATAGGACCATTGTGATTAGCTTGATTTTAGCAAAGCTTTATCGAAGTTTTTTGGAAAAGAAGATTATCCTTTGGCTATAAATTCACGATAAAAGAGATAAAGGCCAGGTTCGGTTTAGGAGATATGTTTCAACTGTGGACCATCTTGTTACCTTTAGGATCATTGGAGAGGAATTTCGCAATAATAAAACCAATATCTTTTGTTGTTTTGTTGACTTCAGAAAATTGTTTGACATGCTTCCTAGGAAAAACCTTTGGAATAGGATGGAAGAGATAAAAGTGCCTCTTGAGTTGAGGGTTTATGCAATAAGGGTGTATCATAATTTTATTGCTATGTTTAAAAACACGCAGGGCTGGTCAAAAGAGATTAAATGCAATATTAGAGTCAAACAAGGTTGTCCCTTGTCCCCTACCCTTTTTGGCATATACATTGACAAATTAGAAGAATGCTTGGAAAACGTAGGTTGTGTCGGCCCTGATCTCATTGGTATAGTCATAAATTTTCTTCATTATGCCCATGATATTGTTCTTATGGAAAGGAGTGTTACAAGGGAAAAACTCTCTATGGCTAAGGGTAAAGAAAAACAGACAGGTATGACTCCAGAAATCAAATCAATTCCAACATGTGCTATATAAACTAATGTGCAATACGAGGAAGAAGCCTACCTCAATCTAATCGTTTGATATCATTCCATTGTTGAGCACTTTGAACCAAAAATTTACACCTACAAGAAGTTCTCAACAAACAAGCCATGAAAGTATATAGTGACAATATATAAAATGAGTTAGCACATCAGATAGCACAATCCATTAATAAACATTACAAACATGTCCATGGATAATACTAATATATTTGCAAGATATCGATAGGATAGGAAAGGAGTATTTCTATTAATAATTGATCAATATAAGTATCAACATTACAAACTTCCGTGTCGGCAGGGTTCGAAACCAAGAAACCAAGTTCCTTCCAACTGGGTCTCCACCACTTCAATCCTCCACCAAAGGAAAGCTCATAGCAAAGAGAGAATGAGATCCTCTTGACAACAAGGGAAGATCTTGGGGGTTGAATACTATGTTCAGACTTGAGGGACAAAGGGATGTAGACTCAATAAGAAGTAATTTCTCCAGAGTAACTTTGCTCTCAAAGTTGAATGTTTTCTCTCTCTTTTTCCATAGCTCGAAATTGTGCTCTTATAACCTCTAGAATGCAACTGAAGGGCCGAGTCAGAACGTTTCCAGTATATGGAAGGCCAAAGATCAGAGATCTTCTATCGTGACATGGAAACTCGATGTCATTTTGTACTTTCTGGCACAAATATCGATATACACAAGATGTAGTGGAGCATCAATTGTATACGCATCTTGCAAAGCAGTTAGGGAGCGTATATGTGGAAAAATATATATTTTTGGCTCTGGATTTATGATAAGTCTGCATAGGGAAATCAAAGAAGGCCCTCTGTGAAAGATAGCAATGGTGAGGAAAATATTTCTATAACAGATGCCCCCTAATGTGTGAGATCATAGGAGTATCTTCGATGGCCTAAATACATTATAAATAACCTAGAAGTGGAGTGGTAGATAACCAACTAGATGAACTCAATTGCTCATTATATTATGTACTAACTTTGCATACATGGCTACCAAAAATACAATGCTGATCCATGTGGAAAATATAACAACAAGTGTTCATTTCCATGAGTAGGCAAATATAAATGGGGTTACATGGAAATAGTTTTCATAGTCACGAACAAGGCCCAGTGAAACTAGTCTCAAAATCAATCTGAAGATATCTCTATACCAAGGAGTACAATCTAGTCTCCCATGATCGTTGAAGTCAAATAGGTACTGGTACAATGAAATGGAAGCAACAACTCAAGATAATTGTGTCTACAAAGTGATGTCTTTGAGTCTTCAATACAATCCACCAATGGTGAAAGTCTACATCATGTGAATAAATGAGTTGAGGTCGAACACAATGAGACATCATTTGATTACCGGTCATTGAGGTATATCATTAACAAACGCAAGACAACCTACCAATGATGAAAGTAGGTATCAAGGAATCAAGTACATCTCTACAAATGTGAATAAAGGAGTTGGTGTCGAACACTTGAGAGATCCATTGATCAGGAGACACTGATGTATTCCCGTCTATCAATGGCGAGAGAGCCTACCACTAATGACTGCAAGTTTCAAGGTACTCATAAAACTCTAGGTCTCGTATCAAGAATACATGTGTTGAAGTCAATGGAAAGAGAACCGATGAAAGGAGAGAATTAAGGCATCTCTCATCAATCAACATGAGGAGAAAATCAGGAGCTTCATGATTTGGTGGAGATTGGACGAAGAACATGTTCACAAACCAATGACCCTATGCTTATTTTGCGTGCGCCAAATGCAAGAGGTACACAAAAAAGACCCTCTGAATAGCATCCAATGATAAAAATTGTTGACAAAGGCAAGGACACCACCAATAAGGCTAATGGCATCCAAGACATTGCATTAATCACAAAGTGTGAATAGATGTCTTGGCATCAAACACAAGGGAAACCACCCAGTCAATGACCTATGATGAAATGTCGATTGTTGGGTTCAAGGTGACCTACCAAAGATGAAAGTAGGACCAGGGTGCATCATAAGACCAAAGTATCAAGTGATTCTAAGAAAAATTGAGGGTATAGCCGACATGCAAAGTCAATATTTCTGAGCAGTGGTCGACACAGGTTGGTAGACTTCTTTTGAACAAGAGCATGATACAAAGGAGGGAACGAGTGTCGCAAGTAAGAAAAACTAGTTCCAGCAGTGGAATGTACCTATGCTCAATGCAAGGAAATGAATGCAGGATATGGACACTTGGGGTGATGTTCCCTCCAAGGTATAGGGTGTCAAATTGCAAAGGATATAAACAAGTCTCTGCTTGGTTGAGAATGCAAACTGCTTGGGCCATGGTTCATAACGCAAAGCGAGAGACGAATAAAGGCTCAATACTTCAAGCAATGGCATGAGATGCAATCACAATTTAATGCCAAAAAATGTCCTTTTTGATATATTTTAGTCTACTTGGTGTGAAAAAAGGGTAAACTTGTGCCAAATAGAAGTCTTTTCAAATCCAATTTACGAGTGTGAAAAAGACAAGTTCACTCTGCAATCTTTTCCATTTTTGATAGCGAGTCGGAAAAGAGATTAATAAGAGTCACGATCTTTCAAATCCAATTTTAACGAGTGTGAAAGGGATAAATCACTCGGCGATCTTTTCAATTTTTAGTAACGAGTCAGAAAAGATCTTAAATAAGACTCGTTATGGAATATTCAAGGCAGAAAGCCATGGGGGAGGCCAAGGCTTCTGTACAAACCTTCTTTGGAATGTCGGTATCTTACAAAGAACATAAACAAGCTCGGGAATACCCAAAGCTCTCGAAGTCAAGGAGGGAAAAGTTTTAATAGAGGCTATCGGCTCTGTGTTATATCAGATAATCCCTCTTCTTGGAAAAGACATAGGTGGAGACATTGGATGCCCCACAAGACCATCTCAATCAAAGGGAACCTCATCAGGACTTGGAGGGAGAGAACTCGGGAAGAGTAAAACTATCTCTTGTTCAGAAGGTGAAGTGCTAGAAATGCTAAGGACATGGCATATAAGGTATAGAACTAGAACCAAAAGAGTGGGATCGACCAAAAATTGCATTGGCATGTCACTTCCTTAGACTTGTCACTCTCCAAGAGATGAGTGGGGTCGATCGAAGATTACATCGATATGACCACTTCCTCAACCATTGGTTGAATAGGATGTGAGACAATAAGGTAAAGAGGTGCATCACCCCAAAAAATAGGAGTGTTGTCGGTCGAAGATTGCATCGACATGACCGTTGGTTGAACAAGATGCGAGAAATCAAGGTCAAGAGACGTATCACCCTTGAGCATGGGAGAGGTGTCGGTTGAATATTGCATCAACATGATCACAGATTGAAAAACATGTGAGACAACAAGGTCAAGAGACACATCAACCCCTAAAGGAAAAGGGGTGTTGTAATGTCCCCAAGGTTGAGCCCAGTTGTAAATACAATGTATGAAATGAATTGTAAATACATGTTATAGGCTGGTGAGCCAAGTTTATATAAGTCGGTGGGCTTATGTGATTGTTAGGACAGAGAGCCTAAAGGTTGGAGACCAAGGGCCTGATTTTGTACTTGTATGTATGCAGCACATTAATAAATATAGACACCGCCGTGTGCAGACCGACCATGGTGAATGAGTGATGGGGGACTAAGCTTCCACGGAGTGGAATTAGGGGATGGAAGGTGGGAAAAGGGGCTAAGTGTTGATCCCAATGGCTAAGCCTAGGGGCTTAAGCCTTGGGAATAATATTTTATTATTATTCCAAAAATACACATGAATTATGTGAATGTGACGTTTTATCCTAAGTTCTTAGGGAAGGACGAAGGACTGCCAAATGGGAAGGAATGCATGCTAAATGGAATGCATGTACTTCCATGGGTGACAAGTGTCAACCCTGGTGCATGCAAATAAAATGACCAAGATGAGCCATGAGAGGGGTTCCTCGCCCATTCTAACCGAATTCCTGAGCGTGTATGAAGCTCGGAGCAGTACGACCGACCCGAGCTTTGAAGAGAACCCTTGTGCTTCCCTATGAGCCTAAAAGCCTGTGTTTGGATCTGAAAAACCGTGTTTATCCTCCATTCTGAAAACCGAGAAGCTTGTGTTTGTTTATGAAAAGGCCGGGTTCACCCTCTCCATTCTGATCTATGGAACCTGTGTCATTCCCTAAGTGGATTTTTTGTCACACGTTCCCGAGAACCAACACTGTGAGACCTTGCGCCATTGCTAAGCCTGTTTGGGAAGCCCATGTTTGTTTTTCTGGTTGGTTGTGGTGGACACGCAGAGATGGACTCTACATGGCTTGCTAGCTAGTGCAATTTTTTATTGAGCCTGTGTATGACCTCTCTCCAGGTGAGGGAGGTGATTGTTGTTGGAAGAGGCAGGTTGTCAGGCCTATGAGAAATTCTCTCCAAGTGAGAGAGTTTGTTGGGAAGTGGTTTCTTCCAGAGAGTGTCCAGCACCAGCTTCGAGCTATGATACTTCCTGATCCGGCATGTTGTCGAGACCCAGAGAGGGAGGTTAGCACTGATGGACTGTGCTTGTGAATGTGTATACTCCCAGGCGGAACAGGCATGTGGAGAATGAGATTCTGGTAGTAGTGGGTGTAATATGGCATCTTGGGAAGAATCCTTCCGATTTTTCTATGTTGTTTTCCCTGTAACCTTAGCCTAGCCTAGGATTCCTTTCCTTGGGGTGGAGCTTAGTCCCAGCTCGAGGGTGACACACTGTTGAGTTGATGAGCAGTGCGATCTAAGGATGGGAGGTTCGTGGAAGGCCTGCACGTGGTTGGTGGAATCTACCACTGTTGCGAAGATAAGTATCAGATGATGTTTATTCATGTATTCCTCTGTGTATATCAATTTAATGTTAATACTATTGATTGTTGATTATAGCAGTAAATCTTATGTTTACTCTGAGTTTAATTGAATTTCTTGATTAAATGCATGTTATTACTATAATGTCGGTATGAGATATGTACCAAGTGGTGTTATAGTTTTATTTAAGAGTGATTAAGCCATGGTAACCGAAAGGTGGTGTTACAATTTGGTATCAGAGCCAAGGTTTCGAAACTAAGCCTAGATTGTCCAGTGGAGTGGTCTTTGGACCGATAGTGAGAGGAGAAATTGTGTCTGCAGGACCAATTTCGGACCCTGGTATGGTCTGGAGTGTCAAGGAGTTACTTGACCATGCCTATAAGCTCAGGAGGTATAGCGGTGTTGTGAAACCGCAGCGGGTGTGGTATATGGCCACAAGGAGAGAGGACTCCACACCAGCAGTGCTGGAGCCTTGGGATCTGTTTGGGAGGGAAGTAGTGAACCCTCATGACCGTCGGATCAAGAAAACGTGCATAGGGTTTAAAAAAAGACCCTTTGAGGTTGCATAGGAGCGTGGGAATTGCGATACGTGAACTCCCAAAAACCCAAAAAATTGAGAAGATATATGTTGTAGATCTGGGAGGAAGGCTCGACCATTAGATCTGGTGGAGTCGCGCTTGAGTTAGTCACAAAAACCCTTCAAATTTTGCAAAGTCCGAAGATGGGAAGTGAGGAAGGTGAACACCTCTAAAACCCAAAACCTGAAATCCCGAAATGATCTACACCGTAGATCATAGGAAGGGAATTGACTGTCCAATTCAGTGGAGGAGTAAACCATAATCTTTGGATTTTGACAAATAGAAGTTTGAGATGTGTGGATGCATGAACTTCTAATGCCCGAAACCCTGAAACATCGAGAGGATATGCGTCGTAGATCTGAGAAAGATCTGACCATTGGATTTTACTTGAAATGGACGTGGACACATGGATGTGTACCATGTGCTAGTGCGTCCAGAAGAAAAGTGAGAGTGGTGGGACCCGATGATGTTGTTAAAAGTGACGTGGACCCTTCTGAATGTGCCACGTGTGACCGTGGTTGTGGGTGACAACTGTGCTATGTGGGCCCAGAGGGTAAAGTAAATCAGAATTTCGGAAGTCGGTGCTTGGAAAGGAAAGCAAGTCTGAAAGCCTCATGGACCGAAACCCCGAAACCAGAAGTCCTGAAGTCCCGAAATCTCCGAAGACGGAAGAATCGTAGCAGATTTTAAGGATGACAACTGTGTTGTGGGCCCAGAGAGTAAGGAAACTAAATTTTCAGAATTCAGAAATTTGAATAAAAAAAGGTTGGGAGTCACTGCATCGTGAACTCTCGGGTACGAAAGATCCAAAAACCTGAAGTCCTGAAGTCCTAAAAAGTACAGAGCCGAGTAGAGCTAAGAAAATTCGTGAAATTGAAACATTTTCATAAATTGGATTGTTTATGAATGATGAAGGAATTGTCAAGAAATGAAGGCTTGACAAATTCTAGTCATCTACGCATTGTATTGTAGAAGGTTGACGAGTGCCAGAACTATTTTGAATTGCCACAAAGTGAAAATAAATGGAAGAGACACATAATGCTTCCAGTTCAGAAAACAAAGCTCAAAAGAGATAGCATAGAGCTTTTGTAAGTAGAGTGTGCATATCAAGTGTAAGGAGTGCTTATAGAGGGAACTTGTTTTAAGTTCGAAGAATTCCAGGAGACGAGTGTAGAGGGTGCCATATGGGCACCATAAAGTCTTTTGGAAAACACAGAAGGGTCGAGTCCCTTTGAGACTGAGTCAGTTAAAATCTCAGAGAGAAACAATGCAAGTTCGCATGTCGAGCGCAAGTGTGCGGTAAGGTGAAGTTAAAATTTCATTAACCAAAGCTTGGGAAGGAAACCACCATCGAATTATTCGAGATACTTCAAGTTAGGAACAAATTCAATTCCATAAGAATTGATGCCAAGATATTTGGAAAGAAATCATTGAGAATTTCAACAAATGGTCGGAATTCTCCGTGGAGAAATCGCGAAATCGTGAGGACTGTAAGATAGCCAGAAGTTGGAAGGTGGTTAGTGGATGGAGAAACTCGCCACCCTAGGATTCAGAGTAAACGTGGGTCGTTGATCGTGGTTGGTTTTGAACTGTTGGATCATTTCGTGAATTCAGAGATCGTGAACTTGGAGCGCAGGCCAAATTCTTTGTCACTCCAAGTCCCGAATCGCGAAAGACATTAACAAGGGTAGAATTGGATGGTGGAGTGCTTCCAGAAAGAAGTGTCGAAAACCCGTGAGCCATCGGATCCAGCCAACTGTGAGGATTTTAACGCTAAGAGTCATTCAGCGCTCTAAAACTCAGGGGAGGTATTGAACCGTCGATCTCAAGGAAGATTGAACCGTTGATTTCTTTCATCGGGAAATTCGAAAATCCAAAGTTTGGAAAACAGAGGAATTTGTTCTCGAAAATACTGAAATGCGAACTTTCGTTTCACGAGGAGAGATCTAGACCATTGATTCACGGCGAGTGTTAGTCGTTGATCTGACACACTTGAATTATATGAAGATGAAAGTTGAAAAGGGAAGAGAATTGTTTTCTAATTCATGAACCGCGACGTCCAGATTCATGAAAAAAGGTTCCACGTCGATGGATTATGAGGAGATTTGAGTCATTATATATGACTCAAGTGGATTTCGGAAAACTAGAGATCGGAAGAAAACAGGGGAAACTATTTTTCCAAACCCCAAAACGCGAATTTTCAATTCACGAGGAATTGATTTGGACCGTCGAATCCGGAAAGTTGTGGACCTTGATCTGAGGAAAATGGGGTTTGGGAGTTTGTACCTCCATGGAAAGGAGGAGAGATAATCCTAGAAGTTCGTGAAGGGTAAAATCGCATAGCGTTCCAAAGTTGGGGCCCCAGGTCATAGCTAGAGGTCACGCTGGTGGAAGTTAAAGGAAGAGCTAGCATGCGCTAGACTCTTGTTTCTAATTTCTGGGATAGAGAGAGTCAAGGGTGACTCATATCGAAACACCCAGTATGTGAAATACCGAAACACCTTCTGGATAGGTGCATGGTCATAGCCGGTGGCCATGTGGGAGAAACTTGTGCCACAACTAGTTCTCGCAGGAGAGTTTTCGCGCAAGGCCTGTGGTTTTGTTTTGTGGGGGTTATAGTAGGGACCCGAAGAGTTGTTCCAGCTCAGAATGCTGAAGACCCATTGACTGGGAGGTCAGCAGACCCCGCTGAGGTGGGGAAACTGCATTGAAAGTTCTTAGGGAAAGAATAATCATGCATAATGATTATAGTGGAGAGCACAAGAAGATTCAGGAATCCTGGAAGAATTGAATGCTTGTGGCATCCACAAGAAAAAGTGTTAAAGGGAGAAAGAAGTTGATGTAATTTGTAGAAGCAAGTATGTTTTGGCTCATTGGGACATCTAGAGGAAAGAATGCTTGCAAGTTCCAAATGTTGTTGGTAATGTTGTTGCATAATGAAGGAAGCAATAGAGAGCTGAAGTGTTGGTTATAAGATTGATAAAAGAAGCATGAAAGCTTCTACTGCTATCAAATATTCAGGTAGTATAATTTTTAATGGCAGTCATGCATGTATGAGTTTTTATCACTCTTTTTGCATAATTGTTGAAAGGAAATTATGGTAAGAATTTCCTCAGCCAGAGCTATGTTATTAAATCACATGATTATATTATTTGAATGCATACCACCAGATGTGGTAAAGGTTGTAGGCCTATGTTAATTCAAATCTTTTTATCTTCTAAATGCACGCATCGACATAGTATAATGTCATGTTAATTTGGTTATGGGATATTAACCAAAGAATTAAAATATAAGAACTTGTTACAAGAATGAATGCTAGAAAGCTAGTCATGTATGAGACTAGGACATGGTTGGATATGGCAAGGTATAGATATGGAAAGATTATGAGCCACACCAGGTACTAGAAGCTTCCTACTTTTAAATAATCTTGGGCTAGAACCTTTTTTCTAACACCAATGAACACCGCAGAATTATATTCTTGGTGTAGTGTTCGGGTAGAAAAGGAATTCATCCAATTAATTGGAAAGATAATGGGAAGTGTATGGAGAATGTGGCAACACATTGGCCAGAATTCCAACCCATGGATGGTGAGATACATGACTGAGATAGAGAGCATTATGTAATTCAATGCAAGGTGCTCTGAATAAGAATGCATTGAGAATCGCACTCATGCATAATAAGTGATATAATTGCATACTAAGTGAAATGGTTGAATATGTTTGGTAAGTACATGCATATATATTATTGCATGGAAATAATTATGTTGATG
>JZKD02S1638322.1:317954-341460 GCA_000966675.3 Picea glauca
AAATAGGATGTCATGTTTTGGGAATAAAAGTTGAATTTCCTTTCGAATTAATTGGAATTCCTAAATGAATTATTGTATGTTCTCTCATGATAACTGCATGTGGTTGATGCAGATGGGATGATGTTGATAAAAGTTAAAATGTTGGCTACAAAGAGTATCTCGGGAAGATGCTGCTTGGAAACCTTTGAGGGTAGTTGGAACTCCTGGAGCCATGGTGCTCTAAGACTTCCGGTCCGGCCTGTTGCCAAGCCCAAGGAAGGGAGGTGTAGCACCGATGGACTGTGCTTGTGAAGGTGTATACTCCCGAGTGGGACAGGCATGTGGGGAATGAGAGACTGTTGGTTGGATTACTGCCAAGGTTTGAATGGTCGGAGTGTTGTTGAGGTCTAGTACCTTGGCCTAGACCATGTGGATAAGGATTGTGGACAATGGCTATCTTGGGAAGCGATTGCCTAATGGAGTCATATCTCTGCTTCGGGGTGGGAGGTCTCTCAATCAAAAGATACGTACAATTCTCTATTTATTGTATGTTGTGTATGTTGTATACAGTTTTAATGTTATTGAATTTGTTTGTATATACATACATATGCATTGCATATATGGTTGCATTGCTGGATCCATGACTGTACCTAAGGTGTCTCATATTTCATTACTTAATAAATATATATAACTTATGCTAATCATGTAATCGATTGGAATATGATTCAGGTGGAACCAGAAAGTGTCCTGCAAGTGCATCCTATGCACATATTGGACAGGAAAAACAAATAACTCTGGAATCAATCTATAGATCTTGTAAAGGTACAGTGGACTTGGTACGATCCTGAGGACATGACATGGGAGCATGCAGATGTTATACAAATAGAGTACCTGCATCTTTTTGAAATTTTTTGAAAAGCTTGCAGATGTTATGTAAGTTGCACTGAGGACAGTGCAGAAATAAGGGAGGGGGATTGTAATGTCCCCAAGGCCGAGCCCAGTTGTAAACCTGATGCATGAAATGAATTGTAAATATGTGTTATAGGCTGGTGAGACAAGTTTGTATAAGTCGATGGGCTTATGTGATTATTAGGCCAGAGAACCTAAGGGTTGGAGGCCAAGGGCCTGATTTTGTACTTGTATGTATGAAACACATTAATAAATATAGACATTGCCGCATGCAGACCGACCACAATGAATGAGTGATTGGGGATTGAGCTTCCACATAGTGGGAAAGGAATTAGGGGGCTAGAAGGTGGGAAAAGGGGCTAAGTGTTGAGCCTAAGGGCTAAGCCTAGGGTCTTAAGCCTTGGAAATAATATTTTATTATTATTCCAAAAATCCACATGAATTATGTGAATGTGACGTTTTATCCTAAGCTCTTAGGGAAGGATGAAGGACTTCCAAATGGGAAGGAATGCATGATGAATGGAACGCATGCAGTTCCATGGGTGACAAGTGTCAACCCTGGTGCATGCAAATAAAACGACCAAGATGAGCTGTGAGAGGGGTTCCTCGCCCATTCCACCTGACTGACTGAGCGTGCACGGAGCTCGGAGTAGTACGACTGACCCGAGATTTGTATAGAACCCTCGTGCTTCCCTGTGATCTGAAAAGCCTATGTTTGGTTATGAAAAACTACGTATATCCTCCATTCTGAAAACCGAGAAGCCTGTGTTCGTTTCTGAAAAGGTTGGGTTCACCCTCTCCGTTCTGGGTCATGGAACCTATGTCATTCCCTCCATGGATTGTTTGTCACATGTTCTCGAGAACCAACACTATGAGACCTTGCACCATTGCTAAGCCTGTTTGGGAAGCCCGTGTCTATTTTTCTGGTTGGCTATGGTGGCCACGCAGAGCTGGACTACGCGTGGCTTGCTGGCCAGTGCAAGTTTTGATTGAGCCTGTGTATGACCTATGTCCAGGTGAGGGAGGTGACTGTTGTTGGAAGAGGAAATTTGTCAGGCCTGTGAGAAATTCTCTCCAGGTGAGAGATTTTGCTGGGAAGTGGTTTCTTCTAGAGAGTGTCCAACACCAGCTTCGGGCTCTGAGACTTCCTGATCCGGCTTGTTTCCGAGACCCAGAGAGGGAGGTTAGCACCGATGGACTGTGCTTGTGAAGGTGTATACACCTGGGTTGAACAGGCATGTGGGGAATGAGAGTCTGGTAGTAGTGGGCGTAAGATGAAATCTTGGGAAGAATCCTTCTAGTTTTTTTGTGTTGTTTTCCCTGTAACCTCAGCCTAGCCTAGGATTCCTTTCCTTTGGGTGGAGCTTAGTCCCAGCTCAGGGGTGACCCACTGCTGAGCTGATGAGTAGTGCGGTCTAAGGATGGGAGTTTCGTGGAAGGCCTACACGTGGTTGGTGGAATCTACCACTATTTTGAAGATAAGTATCAGATGATGTTTATTCATGTATTCCCCTGTGTATATCAATTTAATGTTAATATCATTGATTGTTGATTATAGCAGTAAATCTTATGTTTACTCTGAGTTTAATTGAATTTCTTGATTAAATGCATGTTATTACTATAATGTCAGTATGAGCTATGTACAAAGTGGTGTTATAGTTTTATTTAAGAGTAATTAAGCCTTGGTAACCGAAAGGTGGTGTTACAGGTGTCAGCCAAAGATTGCATCAGCGTGAATATTGTATCAACAAAAGAAGGAATAGAGTGTTGTGAAACCATAGATGCTTTAGAACCTGAAGGGCCCTTAGGTGATCCCCACGCTTCTGGTATCCCAACATTAAAAGAACACGAACGAGTAAGGTGACTTCCTTCACAAGTCCTGCAAAGGAATCTAGGCTTACTGCCGAGACATCCAGGTTTCTCAATCATATGAATGCCCACAGCATGACTTATAGTGGCTGATGACATGCTCCTAGCTTGACTTGCAGAGGCTATTAAAAAATCTCCAACATGACTAGCAGAGGTTGGTGATGAATCCCCAACATCAATAGCAGAGGTTGGTGATGAATCCCCAACATGACTAGCAGAGGTTAGTGATGGATGTGCAGTGTGACTAGTAGTGACCAGACATGTGCCCCTAGCATGACTTGCAGTAGCTAGTTACAGGTCTTCAACATGGCTCATAGAAGTTTTCGATCAATCTCCAACATGACTAGCAGAGGTTGGTGATATAATGCCAGTATGACACACAGTGACTGGACTTGTGCCCCTAGCATAACTTGCAGTGGTTGGTTGCAGGTTTTCAACATGTCTCGCATAGGTTGTTGACCAATATCCAACATGACTATCAGCGGTTGGTGATATAATGCCAGTATGACACACAGTGACTGGACTTGCGGTGGTGATGAATTGCAACATTTGAGTACAAGGTCCAAGGAGAGATTGATTCTGAGAAATTGCAGGCGAGGAAGGATACTAGTTTACACCCTGTCCCTATCCAGCAAGATAGTATCCTCCTCCATACCAATTTGTAAAGGGTTGTACGAGCATCGACACTAAGGAAGCTGCTTGAGAAGAGAAAGTGACATGACAAGGGTTACTCATGTGAGGATATATGTTGCCGCTAGATGAAGGAAATTATTGAGGGGGGTTGCCCATAATACAAAAATAACTTCCCCGAGATGAAACACCAGAGGAAAAATGGAGGTCAATCATGGGAAAAGTGTTTATAGGAACTGACATGGTGGAAGAAGGATAGGTGGATGGAGTGTAATAAGTAGGATGATTGCATAGTTGGGCACTTACTTCTTGCATAGTGGATTCGTAGGAAGGAAGATTCCAACCTCCTACCGTAAGAGGCGTTTGAAGGATATGACTCAGACCAAACAAAGAGGGATAAGAAGGAGGCATCATGCCCCCAGACCCAAAACTTGTTTTCGCATAAGGAGGAGAAACAAAGGATGGTAAGTGTGAAGACATATCAGACATACCATGAGAAAAATGATTAGAGACCTAATGCATTGACTGAGTACCATAATTTTGCATACCATTATAAAAAGTGGAAGGGGTCGTCCCCATGAAATGAGTAGGCATCATGGGGTGGGTAGCAGTAAATGAGGGCCCTAAAGAAACTCCACTATCCATGATAACAAAGACTCAAAAAAAAATCCTATGGTCAACTAATAGTCAAAGAGCATACCAAAAGTCAAATGGCCAATATGCATGCAAATGGGCTAAAGTGGTTGAGTGGCCTCCCTCGCTAAAGAAGGTATGTCTCGTCCAAGAGGAACCTGAGACTCCCTGCTAAAGTTTGGACATAACCGAATTAGTGATAAGGGCCCTCGTAGGCTTAACATCCAGTCGGTCAGATCCCCCTGGAGAGTTAAGCCTCCATAAAGGTTGTGTGTTGTTCGACCCCTATTTGACTCAGGATACAAGCACAATAACCCCTACAACTAACCTATGAGAAACCCAAGTCAAGCAACTAATCAACCAGTGTATAACCAATCCACATGCGAACAATCATGAGTCTAGATTACCGTATGGCAGGGTAGCAAAGCCTGAAACCTTGAAATTACTGCCTCTCACAGAGGTATGGATACTAGCAAGATCCCCAAATATGAATAAATCCACAGAAATATCTCTGACGCTAGGTGAGTATCCAGAGGTTATCCATTCAACAAACTTTGATCGACCTCGTGCTTAACACTAGTGTGAGCGGAGCCTCCTAATGTTACCAATTATACAATGGATTTCTCAACTCCTTGTCTCAGACACATATGTTGATTTAATTTCCTTGGAGAAGTTTACTCACAAAATCCTATTCCAAGGCACTAAATCCTAGGCTAGTTTGTGCACCCTAAAAAATAAAATTGTGACCAATCAATTTTAGTTTAAAGCATAAATTTTATTGGTCATGATTACTCAAAGAGGTATGGAAATGAAACTTATTGTGTTATGACTCTGCATAAGAATAAAAATAGATATAATGCAAATCCTAACTTTAACTTTTCAGTGAATGATATGCTAAATAAAAACAGTGCAATCTTCAATTTTAATTCTGCAACTTAGAAATAAAATGCAATCTTTCGCTAAATGTGCCAAGATAATGATACAGTTTCAAAGACAAAAATACCAACCAATGCAAAATGCCTTTTTTTTTGTATTTTCAATGTATTTAAAAAAGAAAATGCATGGACTGATAAGCAACTTGACATATAATGTCTACTGTGTATAAAAGAAATCACTCGAGCAGAATACCAAGTAGCTAAGCAAACAACCCAACTACCAAGGTCAAGTCAAAAACGGAAAAAAAAGAGAAAGATGCCGCCGAAAAGTTCAACTCCAAAAAGGTTTCCTGTCATCCCAGATAATCTCAATAGGTACCACAGAGACCCAAGAAGGCTCATTGATCCTCAAAACCTACCCAACTGTCATTAAACCAGGAAAGAATGAAAGGAGGAAGTGATATACACTCCTGTTCAAGAGAAAATGGCGTATACACGCTTCTTATAGTGGGACAACAAGCGTATGCATGCAACTGTCAGGGAAAAAAGGGTGTATATCTTTTAAAACAAGTCTAGTCAAGGTTAAAAGGATGAAAACTCAGATCCAGAGTGAATAGACTCTATCCAATTGTGATACAACAAGAAATACAAAGGCAAAAGAGAAACATAAGGAAAAATACTTCAACCCTTAGAAGGAAGATCTCTCCCCAATATGGTCGCCAATTCTGTTACAAGGGAAAAGCTCTCTATGGCCAAGGGTAAACTACAACAGACAGTTGTGACTGCAAAAATCAACTCAATTCCAACATGCACTATCTAAACTAATGTTCAATATGAGGAAGAAGCCTACCTCGATCCAATCATTTGATATCATTCCACCGTTAAGCACTTTGACCCAAAGCTTTACACCTGCAAGAAGTTCTCAAAAAACAAGTGATGGAAGTATATAGTGACAATATATAAAATGAGTTAGCACATCATATAGCACAATCCATTAATAAACATTACAAACATTCCCATGGATAATAGTCATATATTTGCAAGATATTGATAGGATAGGAAAGGAGTATTTCTATTAATAATTGATCAACAAAAGCATCAACATCACAGACGTCTGTGTTGGCACATCTTGAAACCAAGAAACCAAGTTCCTTCCAACTGGGTCTCCACCACTTCAATCCTCCACCAAAGGTAAGCTCAAAGAAAAGAGAGAATGAGATCTTCTTGACAACAAGGGAAGAGCTTGGGGGATGAATATTGTGTTTAGACTTGAGGGACAAAGGGATCTAGACTCAATAAGAAGTAATTTCTCCAGAGTAACTTTTCTCTCAAAGTTGAATGCTTTCTCTCTCTTTTTCCATAGCTTAAAATTGTTCTCTTATAGCCTCCAGAATGCAACTGAAGGGCCGAGTCGGAAGGTTTCCAGTATATGGAAGGCCAAAGATCATAGATCTTTTGTTGTGACATGGAAACCTGGCATCATTTTGTATTTTCTAGCACAAATTTCGATATAAGTGAGTTGTAGTGGAGCATCAAGCATATACACATTTTTAAAAGTAGTTAGGGAGCGTATATGTTGAAAATTATATATTTTGGGTTGTGGATTTCTTAAAAATGGGTTGATAAGTCTGCATAGAGAAATGGAAAAAGGCCCTCTATGCAAGATAGCAATGGTGAGGCAAATCTTGCTATAATAGATGCCCCCTAATGTGTGATATCGTAGGAGTATATGTGATGGCCAAAATACATTATAAATAACCCATAAGTGGAGTGGTAGACAACCAACTGGATGAACTCAATTTCTCATTACATTATGTACTAACTTTGCATACATGGCTGCCAAAAATACAATGCAGATCCATGTGGAAAATATACTAACAAGTGTTCATGGCCATGAGTAGGAAAATATAAACACGGGTACATGCCAATAGTTGTCATAGTCATGAACAAGGCCCATTGAAACCAGTCTCAAAATCAAATTGAAGATATATGGATACCATGTAGTACAATCTAATCTCCCATGATCATAGAAGTCAAATAGGTACTCGTCCAATGAAATGGAAGCAATAGCTCAGGAAAGTTGTGTATACAAAGTGATGTCTTCAAGTCTTTAATACAATCTGCCAATGGTGCAAGTCTACATCATGTGAATAAATGAGTTGAGGTCAAGCATGATCAGACATCGTTGGATTACTGGTCATTGAGGTATACCGTTAACAAACGTGAGACAACCTACCAATGATGAAAGTAGGTATCAAGGCACTGAGTACATCTCTACAAATGTGAATAAAGGAGTTGGTGTCGAGCACTTGAGAGATCTATTGATCAAGAGACACTGATGTATTCTTGTCTATCAATGGCGAGAGATTCTGCCACTAATCACTGCAAGTTTCAAGGTACTCATAAAACTCTATGTCTCATAACCAGAATACATTAGATGAAGTCAATGGAAAGAAACCCACTGAAAGGAGAGCATTAAGGCATCTCTCATCAGTCATCACGACGAACAAAGCATGAGCTTCATGATTTGGTGGAGATCAGATGAAGAACATGTTCACGAACCAACGACCATGTGCATCTTTCGCATGTGCCAAATGCAAGCGGTACACCAAAAAGACCCTCTAAATATACGCCAATGATGAAAACTGATAACAAAGGTGAGGAAACCACCAATAAGGCTAATGGCATCCAAGACACTGCACGAATCCCAAAGTGTCAATAGATGTCTTACTATCGAACACAAGGGAAGCCACCCATTCAACGACCTATGATGAAATGTTGATTTCTGGTTTCAAGGTGACCTACCATTGATGAAAGTAGGGCCAGGGTGCATCATAAGCCCAAAGTATCATGTGATTCTGAGACAAACTGAGGGTATGGCCGACATGCAAAGTCAAGATTTCTGAGGAGTGGCCAACACAGGTTGATAGAATTCCTTTGAACAAGAGCATGAGACATACAGTGGACTTTTGCATCATAGACTTAATGATTTGACAATTATATGCAAGAGGCATCCATAATGTTCTCTATAGTGGCTAGAAGATTAACCAGTCAGTAGAGAAAATTATGTAACAAGATGAGCTTCCTAAGGCTATGCTAAACCCAAAATTATGATGATACAAGGACTCAATAACTTTGAGCTTTGTTCCTCAATATAGTACTCCCTTCCTGCCCATCTTTTTTTGTTTTTTCATAACAATTGAATTCTATGATATAGAGGAGGGAACGAATGTCGCATGTAAGCAAAACTAGTTCCAATAGTGGAACGTACCTATTCTCAATGCAAGGAAATGCATGCAGGAGATGGACACTCGGGGTGATGTTCCCTCCAAGGTATAGGGTGTCAAATTGTGAAGGATAGAAACAAGGCTCTACTTGGTTGAGGATGCAAACTGCTTGGGCCATGGTTCATAATAGAAAGAGAGAATCGGCTAAAGACTCAATACTGCAATCAAGGGCATGAGATCCAATCACAATTTAACGCCAAAATATGTCCTTTTTTATATCTTTTAGTCTACTTGGTGTGAAAAAGGGGTAAACTTGTGCCAAATAGACGTCTTTTCAAATCCAATTTACGAGTGCGAAAAAGACAAGGTCACTTGGCGATCCTTTCCATTTTTGATAGCGAGTCGGAAAAGAGCTTAACTAAGACTCACGATCTTTCAAATCCAATTTTAACGAGTGTGAAAGGGATAAATCACTCGGTGATCTTTTCAATTTTTAGTAATGAGTTGGAAAAGATCTTAACTAAGACTCGTTATGGAATATTCTAGGAGTAAATCCATGGGGGAGGCCAAGGCTCCCGTATGAACCTTCTGTGGAATGTCGGTATCTTACGAAGAACCGACACAAGCTCGGGAATACCCAAAGCTCTCCAAGTTGAGGAGGGAAAATTTTTAATGGAGGTTATCGGCTCTGTGTTATATCAGATAATGTCTCTTCTTGGAAAAGACATAGGTGGAGGCATTGGATGCCCCACAAGACCATCCCAATCAAAGGAAACCTCGTTAGGGCTTGGAGGGAGAGAACTCGGGAAGAGTAAATCTCTCTCTTGTTTAGAAGGTGAAGTGCTAGAAATTCTAAGGACATGGAATAGAAGGTATAGAACTAGAAGCATAAGAGTGGGATCGACCAAAAATTGCATTGGCACGATCACTTGCTTAGAGTTGTCACTCTCCAAAAGAAGAGTGGGGTCGATCGAAGATTGTATCGATACAACCACTTCCTCAACCATTGGTTGAACATGATGCGAGATAATACAGTCCAGAGGTGCATCACCCCAAAAAACAAGAGTGTTTTCGTTCGAAGATTGCATGGACATGACCATTGGTTGAACAAGATGTGAGACAACAAGGTCAAGAGGTGTATCACCCCCAAACATAGCAGAGGTGTCGGTCGAATATTGCATCGACACGATCACAGGTTGAACGTGATGTGAGACAACAAGGTCAAGAGATGCATCAACCCATAAAGAAAAAGGGGTTTCAGTCAAAGATTGCATCGACATGACTGTTGTATCAACCAAATAAGGAATAGAGTGTTGTGAAACCATAGATGCCTCATAACCCATAGGGCCCTTAGGTGAGCCCCATGCTTCTAGTATCCAAACAGTAAAAGGACACAAACGAGTAAGGTGATTTCCTTCACAATTTCTGCAGAGGAATCTAGGCTTATGAATGAGACATCCAGGCTTCTCAATCATATCAATGCCCCCAGCATGACTTGTAGTGGCTGGTGACATGCTCCCAGCATGACTTGCAGAGGCTAGAAGAAAATCTCCAACATGACTAGCAGAGGTTGGTGATGAATCCCCAACATGAATAACAAACGTTGGTGATGAATCCCCAACATGACTAGCAGAGGTTTGTGATGAATCTCCAACATGAATAGCTGAGGTTAGTGATGTAAGTGCAGTGTGAATAGCAATGACCAAACATGTTCCCCCAGCATGAATTGCAGTGGTTGGCTGTAGGTATTCAACATTACTCGCAGAGGTTGTCAACCAATCTCCAACATGGCTAGCAGAGGTTGGTGATATAATTCCAGTATGACACCCAGTGACTGGAATTGTGCCCCCAGCATGACTTGCAGCGACTGGTTGCAGGTTTTCAACATGATTCATAGAGGTTGTCAACCAATCTCCTACATGACTAGCAGAGGTTGCTATTATAATGCTAGTATGACACACAGCGATTGGACTTGTGCCCCCATCATGACTTACAGAGGCTGGTTGCAGGTTTTCAACATTACTTGCAGAGGTTGTCGACCAATCTTCAACATGACTAGTATCGATTGGTGATATAATTCCAGTATGACATGCAGTGACTGGACTTGCGGCGGTGATGAATTGTGGAATTTGAGTCCAAGGTCCAAGGAAATATTTCTTCTAAGAAATTGCAGGCCAGGAAGGATCCTAGTTTACACCCTTTCCCTTTCCAGTAGGATAGTATTCTCCTCCATACTAATTTGTAAAGGGTTGTACAGGCATTGACACTGAGGAAGCCGCTTGTGAAGAGAAAGCGACATGACAAGGGTTACTCATTTGAGGATACATGTTTCCCCCAGATGAAGGAACTTCATGAAGGGGGTTTTCCATACTACAAAATTAACTTCCCCTAGATGAAACACCAGAGGACATATGGAAGTCAACCATGGGAAAAGTGTTTGTAGGAACCGACATGGTGGAAGAAGGATAGGTGGATGGAGTGTAATAAGTAGAATGATTGCATAGTTGGGCACTTACTTCTCGCATAGTGTATTCGTAGGAAGGAAGATTCCAACCTCCTACCATAAGAGGTGTTTGAAGGATATGACTCCCACCAAATAGATAAGGATAAGAAGGAGGCATCATTCCCCAAGACCCAAAACTTGTATTCGGATAAGGAGGCAAGACAGAGGATGGTAAGTGCGAAGATATATCAAACATACCATGAGAAAAATGATTAGCAACCCAAGGCGTTGACTGAGTACCATAATTTGGCATACCATTATGAAAAGAGGAAGGGTCCATCCCCATGAAATGAGTAGGCATCATGGGTGGGTAGCAGTAAATGAGGGAGCAAAAGAAACTCCACTATCCATGATAACAAAGACTCAACAAAAAATCCTATGGTCAACTAATAGTCAAAGAGAATACCAAAAGTCAAATGGCCAATATGCATGCAAACAGGCTAAAGTGGTTGAGTGGCCTCCCTCACTAAAGAAGGTGTGTCTCATCCAAGAGGAACCTGAGACTCCCTGTTAAAGTTTGGATGTAACTGAATTAGTGATAAGGGCCCTCGTAGGCTTAACATCCATTCGATCAGATCCCCCGGGAGAGTTAAGCCTCGATAAAGGTGGTGTGTTGTCCGACCACTATCTGACTCAGGATACAAGAACAATAACCCCTGCAAATAACCTATGAGAAACCCAAGTTAAGCAACTAATCAACCAATGTATAACCGATGCAGAGGCAAACAATCATGAGTATGGATTACCATATGGTAGGGTAGCAAAGCCTGAAACCTTGAAATTACCACCTCTCACAGAGGTATGGATACTAGCAAGATCCCCAAATATGAATAAATCCACAGAAATATCTCTGACGCTAGGTGAGTATCCAGGGGTTATCCCTTCAACAAGCTTTGCGCGACCTTCTTCTTAACTCCGATGTGAGAAGAGCCTCCTGATATTACCAATTATACAATGGATTTTTCAACTACTTGTCTCAGACACATATGTTGATTTAATTTCCTTGGAGAAGTTTACTCACAAAATCCTATTCCAAGGCACTAAATCCTAGGCTAGTTTGTGCACCATAAAAAATAAAATTGTGACCAATCAATTTTAGTTTAGAGTGTAAATTTTATTTTTTTTGATTACTCAAAGAGGTATGGAAATGAAACTTATTGTGTTATTACTCTGCATAAGAATAAAAATAGATATAATGAAAATCCTAACTTTAACTTTTCAGTGAATGATATGCTAAATAAAAATAGTGGAATCTTCAATTTTAATTCCGCAACTCAGAAATAAAATGAAATATTTCGCTAAATCTGCCAAGCTAATGATAATGTTTCAAATACAAAAATACCAACCAATGCAAAATGCCTATTTTTTTGTATTTTCAATGTATTTAAAAAAGAAAATGCATGGACTGATAAGCGACTTGATATATAACTTCTACTATGTATAAAATAAATCACTCGAGCATAATGCCAAGAATCTAAGAAGACAACCCAACTACCAAGGACAAGTCAAAAACGAAAAACAAAGAGAAAGATGCTGCCCAAAAATTCAACTCCAAAAAGGTTTCCTATCATTCCAGATAATCTCAACACGTACCATAGAGACCCAAGAAGGCTCAGTGATCCTCAAAACCTACCCAGCAGTCACTAAACCAATAAAACAAGAAAGAGGGAAGCGATATACACTCTTGTTCAAGATAAAAGTGTGTATATATGCTTCTTGTAGTGGGACAACAAGCGTATACACGTGGTTGTCTGGGAAAAAAGGGCATATATATTTTAAAACAAGGCTAGGAAAGGTTAAGAGGATGAAAAATCAGACCCAGAGTGAAAAGACTCTGTCCAACTGTGATATGACAAGAAATACAAAGGCAAAAGAGCAACGTAAGAAGGAAAAATACTTCAACCCTTAGAAGTAAGATCTCTCCCTAGTATGGTTGCCAATACTGTTACAAGGGAAAAACTCTCTATGGGAAAGGGTAAACCACAACAGACAGGTATGACTTTAGAAATCAACTCAGTTCCAACATGTTCTATATAAACTAATGTGCAATACTAGGAATAAGCCTACCTCGATCCAATCGTTTAATTTCCACCATTGAGAACTTTGACCCAAATCTTTACACCTGCAAGAAGCTCTCAAAAAACAAGCGATGTAAGTATATAGTGACAATACATAAAATAAGTTAGCACATCATATAGCAAAATCCATTAATAAACATTACAAACATGCTTATGGAAAATAATCATATATTTTCAAGATATCGATAGGACGTGAAAGGAATACTTCTATTAATAATTGATCAACAGAAGTATCAACATTACAGAATTCTGTGTTGGCACGATTCGAAACCAGGAAACCAAGTTCCTTCCAACTAGGTCTCCACCACTTCAATCCTCCACCAAAGGCAAGCTCATAGCAAAGAGAGAATGAGATCCTCTTGACAACAAGGGAAGATCTTAGGGGTTGAATACTGTGCTTAGACTTGAGGGACAAAGGGATGCAGACTCAATAAGAAGTAATTTATCTAGAGTAACTTTTCTCTCAAAGTTGAATGCTTTCTCTTTCGTTTTCCATAGCTCGAAATTGTGCTCTTATAGCCTCCAGAATTCAACTGAAGGGCCGAGTCAGAACATTTCTAGTATATGGAAGGACAAAGATCAGAGATTTTCTATAGTGAAATGGAAAACCGACCTCATTTTGTATTTTCTAGCACAAATCCCGCTATACAGGAGTTGTAGTGGAGCATCAAGCATATACGCATATTGCAAAGTAGTTAACGAGCGTATATGTGAAAAAATATATATTTTTGGCTAAGGATTTATCAAAAAAGGGTTTATAAGTCTGCATAGGGAAATGGAAAAAGGCCCTCTGTGCAAGATAGAAATGGTGAGGCAAATCTTGCTATAATGGATGCCCCCTAATGTGTGAGATCATAGGAGTATCTATGATGGTCGAAATACATTATAAATAACCAAGAAGTGGAGTTGTAGAGAACCAACTAGACAAACTCAATTGCTCATTACATTATGTAGTAACTTTTCATACATGGCTGCCAAAAATACAATGCAGATCCATGTGGAAAATATACCAACAAGTGTTCATGGCCATGAGTAGAAAAATATCAAGGTGGTTGTATGCCAATAGATGCCATAGTCACGAACAAGGCCCAATGAAACCAGTCTCAAAAGCAATCTAAATATATATGTATACCATGGAGTACAATCTAATCTCCCATGATCGCAGAAGTCAAATAGGTACTCGTCCGATGAAATGGAAGCAACAACTTAGGAAAGTTGTGTCTACAAAGTGATGTCTTCGAGTCTTCAATATAATCCGCCAATGGTGCAAGTCTACATCATGTGAATAAATGAGTTGAGTTCGAACATGATGAGGCATCGTTTGATTGCCGGTCATTGAGGTATATTATTAACAAATGCGAGACAACCTACCAATGATGAAAGTAGGTATCAAGGCACCGAGTACATCTCTACAAATGTTAATAAAGGATTTGGTGTCGAACACTTGAAATATCCATTGATCAGGAGACACTGATGTATTCCCGTCTGTCAATGGTGAGAGAGCCTACAACTAATGACTGCAAGTTTCAAGGTACTCATAAAACTCTAGGTCTCCTATCCAAAATACATGAGATGAAGTCGATGGAAAGAGAATCATTGAAAGGAGAGCATTAAGGCATCTCTCATCAGTCATCATGAGGAGAAAAGAAAGAGCTTCATGATTTGGTGGAGATCGTATGAAGAACATATTTAGGAACCAATGACCCTATGCATGTTTCGCATGTGCCAAATGAAAGTGGTACATGAAAAAGACCCTCTGAATAGTAGTCAATGATGAAAACGGTTGACAAAGGAAAGGAAATGAATGTAATGTCCCTTTCCAAATAGGAGCTCCAGAGAGGAGGCTTAATGGTCTAAACTGCCCCGTTAGACTATAGCCAGGGCCAAAGAGGGGTAAACAGGGTTACTAGAGGTCATTCCAGTCACAGGTGTTATATTGGGAAAATGACATTGAGCTAAAAAGGGTTAAAAGTGCTTTTAAGTCATTATGAGCTAAAAATAGAAGTCAACAGTGAATTAGGGTTTCAACAGTGATTTAGGGTTTTGGAAGTCAACAATGAATTAGGGTTTCAACATGATTTAGGGTTTTGGAAATCTATAAAGGAAGGGTCAATGACCTAATTCATCATTATGCAGATTATGACTTGTCATTGAGGAGAAGAGGCACATCTCAGGAGAGATAGTTCAGTGTATTCTAGGAGGAAGACACCAATTAGCTGGTTTCGGTGTTGAAATGCACACCCTATTCATCGGGAAGATCATCCAGGTCTTCCATCATTCTTCATTGATTTCACAATGCTCCCATATTTTGGGTATTATCTTTTAGTTACTTATTTGTATTCTGGCTAAGATCCTTTCGTCTTTTGATCTAGCTGAGTGTTCTTATTTTATTCATCCACAGTTACTTATTTGTATTCTGGCTAAGATCCTTTGTCTCTTGATCTAGTTGAGTATTTTCAGTTTATTCAACCACATTCGACCATTTTGTAATCCACAGAGATATCATAATACAAACTTTGCAGTCCTTTGTCGTGTTTATTATTTTTATGATCATTTATATGTTGTAAACCTTTGATCCTACACACAGATTAGTAGTTTTTCCTAGACTAGCCAAGTCAGGAACATTACAGTGGTATCAGAGCTTTAGTCCTACCAGCCTGTGACTAAAGACAATGAGTACAACAGAATACCCAGAGGGCCATGAACACATAGGTGATGAATATGCCACTTGCAACAGGAATCAAGAAAGAAGGCATAGGCCTAATTTTCCCCTTTTTCCTCTGAGCTCAGAGGAAGAGGAAGAGGCACATAGAGAAGCAGAGTGAAGGGTAGAGCGTGAGGCTGAGCGGGAGGCAAAGAGGATGCTAGGAGATAGATATGAGCGACCAAAGGGCGGTGGAAAGTCCCTCATAGATCCAGAGGCATCTTTCATGCAGGTTATCAATGATATGTTAGCTAGTCAACGGATCATGTCTTAGTCCTTGGCATAGGTAGTTGATATATTGGCTAGAGCGGGCACCCTAGATACACAAGTCCGACATGCAGCACAGGGGAACTCGGGAGTAGGCAGTAGACCACAGTCACCCTTTCTCACATACACCTCTGCGAGTAGGATTCCTAGACCCTTATTTCCCGGTTTCCAGAGGGCACCCTCGGTAGCAGCACCGCCACCGATAGCACAGAGGCCACCCACTCAGGCCAACGAAATTGTAGAGTATAGGAGGGAGTATGTAGCATTGGGTCATGAATTCCATTAGGACATGGCATTAGTCGAGTACTATGGACTCAGAATCAAGAACTGCCCCAGAGAGCCACAGAGGGGAGGACCACAATAACATCAGTTGCATAATCTCGATTTCATCTGAAAAGTTGGGAAACTCACCATCCCTTCTTTCGACAGATCATCCAAATACATCGCCAGAGCTTGGGTACAGAAGCTAGACATGTATTACAAGATAAACCAAATGACTGAGACAGAGGCCATCAGTTTCGTGACCATACACTGGGAGGGTGAGGCACACGAGTGGTGGTATCATGAACTAGTGACATTGGGTCATAGTTGCATCACCTCCTATAGGGAGTTTACAGAGAGGCTCTTGGAAAGGTTTGACAAGAAGGATCCTGAGATACACTTCCGGTATCTATCCCAGTTGATAGAAACTGGCACATCAGAGGCATTCATCATAGAGTTTCAGTGGGTAGTCATGGTAGTGACAGATATATCAGATCCCAGACTGATCATGCTATTCACAGAAGGACTCACAGATTCTTTGAGAGGATGGGTGAAGGCATACAGGCCTCCCACTTTGCAGGATGCCATCCTTCGCACTTGAGATCTGGAAGGCTCAGTTCCAAAGACTAAAATTTCTCCAAACCATTTGTGCTCTAGAGGGATTGAGATAGGAAGCCATTCCATAGAGAATGGAAGAGCAAGGAGAAGTTGGATGATGAGACTAGGTGAGAGCTTATGAGGAAGAAGATTTTCTTCAGCTGCAAAGATCCTTGGGTCCCAGGCCATAGCTGCATGGGAAAGGGAGAGATTCATTATATTGAGGTAGCAACAGACAACGTGAAAAGTGAAGAGGAGGAGAAGGAAAATGGATCCACTAGTTCAGAGGAGGAGTCAGCACCAACAGAGGATCAACCTCCCCTTAGACCATCGACATCAGCAGGTGCCCATCCTCCAGTAGTCCCACAACTACCAGGAAAGGCTAACAGGAGGAAACCAACAAAGGGAGGAGTCATAGCAACCCTTTTTGGTGTTCCCAGGTATGATACCCTCTGTATCAGAGGGATTATTTAGGGGCATTGGGAAATTTCCCTGATAGATGGTGGGGCCACCCATGACTTCATCGACGCTTCACTAGTATCGAGACAGGAACTTCAGCCAAAGGAGTTTGAGGGGTTTGATGTTGTGGTAGCATATGGCCACACAGTGGAGTGTTTAGATAGAGTTCCAAACCTAGATATGAATTTAGGCAACTACACAGTGAGAGACACATTTTATGTGGTTGACCTGTCGGACACAGATGTGGTGTTAGGAGTTCAGTGGATGATTACCTTGGGAAAAATCACTACCAACTACCAAAACTTGGAAATGGGATTCATAGATCAGGATGGGAAGAAGGTTGTTCTAAGAGGTATATCGACAGGAGCACCCAGGATAGTTTTATCCAAGAGGATGGAGAGGATATTCAGACATGGGGAGTTATCATATGTAACAGAATGCTTGATCACTACTCAGAAGGATTCAGAAGGTCGACAACAATACCATACAGAGATCAAGAATTTATTGGGACGACATTAGCAGGTATTTGAGGCAGTTCCACCAGGGAGACCACCTGACAGGTGGTTTGAGCACACCATTGAGTTTGAGGAGGGGGCTAGACCTATGATCACCCCTCCCCCCTATCGTCATCCTAGGAGGTTCAAGGATGAGATAGAGAAGGCAATCAGGAAATTGTTGGCGATGGGACACATTAGACCGAGAAACAACCCATTCTCTTCTTCAGTTGTCTTAGTTATGAAGAAGGATGGCACCATGAGGATGTGCATTGATTACCGAGTCTTGAACAAGAAAACCATCAAGAACCGGTACCCTATCCCATGCATTGACGAGTTGATGGATGAACTGCATGGGGCAGTTTTCTTCTAAAAAATTGATCTACACTTTGGATATCATCATATCAACATCCGAGAGAAGGACATAGAGAAGACGACATTTCAATGTCATTTTGGACACTTCAAGTTCGTGGTTATGCCATTTGGTTTAACCAATGCACCCACTACATTCCAGTCTTGCATGAACCATATATTCAAGGATCAGTTAAGGAAATCAGTCTTGGTTTTCTTCGATGACATCTTGATCTATAGTCATTCATGGCAAGAGCATATGAGGCACCTGAATGAGGTATTGAGCATCATGGAGGCACAATCATTATATGCCAAAGTGTCCAAGTGTGAGTTTGGTATGACAGAGTTTCTTTAATTAGGCCACATCATCAGTTCACAGGGGGTACAGGTGCACCAAGAGAAGATCAAGGTCATTCTGGATTGGCCGACGCCCAAGAATGTGACAGAATTGAGGAGCTTCTTCGGGCTATGTAGCTATTATAGGCAGTTCATCCAGGGTTTTTCTCATCTTGGAGCACTACTGACAAATCTTACCAAGCATGGGACCTTCATATGGACCGAGAAATAATAGGAACACTTTGATCACATGAAGGAAGTCATGGGCACTTGTCCAGTGTTGGCACTACCAGACTTCACCTTGCCATTTGTACTAGAGTGTGACACATCCGGTGAAGGGATTAGGGCAGTTTTGATGCAAGGAGACCCCATTGTATTCGAGAGCTGAAATCTTATTAAACTTGAGAGGTTTTACTCCATTTATGACAAGGAAATGCTGGAAATCATGCATGCCTTGACCAAATTCAGAGAATATTTGGCGGGCAACAAATTCGTGGTCAAGACCGACCACAATAGTTTGAAGTATTTCCTTGAGCAGAAGGACCTCAGTGAACGCCAACAAAAATGGGTGATGAAGGTACATCCATTCGAATTTTACATAGAGTATGTCAAGGGGAAGAAGAACATTGTGGTCGATGCACTATTGAGGAGACCTGCAACATGTTCTTTGATGGCGATTTCAACAGATTGGAAATCCCACTTGTTAGTGGAATATTCCAAGAACAAGTTCGCTTGTGAGGTGATGGATGGGAAGATACAGGATGATTGATATAGGGTTACTGACGATGCCATATTTTACAAGGATAGAGTCTACTTGGTGCCAGATTAAGGGCTTAAGAAGAAGATCCTCAATGTAGTTCATGATTCACCTCTAGCAGGCCATCAGGGGTTTTTCAAAACCTACAGACAGATCAGAGAGAGGTTCTCATGGAAGGGCCTCAAATAGGATGTTATGAGACATATCAGTGAGTGTGTGACTTTCCAATAGAACAAGTCAGATCATGCTCTTCCAGCAGGTCTTCTTCAGACACTCCCCATTCCAGAGCAGAAATGGGAGAGTATATCTATGGAATTCATCATCGATCTACCCAAGGTCCAGGGTAAGGACTGTATCTATGTAGTGGTCGACAGATTGACAAAATTTTCTCACTTATATGCAATGCCGACAGATCACAGCGTAGTTCAGGTAGCTGAGATTCTCTTCAGGGAGGTCTTCAGACTTCATGGGTTGTCGAAGAACATCATCAGTGACAGGGACAATCGGTTCATAGGGACATTTTGGAGAGAGTTTTTTCAGTTGGTGGGGATAGAGTTGACACCTAGCACGAGTTATCACCCTCAGATAGATGGGCAGACCGAGATTGTCAACAAGTGGGTTGAAGGGTATTTGAGGAACTATGTAGGAGGACAACAGAGAACATGGGTAAAGTAGTTACATTTAGGAGAACATTGTTACAACACCACCTTCCACATGTCCATTGGTATGACACCCTTCTGAGCATTGTATGGATATGATGATCCCACTTTGTTAGACTTTGTATTCGGGGAGAGCAGAGCTCCCAAGGCCAATGATTGGATCATAGAGAGTCAGGAGATCCTGAAGTTGTTGAAAGAGAACCTACAGACGGCGCAAAACTGACAGAAGATAAGTGCGAACAGGCACATGATAGAGCGCAACTTTGAGGTTGGAGATTTGGTTTTCTTGAGACTCCAGCCCTACAGATAGTCATCTATGAAGAAGAGTGTGGCCGAGAATCTCAAACCCATATTTTAGGGTCCTTACAGGATCATGCACCGAGTAGGTGAGGTTTCTTACAAGCTAGAGCTTCCAGAGGGGAGAAAGATTCATAATGTGTTCCACATGTCTTGCCTAAAAAAGGCGGGACAATTCATTAGGACATTAGAGAAGTTTCCCCCATTGGATGAGGAGGGAGAGTTGGAGTTAGTTTTGTAGGAGGTTTTGGAGTTTCGAGAGAGGAAACTGAGGAGCAGGGTCATCAGAGAGTGTTTGATCAGATGGAGAGGGCTTCCGATAGAGGACGCTACTTGGGAGAGCGAGCAGGTGTTGTAACACCCTGGACTGGTATTGCTTGAGGACAAGCAATTTCAGAAAGAGAGGACTGTAATGTCCCTTTCCAAATAGGAGCTCCAGAGAGGAGGATTAATGGTCTAAACTGCCCCGTTAGACTACAGCCAGGGCCAAACAGGGGTAAACAAGGTTACTAAAGGTCACTCCAGTCACAGGTGTTATATTTGGAAAGTGACATTGAGCTAAAAAGGGTTAAAAGCACTTTTAAGTCATTATGAGCTAAAAATAGAAGTCAACAGTGAATTAGGGTTTCAACAGTGATTTAGGGTTTTGGAAGTCAAAAGTGAATTAGTCTTTTAACATGATTTAGGGTTTTGAAAAGCTATAAAGGAAGGGTCAACAACCTAATTAATCATTATGCAGATTATGACTTATCATTGAGGAGAAGAGGCGTATCTTAGGAGAGATAGTTCAGTGTATTCTAGGAGGAAGACACCAGTTGGTTGATTTCGGTGTTGAAAGACACACCCTAGTCACCGGGAAGATCATCTAGGTATTCCATCATTCTTCGTTGATTCCATAGTGCTCCCATATTTCGGGTATTATCTTTTAGCTACTTATTTGTATTCTGGATAAGATCCTTTTATCTTTTCATCTAGACAAGTGTTGTTTTTTTATTCAGTTGCAGTTGCTTATTTGTATTCCAGCTAAGATCCTTTGTCTGTTGATCTAGTCGAGTATTGTCAGTTTATTCGGCCGTATTAGGCTATTTTGTAATCCACAGAGATATCATAATACAAACTTTGTAGTCCTTTGTCGCGTTTATTATTTGTATGATCATTTATATGATGTCAACCTTTGATCCTACACACACATTAATAGTGTTTCCTAGACCAGCCAAGTCAGGAACATTTCAACCACTAATAAGACTAATGGAATCCAAGACACTGCACGAATCTCAAAGTGTGAATAGATGTATTGTTGTCGAACACAAGGGAAAGCACCCAGTCAATGACCTATGATGAAATGTCGATTGCTGGGTTCAAGGTGACCTACCAATGATGAAAGTAGGCCTAGGGTGCATCATAAGACCGAAGTATCATGTGATTCTGAGACAAATTGAGGGTATGGCCAACATGCAAAGTCAAGATTTCTGAGGATTGGCCGACAGAGGTTGATATAATTCCTTTGAACAAGAGCATGAGACATATGGTGGACTCTGGAAGCATAGACATAATGATTTGACAATTAGATCTAGGAGGCATCCGTAATGTTCTCTATAGTGTCTAGAATATTAACCATCGGTAGAGAAAATTCTGTAACAATATGAGCTTCCTAAGGCTATGCTAAACACAAAATTATGGTGACACAAAAACTCAATAACTTTGTGCTTTGTTCAAAGGCAACACAACTGCTGCCAATTACAATATAGTACTCCCTTCCCGCCCATCTTTTCTTGTTTTTTAATAACAATTGAATGCTATGATACAGAGGAGGGAACAAGTGTCACAAGTAAGAAAAAATAGTTTCAGCAGTGGAACGTACCTATGCTCAATGAAAGGAAATGCATGCGGGAGATGGACACTCAAGGTGATGTTCCCTCCAAGGTATAGGGTGTCAAATTGCTAAGGATAGAAACAAGGCTCTGCTTGGTTGAGGATGAAAACTGCTTGGGCCATGGTTCATAATGCAATGTGAGAACCGGCTAAATGCCGAATACTACAAGAAAGGGCATTGTAAGTTTTAAACCTGTGAAGTAAATCAATGCATATATATTCTTAAGCAAGACATAAATTAATCAATGGCTCATACACATAGTACATAGAGATTTTATACTGGAAACCCTCAACCGGGAAAACATTTCTTATATTCATTATCTTGAATTTCAAAATTCACCATACATTATATACAATTTTTTTAGGTATTCTGTAGATACCAAAACCCTCATCCCTTAATCCGAGATTAATTTACAAAACAACTAAAAATAGAAAAAACCACCCAAAAATAAATTTTGGGGCACTGCCCCGGGCTACCACCCATTGCTGAACACTACGCATAACCAGGGGGGGCATACCTGCCCCCTCCTGGGACCCCCCTAGGAAAGCATCCGATGCACACGACAAAGAACTAGTGCGACGGATCGTCATATGTAGTTGTCATATCTGACGCGCCCACACACACACATGAAAAGAATATAACACATACCCAACATTATCCCACTTGTTGTTTTCTTTGCATCCAAGGGTCCAGGGGATTATATAGTCAACAATGCATGGCAACAATTCCCATTGTTACTCTACACCAGGATAAGTTTTCTGTGCTCACAGACTTTTTCAATGAATATGTAACATTCTTCAAAGTGTCAGCCTTTTCCAGCAACACCTTCTTTTCCTCAACCATGTCTCTCACAAAGTGATACTGAAAATCAATATGCTTTGTATTTGAATGATAAGATGGGTTCTTTGCCAGGAATATTGCACTCTAACTGTCACAATCTAATCTCACTACTTGTTGTACCAACCCAATACCTGAACACAATCTTTGTAACCATATTGCTTCCTTTCTTTCATGAGTGGTTTCCATGCATTCAGCTTTTGTAGTTGAGAGTACCACTACAGCCTGTCTTTTTCTCATGCAACTGATTTCTCCTCCAAATAGGTTAAACACATACCCACTTGTAGATATTCTGTGATCTATATCTCCAACCCAGTCTGCATCAACAAATCCATGTATGTCCACCACTCTGTCTAATCCCGTTTTTCCTTGGTAGCACAATCCATAACCGGTGGTGCCACGAGGATACCTGAAGACCCTCTTTACTGTTGTCCAATGCTCCTTCCCTATTTTTGACATATACCTGCTCAAAACTCCCACTGCATGCGTAATGTTATGTCTAGTACAAACCATTGCATACATCATACTGCCAACTACACTGACATATGGAACATGGAAAATGTCCTCTTCTTCTTCATGTGTCTTGTGACACTGATCTATAGATAACTTTACACCTATAGGAATAGGAACCTTGAATGGTTTACTTCCATGCATATTAAACCTTTTCAATATCGTCTCAACATATTTTCTTTGATTCAACCAGATTTTTTTGTTTGCACGATCTCTTTTAATCTCCATTCCCAGAATGAAGTTAGCAGCACCGAGATCCTTCATGTCAAATTTTGAGGATAGCTGAGATTTCACCTCCTTGATAACATCCATGTTATTTCCTACCAACAACATGTCATCAACATACAACACTACATAAATGAAGTGATTACCAACCTTCTTGGAATATACACAATGATCAT
>JZKD02S1638322.1:348492-389299 GCA_000966675.3 Picea glauca
GGAGTGGTAGCTCAGCCGTGGAGGCGAGCTGAGACGCTAGTCTATCTCTGGTTCTTGTGTGGCCCCTTTGCGGCTCGGGGGGATAAGGGGGACGGAGAGTACCCCTAGCGTTTGGATGGGAGGTACCGGTGAGTGTTCCACGGTCGGCAAGCAGGAGCGGAAAGGAGCGCGGGACTTCGATCGAGGCGCAGACAACATACAAGGTAGGCACAAGGAATTCAGTATGCTCGTTTAATTTATTTATTAAATCTGAACTGTAATGACTTCCATTTTGTTGACCGATTTTATATCTAATACGATGTGTTTATTAAATCCGAATTTAAATGGCCTCCATATTTATCAGATGTTTAATCAAGACAAACTGTTTGTAGTTTCAAAACTGATAGGTTAAATCCGATTGGAAACTGTTCGATGTACATAAAAACTGTAGTATGCCTTCTAGATCTCATCCTGAGCGAATTGTAGAGGTTGGATCAAAATTTGGAGGGAAGTAGGGAGTCTTCTCTTAATCGATTGATAGCTGTAAGAATTTTTGCGAAATTAACCAGTTACATAAACTAATAAATGTTCATAAGGTTGAATACGACTTTCTTGTGTTGGAGACCTTTATGCAGTTTTTAAGTTTGAATTATTTTATTTACCTTGTGTGTTTTTACAAACCGGAATGCCAATCCGACTTCCATTACATTTCGTTTTATGGTTGGGGGTCTGGGTGTTAATGGTTGATGCAACCGAATTGCAAGATGAATGCAATTGGAAATCCCTTTTCATCTCGTTTATTTGTCGGGGTCTGCGTGCAAATGGTGAATACAAAATCAGATTATAGTTGAATGCAGCCCAACTTCCATTACAGTTCGTGTTTTTTGTGTTATCTGGTCTGTGCCTTAATTGATCTGCGTTTATTACTGTTGGGCATCCCCATTCGACCTAGGCATTTTATTCCCTTTGCTTTGAGTGTGAGTCCGATCATTTTTTTTATTTTGACTAAGTGCGTACCTCACTCTGCAGGCGTTGTACAGATCTGCGTGTTTTTATCGTTTAATGGGATGCGTTTTGATTGTGTGTTCCTTTCAGACGGGCCATAGAATAGTTGCGTTTTTCAGTTGTGTCTGAATGATATTCCTGCTGCGGTTTAAAGATATTCCGTTTGCATATACAGGCGATTTACTTTTGCATTTTTCCTGTTGCGTAGTAATGATATACCTTTCCTCCCCTTTTGTTTTAAAAGTTGAGTAGCACCCTGGTCAGTGGAAGTATTGCCTGCTGACCTGTTGACCCAACCACCGATTGCAGAATTTTCGCCTTGCTGCAAGGCCTCCTTTAATTTCACTGTCGGCCTCCTATAACTCCGTGACAGTGGTCCCCTTTTTTTTATTGGTTATTGTTGCTAATGCCCTGCAATTATTGTGCTTTTTGTTTAAGGACAACGTTATTCATTTTGGCGGGATTCTATAGTAACTATTGGTTTGTGCGTGGGTTAGTCCAGTGTTAATTGCTAGGTGGCGGTCTATGCACCTCAGCCTCTCGTGCCAGCCCTTTCTATTTGGAGTTAAGGGTATTGCTTCCTTATGGATTCTCCTAGTTGTGTGGTGCACCAGTCAACTCGGCCCTTGAATTATTAGTTGGGTTTAGTTCCTTAGTTTAGTTGCTAAATTAAGTAGTTGATTTAAATGACAACTGAATCATAGTTAGTTCTGATTTAGAGTGCACGTCAATTTTATGATTGCAATATAGTGGTTGGTTGGTAAGAAAAAAAAAACATCGGTGCAACATGTATAGGTAGGGCTTCAATGAATTATGTTGTTAGTGTGAATAGTAGATGGGAAGTCGTGTTATTACGAAGTAGTTAAGGAAAAAGTTAAGGTTGATGGGTGACAAGGTAATGTTAACTCCATTCCAAGGGTAATATCATTTCTTTTAATTAGTACATGTTAGTGTCACCATTGATTTATATTTATAAGGTGAAATTATATAATGTCCTCCTTATATGGCTACCTTTAAACTTTGGCATTTTAATTTTGGTTAATTTGGGTTCCTTCAAAAGTTTGTTATTTTGAATACGATTGATTTAATTATTGTTGGGATATCAAATGTCTTTTGATCATGATGTCATATTGATATTTAAACCTGATGTTATTTATAGACATGATGTTGTTGTGTATATGACAATAAGTTGCTTTAGAATTGGTCAAAGAAAATACATCCCTATTGTGACATCTTAAACTAATTGCTATCTTAAATATTGTTATTTAAACATTGATAGTTGTCATATCCAAATAATGCCTCATACCTTTGTCATTAAATATTATTATTTAGATTGTCATTTAATTTATGGTGTATGTTGTTGTTTTCCAATTGATATCACCTATAAGTATGATATCATTTTTAGTGCATTACTATTGGACCTTAGTGAATGATTCAATCTTGTAAGGTCATTATTAAATTAGTGTTTGTAGCAAATAACGTAGCATATAAGAGGTATGATAATTGTAAATCCATGGTCCGGTTGGTGACACAATGATAGACAGTTAATGTTTCATGACAACGATATTGTAATTATTAATTATTGATTAAATAACAGGTGTGGTGTGATAACCTGGAATTACGTACCTTAAATTACCCCAGTTAGCATATTAGGGTGGTTGTTCATGTAAATAATGTTGAATTTGGGTTCAGTTGTCAGAGTCCTCTTATCACGCGCCTTCCGTAAGGAGCACATTTGTTCTTCTTATTTATGTTGTACTTGATTGTGGTCAGTTTACTTTTGACGCTAAATGTTTGCGTTGTGCACCTTATGCCTATGGTCGTATATTGTTGCAGTTACTCGTTGTGTGCCTTTAGTATTCTTGTGATGAAAATCGTGGTTGCGTCCTGTTGGTTGTTAGGGGGCGACGTAGAGTCAAGCATGTTGTTTCTTCTACACGCGCACACACACCTTAAACAAAAAAAATTTGCACCTGTTACTAGAATGGTTGTCGCAACGAGGTGGTTCGTTTCACACACGTTCCCAAGAACCAACACTGTAAGACCTTGCGCCATTGCTAAGCCTGTTTGGGAAGCCCGTATTTGTTTTTCCAGTTGGCGGTGGTGGCCATGCAGAGCTGGACTGCGCATGGCTTGTTGGCTAGTGCAAGTTTTGATTGATCCTATGTATGACCTCTCTCTAGGTGAGGGAGGTGACTATTGTTGGAAGAGGCAAGTTGTCAGGCCTGTGAGAAATTCTCTCCAGGTGAGAGAGTTGTTGGGAAGTGGTTTCTTCCAGAGAGTGTCTAGCACTAGCTCTGGGCTCTGAGACTTCCTGATCCAGCCTGTTGCCGAGACCCAGAGATGGAGGTTAGCACTGATGGACTGTGCTTGTGTAGGTGTATACTCTTGGGCAGAACAATCATGTGGGGAATGAGAGTCTGGTAGTAGTGGGCGTAAGATGGTATCTTGGGAATAATCCTTCCGACTTTCTATGTTGTTTTCCCTGTAACCTCAGCCTAGCCTAGGATTCCTTGCCTTGGGGTGGAGCTTAGTCCTATCTCGGGGGTGACCCACTACTAAGTTGATGAGCAATACGATCTAAGGCTAGGAGGTTTGTGGAAGGCCTGCACGTGGTTGGTGGAATCTACCACTATTTTGAAGATAAGTATCAGATGATGTTTATTCATGTATTCCGCTGTGTATATCAATTTAATGTTAATACTATTGATTGTTGATTATAGCAGTAAATCTTATGTTTACTCTGAGTTTAATTGAGTTTCTTGATTAAATGCATGTTATTACTATAATTTCGGTATGATCTATGTACAAATTGGTGTTATAGTTTTATTCAAGAGAGATTAAGCCTTGGTAACCAAAAGGTGGTGTTACAAATTGGTATCAGAGACAAGGTTTCGACACTGAGCCTAGATGGGCTAGTTGAGTGGTCTTTGGACCAAGGGTGTGAGGAGAAATTGTGTTTGGAGGACCAATTTCGGACCCTAGTATGGTCTAGAGTGTCAAGGAGTTACTTGACCGTGCCTTGGTCGTGACTTGATAGCGGTGTTGTGAAACCGCAGTTGGTGTGGTATATGGTCACAGGGAGAGAGCACTCCACACCAGTAGTACTGGAGCCTTAGGATCAGTTTGGGAGGGAAGCTGATCCCTCGTGACTGTCGGACCTAGAAAATGTGCGGAGGGATTAAAATCTCTTTTGAATTGCACAGGAGTGTGGGAATCGTGATACGCGAACTCCCGAAAACTCGAGAAGATCTACGCTGTATATCTGGGAGGAAGGCTCGACCATTAGATCTAGCAGAGTTGCGCTCGATTTAGTCGTGAAAACCTTTCGGATTTCACAAAGTCGGGAGATGGGAAGTGAGGAAGGTGAACACCTTCGAAACCTGAAATGCCGAAACGATCAACACCGTAGATCGTAGGAAAGTACTTGACCGTCCGATTCAGCGGAGGAGTAAACTGTAATTTCAGGATTTCGGTAGATGGAAGTTTCAGATGTGGGGTGCACGAACTCCTGATGCCCGAAACCCCAAAACGCCGAAAGGATATACGCTGTAGATCTGAGAAAGATTTGACCGTTGGATTTCATTTGGAATGTACGTGAACACATGGGTGTGTACCACATGCCAGTGATTTGAGAGGATAGGCGAGAGTGGTGGGACCCGATGACATCACCGAGGGTGACATGGAACCTCCAAAATGTGCCACGTGCCACTGCGGTTAAGGGTGACAGCTGTGCTATTGGCCCAGAGAATAAATAAATCGAAATTTCGGATTTCGGGGATTGTAGTGACAAGGAGTTGGAAGTCGCTGCATAGTGAACTTCCTAGTACCAAAAACCCAAAGTCCCGAAACTTGAGGTCCCGAAGTTCCAAAGTCCCGAAGCCATCAGAGACTGAAGAATCGTAACATGTTTTAAGGGTGACAACTGTGTTGTGGGCCCGGAGAGCAAGGAAACTAAATTTTTAGAATTCGGGAATTGAGGCGATAAAGAGTGGGAGTTGTTGCATCGTGAATTTCTGGTCATGAAATCCCTAAAGGATATGGACCATTAGATCCAACTCATCTAGGATCATTGGATCTCGTACAAGAAACTGTGTATCAGATTTCGGGGATAGGAGTGACAAGAGGTTGGGAGTCACTTCATTGTGAACTTCTGGGTACCAGATATCCGAAAATCGAAGTGCCGAAAACCCATAATCTCTACCATAGTTGGTGACACCTATGCTCTGGGCCCAGGGAAAAAAAACGTCAAAAGTTCAGGAGTTGGGAGTCGGAGAGAGAAGCGAACACGAGAACCTGTGGGGAACCAAAACCCCAAAACTTGAAACCCCGAAATCCAGAAGTCTCGAAATTTTCGAAGGACATAAGAACTGTCGAGGACTTAACTATTGGATCCTCATGGAAAAAAACCCCGAAAAATGAAGTCTTGAAATTACAGAGCCGTTAGAGCTCAAAAAACTTTGTGAAGCCAAAACACTTTTTTCACTCACGTTGAATTATGAATATTGTGATTTTGTAAGGGTTAATGCCTAACAGACTTTGGTTGATTGCACGTTGTGTGTGTAGAGTTGAATGAGTGTCAAGACAATCGAAAACTGATGACGAGTATAGAAATGGAAGAGGTGTGGATTGCCTCCATTTCAGAGGATGAAAGAGAAGGTAGAGATGTCAACCTGTGAGTCGAAGGATCAAACTCCAACGGGCATGGAAGAGAATTAGACAAGGAAGGGAACATAATGAAAATCACTGAAGGATTGCGAAGAGATGCCCAGGCACGCTGAGCTGATAGCCAAAAGCTCATGAAAATCAAGGATCGGCAGGGTGAATTCAACTTAAAAATGTTGAAGAGCCTAGAAAGAATAAAAAAGAAATTAGAAAAAGAAAGTGACACAAGCCGATCAAGAAGTGTTAGAACCCCTGAGAGGAGAAGAAGATCGAGAATTGGTAGCAGACATTACCGTCTCTCCCGGAAACATTCTGGAAAGGAATCACATAGTAGTTCAAGCCCGTCCCCGACCAGAAAACACCGAAAATCTAGAAAGGATGAATTGAAAGGGGAGATGAACAAGATTAAGCCTCCAACATTTGATGGAGAACATAAGAAGGAGGAAGATGCCGAGACATGGTTGCTTGGCATGAGGAAATATTTCCAACTGCATAATTATTCCACCCATGCAGAAGGAATAATTGCAATGTATCAACTTAAAGGAAAAGTATCCATGTGGTGGGATCAGTTTGTGGAGGTGCAGCACATCAGAGAGAAAGAGGTCACTTGGAAGGAATTTAAGAGGTATTTCGAGAAGAAATACTTGACTAAAAGATACTATGATAGAAAGATGAAGGAGTTCTTCGAAATCAAGCTAGGCAACATGACTATTGATGAGTATGAGTGAAGTTTTCTGGAACTATAGAAGTATGTTCCATTCATCAAAGACGAGGCTGTCAAGATTCAAAGATATCTGAGTGGACTGCCACCTTCCATGGGTGACAAGATTTAGTATGACGATCCCAAGACTATGGAAGAAACAATAAGAAGGGTGAAATGCTTGTATGAATAGCAAGGAGAAAGGCCTATCCTTCGGAAGGCTTGGAATTATAAGAGGAAGTTTAAGAAGGAACAGAGGCAGAAAGGAAACAAGACTTCCTTTTTCAGAAATAGTCTTCAGGGACAACCATCATTTAGAGAGCCAAGAATGACTGAAGAGGGAGAACAAAGACAAATATAGATGCCCATTCAGTGTTGGGGCTGTAAAGGAAACCACAAGTACAGAGATTGTCCCCATAAAAATGGTAAAGCGAGAACTATTCATATTATTCAGCAAGCTGAAATAGTGGAGAATATGGGCCACAAAATGTCAAGGATCTACGCAGCCCTAGACAACAAGCAAGAAGAATTCCAATCGCACATGATTGAAGTGGAAGGTATGATTAACAACCGACCACTAATTATTTTAATTGATTCACGGGCTAGCCATAGTTATGTAGATCCTAGGGTGGTGGAAATTTTGTGTATATCTAGGAGCAAACATGAAAAGTCTTGGCTAGTGCAGTTAGCCACAAGAACCAAAAGGAAGGTCACTGAATTGGTTAAGTCCTGTTCAGTGGAAATGAAAGGATTGAGCACTAAGGATGAATTGAATATTCTGCCTTTAGGCTCTTATGACTGCTTAATTGGGATGGATTGGTTGGACCAACACCATGCCCTTCTAGACTGTCGTAACAAGAAGTTCACATGCCTGGATGAAGAGGGAAGGCAGGTAACATTCCAAGGAATTCCCAAAGCCATGGTTGTTAGAGAAATCTCAGCCATGCAGTTGAAGAAGTGTTAGAGGAAAGGATGTCAGTTATTTCCAGCCTGTATGGGAGAAGCATCCAGTGATGTAGTCTCAAATATGGAAGACCATGAGGTACTCACAGAGTTCAAGGATGTATTTCATGAGGTACCTGGACTACCTCTGAAGAGGGACATCGATTTTTCTATAAATTTGATGCCTGGAGCAGCTCAAGTTTCAAAGTCTCTTTATAGAATGAGTACGCCAGAATTAAAGGAGTTGCAATTGCATCTTCAGGAGATACTAAAGAAGGGATACATTCACCCCAACGTGTCACCTTGGGGAGCCCCAGTCCTATTCGTGAAGAAGAAAGATGGGACGTTGAGGCTGGGCATTGATTTCCGGCAGTTGAATAAGATAATTGTCAAGAACAAGTATCCTCTGCCAAGGATCGATGATCTTTTTGATCAGTTGAAGGATGCGAAAATATTTTCAAAAATAGATCTTCAATCAGGATATAACCAAATTAGAATAAATGAGGATAACATCAGCAAGACCGCCTTTAGAACAAGGTACGGTCATTATGAATTCACAGTGGTGCTGTTTGGATTGTCAAACACACCTACTATTTTCATGTGCTTAATGAATGGTGTATTCAGGGACTATTTAGACAAATTTGTCATAGTCTTCCTAGACGAAATTTTGGTGTATTCCAAGTCAGAGGAAGAGCATGAGAATCACCTGAGAATAGTGTTGCAAATGTTGAGAGAACACTAGCTATACGCCAAGCTAAGAAAGTGCTCATTTTATCAAAGGCAGATCCATTACTTGGGACATATTATTTCAGAAGAGGGGATCGCTGTGGATCCTGAAAAAGTTGAGGCCATCCGAGAATGGTCAGTGCTAAGAAATGTGGTAGAAGTTAGATCTTTTATGGGTCTAGCAGGCTACTACAGAAGGTTTATAGATGGATTCTCAAAGATAGCTCACCCTATCACTTCCTTGCAAAGGAAGGAGAAGAAGTTTCAGTGGACTGAAGAGTGTGAGAGTAGTTTCTAGCGATTGAAGCAACTGCTAACCAGTGCTCCAATGCTGAAGATTGCATATCCAAATATGAATTTCATGGTGTGCACAGATGCATGTAAGGAGGGGCTAGGAGGAGTTCTTAGCCAAGAGGGATTTGTAATTTGTTATGAGTCCCGAAAGCTGAAAGAGCATGAAAGGAATTATGCCACTCACGATTTATAGATGGCAACAATCGTCCACGCATTGAGAAAATGGAGACATTACCTCATGGGAAGGAGATTCGAATTAAGAACAGACCACAACGGTCTGAAGTATTTAATTGATCAGCCGACTTTAAATGCCAGGAAAACTAGATGGCTGGAGTTTCTATGTGAATATGACTTTGATATCAAGCATATCAAAGGAAAAGAAAATAAGGTGGTTGATGCACTTAGCAAAAAAGTGTATGAATTACATGCTATAGCCATTAGCATGTACAGGACTGAGATTAAGGATAGAATTTTGGAAGCTGCAAATGTTGATTTGTAGTATAGAGGTCTGATAGAAAAGCTACAACAGTGTGAGAGACCACAGATCTAGGGAAGTTACACCTTGGGAACTGATGGCTTACTTTTGTATAAAAACAGAGTGTATGTACCCAATGTTCGAGATTTGAAGCTGGCAATTCTGAAAGAAATGCATAACGTGGCTTATGCTGGGCATCCCGGATACCAGAAAACTATGGCAGCAATCAAAAGCCATTACTTTTGGCTGGGTCTAAATAAGGAAATCACTGAATACATTTCCAGATGTATGGAGTGCCAGAAGGTTAAGGCTAAGCATAAGCACCTAGCAGGGTTGTTGCAGCCTTTACCCATTCCTGAGTGGAAATGGGACGTGGTAACAATGGATTTTATCACCGGACTACCCAGAACAACCAAGCAACATGATTCAATCATGGTGGTGGTGGACAAGCTTACAAAAGTTGCCCATTTTATTCCACTAAAATCTACACATAGAGAAACTGGTGTTATTGATATCTTTTTAAAAGAAGTTGCATGCTTGTATGGAATTCCTAAGACAATTGTGTCTGATAGGGACCCGGAATTCACCTCGAATTTCTGGAAGGGACTGCTTAAGGGATTCAAAACGAATTTGAACTTTAGTACAACATATCATCCTAAGTTTGATGGACAGACAGAGAGAGTGAATAGAGTAATAGAAGACATACTGAGAATGTATGTGATGGATAAACCATCAAGGTGGGAAGACTACTTGCATTTGGTAGAATTTTCTTACATTAATGGGTATCATGCATCGTTGAAGATGAGCCCATTCGAAGCACTTTATGGAAGAAAGTGCAACACTCTAGTGAGCTGGGATAATCCAGCTGACAGAGCAGTAGTTGGGCCTGAACTGCTCAAAGAGATGGAAGACCAAATGATATGAATTAAACAGAATCTAAAAGTTGCCCAGGACAGGCAGAAAAGTTACACTGATAGTAACAGAAACCAAAGAGAATTCAAAGTGGGTGACCATGTTTTCCTGAAAGTGAAAACTAACAGGAGTTCCCTGAAGTTGGAAAGTTGCGCCAAGTTAGCAGTGAGATTTTATGGGCCATTTGAGATCCTGGAAAGGATTGGGCCAGTTGCATGCATGCTTACATTACCTGCATCTATGACTATACATAATGTATTTTATGTTTCACTACTTAAGAGATATATACCTGATGCTAATTATGTTATCGATTGGAATGTGATTCAGGTGGAACCAGAAGGTGTCCTGCAAGTGCATCCTGTGCACATATTGGACAGGAAAAACAAACCACTCCAGAATCGAGCTATAGAGCTTGTAAGGGTCAAGTGGACTTGGTATGGTCCTGAGGATGCAACATGGGAGCATGCAGATATTATGCGGGCAGAGTACCCGCATCTTTTTGAAATTTTTTGAAAAGCTTGCAAATGTTGTGTAAAGTTGCACTAAGAACAGTGCAGAAATAAGGGAGGGGGATTGTAATGTCCCCAAGGTCCAGCCCAGTTGTAAATCTAATGTATGAAATGAATTGTAAATATGTTTTATAGGTTGGTGAGCCAAGTTTGTATATGTCGGCGGGCTTATGTGATTGTTAGGCTAGAGAGCCTAAGGGTTGGAGGCCAAGGGCCTGATTTTGTACCTATATGTATGCAACACATTAATAAATATAGACATCGTCGTGTGCAGACCGACCATGATGAATGAGTGATGGGGGACTGAGATTTAACAAAGTGGGCAAGGAATTAGAGGCTAGAAGGTGGGAAGAAGGGATAATTGTTGAGCCTAAGGGATAAGCTTGGGGCTTAAGCCTTGGGAATAATATTTTATTATTATTCCAAAAATCCACATGAATTATGTGAATGTGACATTTTATCCTAAGTTCTTGGGGAAGAACGAGCCACTGCCAAATGGGAAGGAATGCATGCTGAATGGAATGCATGCATTTCCATGGGTGATAAGTGTCAACCCTGGTGCATGCGAATAAAAAGGCCAAGATGAGTCATGAGAGGGGTTCCTCGCCCATTCCACCGGACTTCCTGAGCGTGTACAAAGATCTAAGAAGTAATACCAACCTGAGCTTTGCAGAGAACCCTTGTGCTTCCCTATGAGCCGAAAATCCTATGTTTGGCTCTGAAAAAACCATGTATATCCTCTGTTCTGAAAGCGAGAAGCCTGTGTTCGTTTATGAAAAGGTCAGGTTCACCCTCTCTATTCTGAGCCGTGGAACTTGTGGCATTCTTTGCATGGATTGTTTGTCACATGTTCCCAAGAACCAACATTGTGAGACCTTGCGCCATTGCTAAGCCTGTTTGGGAAGCCCGTATTTATTATTCCAGTTGGCGGTGGTCACCATGCAGAACTGGACTGCGCGTGGCTTGCTGGCCAGTGCAAGTTTTGATTGAGCCTGTGTATGACCTCTCTCCAGGTGAGGGAGGTGACTATTGTTGGAAGAGGCAGGTTTTCAGGCCTATGATCAATTCTCTCCAGGTGAGAAAGTTGCTGGGAAGTGGTTTCTTCCAGAGAGTGTCCAGCACCAGCTCCAGGCTTTGAGACTTCCTGATCCAGCCTGTTGCCAAGACCTAGAGAGGGAGGTTAGCACTGATGGACTATGCTTGTGAAGGTGTATACTCCCGGGTAGAACATGCATGTGGGGAATGAGAGTCTAGTATTAGTGGGCGTAAGATGGCATATTGGGAAGAATCCTTCCAGTTTTATGTGCTATTTTCCTTGTAACCTCAGCCTAGCCTAGGATTCCTTGCCTTGGGGTGGAGCTTAGTCCCAGCTTGGGGGTGACCCACTGCTAAGCTAATGAGGAGTGCAGTCTAAGGCTGGGAGGTTTGTGGAAGGGTTGGACGTGGATGGTGGAATCTACCACTGTTTTGAAGATAAGTATCAGATGATGTTTATTCATGTATTCTGCTGTGTATATCAATTTAATGTTAATACTATTGATTGTTGATTATAGCAATAAATATTATGTTTACTCTGATTTTAATTGAGTTTCTTGATTAAATGCATGTTATTACTATAATGTCGGTATGATCTATGTACAAAGTGGTGTTATAGTTTTATTGAAGATCGATTAAGCCTTGGTAACCGAAAGGTGGTGCTACAGCACTGGCTGGTGACATGCTCTCAGCATGACTTGAAGAGGCTAATAGAAAATCTCCAACATGACTAGAAGAGGTTGGTGACGAATCCCCAACATGAATAGCAGAGGTTGCTGATGAATCCACAACATGACTAGAAAAGGTTCGTGATGGATGTGTAGTGTGACTAGTTGTGACCAGACATGCGCCCCCAACATGGATTGTCTTCAACACGACTCGCAGAGGTTGTCGACCAATCTCCAACATGACTACCATAGGTTGGTGATATAACACCAGTATGACACGCAGTGACTGGACTTATTCCCCCAGCATGACTTGTAGCGGCTGGTTGCAGGTTTTCAACATGACTCGTAGAGGTTGTGGACCAATATCTAACATGAGTAGCAGAGGTTGGTGAGATAATGCCAGTATCACACATAGTGACTAGACTTGTGCCCCCAGCATGACTTGCAGGAACTAGTTGCAGGTTTTCAGCATGACTTGCAAAGGTTGTCGACCAATCTCCAATAAGACTAGCAACAATTGGTGATATAATGGCAGTATGACACGCAGTGATTGGACTTGTGGCGGTGATGAATTGCGACATTTGAGTCCAAGGTCCAAGGAAAGATTGGTTCTGAGAAATTATAGGCCAGGAAGGATCCTGGTTTACACCCTGTCCTTGTCCATCATGATAGTACCCTCCTCCATATTGATTTGTAAAGGGTTGTATGGGCATTGACACTGAGGAAGTCGCTTGCGAAGAGAATGCGACATGAAAATGGTTACTCATGTGAGGATATGTGTTGCCTCCAGACAAAGGAACTTCATAAGGGGGGTTTCCCATACTACAAAAATAACTTTCCCCAGATCAAACACCAGAGGACAGATGGAGGTCAGCCATGGGAAAAGTGTTCATAGGAACCGACATGGTGGAAGAAGGATAGGTGAATAGAGTGTAATAAGTAGAATGATTGGATAGTTGGGCACTTACTTCTCTCATAGTGGATTTGTAGCAAGGAAGATTCCAGCCTCCTATCGTAATAGTTGTTTGAAGGATATGAATCCCACCAAACAGAGAGGGATAAGAAGGAGGCATCATGCCCCAAAAGCCAAAACTTCTATTAGCATAAGGAGGCGAGACAGAGGATGGTAAGTATGAAGACATATCAGACATACCATGAGAAAAATGATTAGAGCCTAAGGCATTGACTGAGTACCATAATTCTGCATACCTTTATAAAAAGAAGAAGGGCTCGTCCCCATGAAATGAGTAGGCATCATGGGGTGGGTAGCAGTAAATGAGGGAGAAAAAGAAACTCCACTATCCATGATAACAAAGACTCGGCACAAAATACTATGGTCAACTAATAGTCAAAGAGCCTCCTAAAAGTCAAATGGCCAATATGCATGCAAACGAGCTAAAGTGGTTGAGTGGCCTCCCTTGCTAAAGAAGGTATGTCTCGTCCAAGAGGGACTTGAGACTCCCTGCTAAAGTTTGGAGGTAACATAATTAGTTATAAGGATCCTCATAGGCTTAACAACCAGTCGGTCAGATCCCCCGGAAGAGGTAATCCTCCAAAAATGTTGTGTGTTGTCTGACCCCTATCTGACTCAGGATACAAGCAGAATAACCCCTGCAAATAACCAATGAGAAACCTAAGTAGAGCAACGAATCAACCACTATATAATAGATGCATAGGATAATAGTCATGAGTCTAGATTACCATATGGGTAGGGTAACAAAGCCCGAAACCTTGAAAGTACCACCTCTCACAGAGGTATGGATACTAGCAAGATCCCCAAATATGAATAAATCCACAGAAATATCTCTGATGCTAGGTGAGTATCCAGGGGTTATCCCTTCAACAAACTTCACGCGACCTCGTGCTTAACTCCGGTGTGAGTGGAGCCTCCTGATATTACCAATTATACAATGGATTTCTCAACTCCCTCTCTCAGACACATGTGTTGATTTAATTTCCTTGGAGAAGTTTACTCACAAAATCCTATTCCAAGACACTAAATCCTAATCTAGTTTGTGCACCCTAAAAAATAAAATCGTGACTAATCAATTTTAGTTTAAAGCATAAATTTTATTGGCTGTGATTACTCAAAGAGGTATGAAATGAAACTTATGGTGTTATGACTCTGCATAATAATAAAAATAGATATAATGCAAAGCCTAACTTTAACTTTTGAGTGAATGATATGCTAAATAAAATAGTACAATCTTCAATTTTAATTACGCAACTCAGAAATAAAATGAAATCTTTCACTAAATGAGCCAAGCTAATGATAAAGTTTCAAAGACAAAAATACCAACCAATGCGAAATTCCTATCTTTTTGTATTTTCAATGTATTTAAAAAAGAAAATGCATGGATTGATAAGCGACTTGATATCTAACTTCTATTCTGTATAAAAGAAATTTCTCGAGCATAATACGAAGCAGCTAAGCAGTCAGCCCAACTACCAAGGACAAGTAAAAAATGGAAAACAAAGAGAAAGATGTCGCCCGAAAATTCAACTCCAAAAAAGTTTCCTGTCATCCTAGATAATCTCAACAGGTACCACAGAGACTCAAAAAGGCTTAATGATCCTCAAAACCTACCCAACAGTCACTAAACCAAGAAAACAAGAAAGGGGGAAGTGATATACACTCATGTTCAAGAGTAAAGGGCGTATATACGCTTCTTGTATTGGGACAACAAGCGTATACACGCTGCTGTCAGGGAAAAAAGGGCGTATATCTTTTAAAACAAGGCTAGGCAAGGTTAAAAGGATGAAAACTCAGACCCAGAGTGAACAGACTCTGTCCAACTACGATACAACAATAAATACAAAGGCAAAAGAGCAACGTAAGAAGGAAAAATACTTCAACCCTTAGAAGGAAGATCTCTTTCCAGTATGGTCGCCAATTCTGTTACAAGGGAAAAACTCTCTATGGCTAAGGAAAAACCACAACAGACAGGTATGACTGCAGAAATCAACTCAATTCCAACATGCGCTATATAAACTAATGTGCAATACAAGGAAGAAGCCTACCTTGATCAAATCGTTTGATATCGTTCCACCGTTGACCACTTTGACCCAAAGCTTTACACCTGCAAGAAGTTCTCAACAAACAAGCGATGCAAGTATATAGTGACAATATATTGAATGGGTTAGCACATCACATAGCACAATCCATTAATAAACATTACAAACATGCCCATGGATAATAATCATATATTTGCAAGATATCGATAGCACGAGAAAGGAGTATTTCTATTAATAATTGATTAACATAAGTATCAACATTACAGACTTCCATGTCGGCACGGTTCAAAACCAAGAAACCAAGTTCCTTCCAACTGGATCTCCACCACTTCAATCCTCCACCAAAGGCAATCTCATAGAAAAGAGAGAATGAGATCCTCTTGACAGCAAGGGAAGAGCTTGGGGGTTGAATACTGTGTTTAGACTTGAGGGACAAAGGGATGCAGACTCAATAAGAAGTAATTTCTCCAGTGTGATTTTTCTCTCAAAGTTGAATGCTTTCTCTCTCTTTTTCCATAGCTCAAAATGTGTTGTTATAGCCTCCAGAATGCAACTAAAGGGACGAGTCGGAATGTTTCCAGTATATGGAAGGCCAAAGATCATAGATCTTCTATCGTGAAATGGAAACCTGACCTCATTTTGTGTTTTCTGGCACAAATCCCGATATACACGAGCTGTAGTGGAGCATCAAGTGTATACGCATCTTGCAAAGCAGTTAGAGAGCGTGTGTGTGTGTGTGTATATATATATATATATATATATATATTGGATTTGGATTTATCAAAAAGGGGTTGATAAGTCTGCATAGGGAAATGGAAAAAGGCCCTCTATGCAAGATAGCAGTGGTGAGACAAATCTTGCTATAACAAGGAGTCCCCATGATCTTGAAAACCAACTAAGAATCCTCAAGGTTTTTTGTTCCAATATGGCTATGACTTTAATACTGACAAGACTAAGTTCATTATTATTAAATCCAATAAGATCCATTATGATACCTTTGTATATAACAACAACAACTTGGAGCAAGTGACTTCATACAAATATCCTGGAATTGATATTCACCACAAGCTCAATTGGAATTATAACATTGAGAAAAGGATTATTGGGTGATGGAAAGCTTACTATGGGCTTGAAAACAATTGTAAATCAGTTGATCTTTGGAGTTGGGATAAGAAAAAAATCCTCTTTGAGACTCTCCTTACACCTATTATTCTTTATGGATGTGAAGTCTGGAGTTGTAGTATCTCTCGTGAATCATGGAGAAAGATAGAGCAAATACAAAAGAATTTTATAACCTATAATCTCAAAATTAAAGGAAGTATGCCCTATCCCATCCTCCTTTTAGAAACAAGCCTCTCCCCCATTGAGAGCATGGCTATGACTAGATACCTAATGTATAATAACAAGTTAATCAACATGGAAGACAAGAAGCTACCTAAAATTGCTTCAAAATCAAGTCATAACAACCATCAACTCAAGCGAGGATGGCATAAAGACACCAGGGGAATCATGGAAGAAACCATTTTGCAGAATAAAGATACTATTAAAAAAATGTCAAATCAAAATTTAAGGAGAAAATGTGGTGTGATAAAGAGTTAGAGGAAAAAACAAAATTAAGGTATTATAAATATGTAATCAACCCTAATCTAGGAGATCAAAATTATCTATTTGTTTTGAAGTGTAAAGAAAAAAATAAGCATTGCTAAGATAAGAACAAATTCTCACAAGCTCTACAGTGAAACTCTACAGTTAAACTGGGCGTTGGTCAATTCCTAAAACACCATGGGATGAAAGAGTGTGTCACCTTTGTGACACTAAGAAGGTTGAAGATGAAATGCACTTTCTCTAATATTGTCGAGCCTATACCCATATTAGATCTCATTTTCAAAATATTTATCACAATACCAACCTTCCTAACCTCTTAACTCAACAAAAGTATGGTGATCTCAGAAAGATTCTCTTAATACTTTTCGAGCACATAAACAAAATTCTAAAGAATCACAAGTATTCACTTACCCTCTTAAGGTCCAATAGACCAATCACCATCATCATTACATTTAAAATGTATTAATGCATTAATAGTTGTGCCCCACATATCACGTCTCAACTAGCAACAACCACATTTAAGTAAAAATAGTTGATATAGGCAGATAGACTTCATTTTCCACTCTTTTAAATTAATGAAGTTGATAGACTTATATCAACGACTTTTACTAAACCACTTTTACTTAAATGTGGTTATTGCTTGTTAAACTCTTATAACACCTAGTGTAAGCATGTAAACACTTTTCCAATTCGTTTATCAACACTTTGATGCACCCTTTTAGAAATTCGTTGTTCATCTTGTTTGTACTGTTTTCTGCATGCTTCTAAACATTCATTCGTCTTCGTTTATTAAGAAGATTAAAATAAACGTTTTTACTATTATTTTTTTAATCGTAAGAAAATGTTTGTCTGCTCAATAATTAGATGCCATCACATGAATACTGCTGATTTTGAGGATCAACATTTTGAAAAGGAAGTAAATGTGGTAGCCACTACCCCACCTCTGCCTATGTACCCGGGGAAAAGTAGCTCATTCATGGGAAAAGTAGCGCATTCCTATGTTTCCTGTGAAAAGTAGCTCGTTCCTGGCCCCAACATCATGTCCAAAGTGATTATGGAGCATCTTGGTCTCAGTTGTTCAAGTGAAGCCAGAAATATGCTCACCTGAAACAAGAAAGTGCAACCATTGGTTAGATTAAGGATCTCACCCTGGTCATGTGTTCTCAACTAAAAAGTTCCTCTACCCCTGGTCGAGCTACTCCGTTCCTAAGCCATTGGCGTTGCAAAGAGGAGCGACTTAATTGATGGAGCTGTTCTAATATTCATTCGTCTTCGTTTATTAAAATGATACTAAGAAACGTTTCTACTATTCAGTTTTTTGATCGATCGTAAGAAAATTTTTGTCTTCCCAATAATTAGATGCCATCAATGAAGCAAACCGTCCCATCATCGTACATAATTGTTATTCATATGGAGAGCAGCGGACAAATGGCTACTTACTGTTTTGGTGGCTATATGAAAACCATCTGCTGTGTGAGCGGAATTCTAGGCGGAATTCTGGAAAGGTCATTCTTTGTGATGTGAGGTTATGTGACGTCGGTGTTATCAGGGAATGCCGGCCTGCTGTATTTGGTCCTACACCGACTTGGGAGAAGCAACCTTTCGGCTTAAATAAAATCTTTTGGGGCGTCTCCTTTTATTGACCAGTCGTCATTTGCTATGTGAAGTCAAGTCATGGATAAAGTAAATCACAATAATTATGTTACGAAATTATGTCCAGAAGCTTAGACCTGTCAAAGCTAATTGCTACAAGCTTAGTCTCACATCCATTCAATTAAATAATCGGAAGTCTCACATCCATTCAATTAAATATTGATATTATCAAGATAGAGATTAGATTCAAGTCCGCAAGGATTGGGACCAAGATAGCTTTTTTTCCTTATAAGTATGGGAATGTATCTTTGTGTTCCCATGTGAATTTATGCTTATATAACTATTTGTGTAGAAGCAGTACATACAGAGAGAGGAAGAGTAGAACAGATCATCGGGAAGAAGAGGAGGGCTTGCTGTGTTTCGCGCGCAGACGAGATGGCACAGTCCTTATTCATCCTCTTTACTCACTCAGTTTCATATGAATCAGTAAGAGATGTAAGAGGGCTGTGTCATCTCGCTGCGCCTGAAACCTACTGTTCCTATGTATATATATCCAATGTTATCATTATCATTTCTTCTGTGAACTTATAATAATAGATTTGTTAAATTTTCATGTTGGATATTCTTACTTCCAGTTCTTCCTCTCAGTTGAATAAATGAAGTATGTGGTAGTTGTGAAGCTTGATTGGAGGTAATTTAAATGATTACCATTGTAGTCATATTGAATCATCGGTATTTTTTATTCTCAGTTGTTTTACAGTTACTACAAACATCTGCCTTTCTCTTGAAAGAATTATCAGCTAATGTTTCTTAGCATTCAAAAGAGTAATTTGATTCTATGGAATTCGAGATTCAAAACCAGCACAATAATAAATAGGTGGTCCAATTATTTCAGGCTGATTTCTAAATTCTAAATTGTAATTTTATTTCAGAGCTTTATTCTAAATTGTAATTTTATTCTATGAAAATCGAGATTCAAAACCAGCACAACAGTAATAAATAGGTGGTCCAGTTATTTCAATAATAAATAGGTGGTCCAGTTATTTCAGGCTCAAATCTTCGGCATTTAACAATTAACAGCAGCGAAAATAGAATGGAGTACATAATCTGAATACCTATGTTCTATGTTTTATTGTCTCTGTTTGTTATTTCAGGTTCAAGTCTTCGGTATGTAAGAGGCACACATGCACAACTATTAACAGCTGCCAAAATGGAATGGAGTACATAAAGTGAATACCTAGGTAATTGTCTGTATGTTTTATTGTCTCTATTTGTTAATCTCGTATGGCTTTGATCATATAAACTACTGGATCTTTTAAATACAGTCTTTGCAGGCCTGAGTTGGATGCATTGAGAAAGTAACTCAATTTCCATTCCAGTTGAAGGACTTCAATTGTTCCAGTCATGATGGCATACACAATCTCCTTTTCGATTCACCAAGGAGAAAATGAAATGGTAGAGAAATGGAATGGAGTACATAATTCAAGGACTTTAATTGTATACAGAATCTCCTTTTCGATATTGTTTAGATAATAATTGATTCATACAATGTTAACACATGGTGCTGCTTTTCTTTTTAGTGTACTGACAAAATTAAGATGCAACTCTTCCTGTTTTTATTGTGTCATAAATCCGATAATGAAAGAGCGGACAAGATGCTTTGTTATGGTTACTTGTTCCATTTTAAAATGACAATCTTTAATTGGTTGTCTTAACGTGAGGATAAAATTAGTAGTGAAAAGTGGTAATTCTATCATATTTAGATATTTTGATTATAATTTTAAAATTAAATACATTTAAGTATGTTTATTTTATTACTCATATATTTTTGTTTATAATTTTTATTTTAAATACTTTATTTTATAATAAGTGATTTTACTTTATAGACACACATTTTGAGTATTTCAGAGAGCATTATGTTTTCATCATTGCTTACTATTTCATTATGATATTTTTTTAAAATTTTGTCTTTAAGATTTTCAATTGTTCTTTGAATTAAATATATTTATATTTACAAAAGTAGGATATTTTTAGTTACAAAATTGTGTATTTTTATTTAGCTAAAAAAAAAAAATATTTTCTATTATGATTGTGTATATTTTTTCCATTTTATTAACAAATTTGTCTCTTGTATTTTAAAAAAACTTTAACATCCTTTAATATTTTGAGAAATTACTTAAAAAAATAATATTAACAACATTTGTTTTTATTGTTTTTATCTAAAAAATAACTACTTAAAAAAGTAATTAATATTTTAGAAAAATAATTACTAAAGAAATAATATTAACAACACTTTTTATTATTCTTATCTAAAAAATAAAAATAAGGTGTTAAAAAGGTAATTTTATAAAAACTAAAAAATAATCCATAATATAAAATTTGAATTATTATTCTTATCTAAAAATAACTTGTTAAAAAAGCAAATTTATAACAACTAAAAAATAATCTATAATATAAAATTTGAAAATTATTCTTATAATGAAGTTTGACCACTAATAACTCTTAATGAAGTAATAACTCTTAATGAAGTTTAAAAACTTACGAAGGAATTCACACTTCCAAAGACACTATTTTGGATGCCTACCACCTGCCTTGAAGTTTTCGCTAGTCAATTGCTCCTTAATGAAAGTGCGTTGACTATTTTTTTTTATCAATCTTGATAATAGCGAACTCAGTTTCACCAACTCCATTATTAGTTTGTGCATAATGATGAACAATCCAATTTCACCAACTCAGTTGTTAGTTTTTGCATAATGATGAACAATCCAAGATCTTAGAGTGAATACAATAAAGAGTGGTTATTTGCAATAAGTGTAATTTCATCTCAAGTATAGATATGTTTCACATCTCTTATATAATATTAAGTACATGTTTCACATATATCACATTTTTTTCATATTAAGTTTTAAAATTCACTTGCTTTCTTTTGTGTTGTTTTGTTTTGTTTAGGTGAGATGTTTTAAAGATTCATTTATTTACTTTGAATTTCTTGATAAATAGATAAGAAAAGTTCAAGAGATTATATCAATTAAATGGTTTTTTTTTTGTTTTTTTTTCACCTAAAAAAAACAGTTTCATTGTTATTCTTTATTAGAATTAAATGAAACTTTTTGATTACAATTGATTGTCTTATTAGAATTAAATGAAATGGTAGATTTTATCTGTTTGTCTTATACATATTGTAGTATGTGGTTTTTTCTATATATCCTCTTTATAGGATTTGTATTTTGCCGAATCTTATGATAGATCCTTTTTGTTTTTCTTCATAAAATAACCATCTTAAGGGTTCCTTGATGGCCTTTTTTATTAGTGTAATTAGGAATTTGTTTAATTCTATGTTATTAGATATGGGATAAGGCATATTAATCTAAGTCAACTAGAATTGTAGGAATTTCATCCATGAATGTGGTGAAGTAACTTTTAAATTTTGTTTTAAATAAACAAGTGTTAAAATCAACATATAAGTTCTAGATGTATGACACTCAAATGTACCCCATAATATGTTTGGAATACTTATAATTTATATTATTGTTTTGATAATAATAATAATAATACACTTTCTTATATCTATTTTCACCATTTTATTTTTACATATTTTTAATACTTTTCATATTCTATCAAAATTTTAGTGAAGTTTACCAAAGTAATAATGATTAGAAAATAAACTCTAGTTGAATTTGAATTGAAAAGTTGTTATTAGTTATTGAAACATACTAAGAATTGAAAAGTTGTTATTAGTTATTGAAACATATTAATTATATATAACGTTGCAGGTAAGCCAGAATAATTTTATTTTTTAATAATAATATTATTATATAAACGTGGTTAATATTTTGAATGTTAAAGTACATTTTAAAAAGTTGTTATTTGCTGAGGTGGTATCAGCTCCGTCCCTTGGTAGAGGCACTCAAGCACCATGTGTATAATGAGTAATAGATATATGAGGTCTGTGTCATGTCTCTGATCTTGAAACCCCCCGTTTATATATATTACATTTATTATTAATAACGATCTTCACATTTCTTACTTCTTTGACATTTTGTGAACTTGTAATAATACGACAGATTTGTTAAATTTTGTGAACTTGTAATAATACGATAGATTTGTTAAATTTTCTTCTTGGATATTCTAACTTCCAATTCTTCCGGTCACGGAATAAATGAAGTATGTCGTATTTGTGAAATAGGTAATTCGTATTGGTTTTAAATTATATTGGTAGTGAATCATCCCCATTTGTGTTTCTTAGCATTAAAATTAAAATTTCCTCTTAGTTCCATTCAATTGTAAGAAGGTGGTCCAGTTATATGACGTTTAAGTTTTCCATTTTCCAGATGTTAACAACAGAAAAAAGGGAGTTTAGATAATATCTATCTTCTCTGATTTAGTGTGTGTTTTTGTCACCAATGTTGTGTTATTGGTTACTAAAACATATAAATTTTATGAAAACAACAAAGCTTATGGGTTCACATGGTTTTGAGAATTTAACCCGGGTGGAGAGGTTAACAATCATCCAAGTTAAACTCAATTGACAAAAATAATAATAAAGCTTTTACATAAAATGATAAAACCTTGAACAAACTCCTTTCTTTTCATTAATTAGATGTGTCTTTATTTTCTTACATATCGTGAGTAACCTAGGGTATTAGGCATAGTGATTTATGGCGTAGTTCACCCTTATGAAAAGGCATGGTCTTTGAGATGCGTATCATTTAGGACATGAAAGCTTCATTTAAATTAAAAGTTTTGGAATTTTTCACAAGAATCTAACGATATAATATGAAAAATAGATAAAAAAATCCTCGGAAACTAGTATTTTATAGACTTAGCCACTCAAATATGAAAGTCCAACAATTTCTCACTATTAAAGAGATTTCGGGCACAATTAAACAGAAAAGAGTCAAAACGTAGAATTTTTAGACTATGGCTCTAGCATAGGAAAAAGGTAGCGAGAAATGAACATCAATGTTGAGTGTTGATCTATAAGACGAGTTGGAGCTATATAGAGATTATTGTTGAGTGTTGATCCACAAGAAGAGTTGGAGCTATATGGAGATTTGTATTATTGTTGTAAATTTAGTGGTTGATGTAAATTTTGTGATGGGGAGTTGCCCATGTTTAGTGACTTGTGGTTGTAATTGTTGAAATGAGGTTTCTCCCAAAGTTGCAGTGTTGCACTAGAACAAGGATTTTATGCATGTGGAGAGATATATTTAATGATGAAAATAGGCATGTGAAAAATATTAGCTAGAGATGTCGTGAAAGTAATAGAGAATTTGAGAAATAAAGGGGTATACTATAGACTTCATTGACTAATTATGTAACTAAAGAGTTGATTGATGTTGAAGATTCCATATGCATAGAAGAGTAAAATGTAATAGAGGAACTATGGGTATATCGATATAGGGAAATGGGTTCCCTTGTTGATATCATAGGTTTGTTATGCTGTCATTGTGTGGAAAATACTTAGTAGGTATAATTACCATCTCTTGGCATGTCATAGATGAATTCTAAGTTGTGGTGGGCTCTTGCGATTCTTGTTGAGATGAAAAATTAATCCAGTTTTTTCACATCATGTAGTTGGTTGGGAAATTAGAATGAGTTTGAGATAAGAAAGGAGAACTATGCATCACATGTTGACTTGTGAAAAGACAAAAAATGAGGCAAGTGTGTGCAAAGAACTAGAGAGGAGAGGTTCATCAGAGGATCCACCCTTTGAAGAAAATGTGTTTGGATATACCAATTGTGGAACAAGTGATCCATAAAAAGGGTTTTATTGGTTACCGAGGATAGGTTGCTGGTATAAACCAAATTATGAGGAAAATTATTGTGAAAAAGAGAAAAAAAAATGATAATTTCCTAAACAACACCCCAATGAGCCAATTCTTTCCAAATAACATTAATCTCACTACTCAACACAACCACAAGGAATATCGGTCTCTTTAAATGATGTAGTGGAGAGAATATTGATGCAGATGTGGTAGGGAGAGTATTTGTATAAGATGTATAGAAAATAACTCAAACAATTCACTGAATTTGTTTATTGTACCAGACCAATGGGATTTCCTAAATATTCCCTAGTTGGGTTTAAAGCCACAAAATGCATTGATAGGGAGCAAGAGGAGTGATAAAAAAAATGGTTTTCAACTACAATTTGATGTATTCCAAGGAAATGCATTGGAATAATACAAATATAAGCATTGTAAAGCCTTGTAAATCATCAATAGGATATGGATATATGTGATGGTCAAGTAGAACTAATCTACTCAATAGCTCAATCCATATCAAGCCACATATAGTAGAGAGGTGAAAGTTATTGATCCATGACAATCCAAAACGCTCAAGGAGATCTACGAGGATAAAAAAATGATCAAAAATCGATCTTCTCAAATTCCTTTTAAAATGACTCCATTTCGTAGATATCGGTGATATATTTCCAAAGACACAAAAATTTCCTGAAATGGGCATCGTATGAGAATGTTATGGCCATTTAATGTTTGGAAAACTAAGGCAAAATAGGGGTTCCATGTGACAGCCTATGGACATTGTATGAGAATGTTATGGTAGTTTAATGTTTGGAAAAAAAAGGAAAAAATAGGGTTCCATGTGGCAGCCCCACATGGTACCACATGAAAATACACACACCTGATAGGATGACGTCGTGTTGACATCAACAAGATAACATGGAAGTACGAGAATGTAACGTACCCAACCACCCAAGTCAAGAAGTGCCACTACAGTTCTTCTCTATTACCAAATTGTAACATACCCAGCCTTCCACAAGACGTGCATGCCACAGCAAGAACGCACCTCTTGGATGACTTGGACAACTCTCATAACAATTAATTAATAAATAAGCATGAAATACATACATGCAATGGTCAAGATTCATACGACAACATAAAATACATGCACAATATACCATCCACAACATTAACTAGAAAGCATACATATTATAGGTACAATCTCAAGTAAAATAATTTGGTACGTAGCGGAAGAAAAATACACAAGTAAAGGAAACCATAATAGAGAGCATTTATCTTTTATAAAAGAAGACACCAACTAGCTATAGGCCAAGGACATTCCATCCAACTATAGACATTGATGTTCCAAGTGTCAGCAACAATATCACCCCCGAGCTAGGGCTATGAATGCACATGGATAGTTCTAGAGTGTTACTTGGATTCCCAAACCAGTTAGCACTCAAGCTCATAGGCTTCTCCAACACTCACAACAACCTAGTCTGCACCACCAAAGAGAATGGACCTCCACCCTTCTCTGCCAGACAGTATCTCAGGGAGTCCTTTGTTAGAAAAGTGGGTCTTCTCGTTTAACCATAAACAATATAGAAATATTATCAACCAACCATAGGCATGAATGCCACCCCCAAGAATATTGAACTTTACAAAGAGAAGAATTCTGGTAGCAAATCAAAAACCAACCAAGGATAATGCACCAAGCAAAGATAACCAAGATTGATCTGAAAGTCCAAAATAGAAAGACTGAAATTACAGGTTGCAATAACTGCGTCTGCAATTGCTCTCCAGACATGTGCAGTACTAAATTTCTGCAGTTGCGACTTATCTGTTCCAAATGCGCTCTGGCGCCCTATATTTATATTGCTCTCTTTAGGCTGTGTGGGTCGATTTTTCTTTCTGGAGGCTAAGGAATCAATATAAAATATTCTCTTTAGTCGAATTCTCTTCTAGGGTTATGTCCATGTCTTTTAGGGTTCTTCTCGTTTCCTAGAATATTCTAATATCATCAAAGGTCACAAGTGGAGGTTAATACATCCTGCAACTACCATAATATCAACACTCCCTCCTAGCTAGGGAGGTATAAAAGGAAATTATTTTGAGCACAAACAAACCATTCAACTCGTAGCATCATCAAAGCCACATGCGCTATCTCATGATCAAATCACGAGCATCGTCATCATTATCCAACTGGATAATATACATTACAATCGGTACAATGTCATCTGATAGAAAACAACTATGTCTATCCATAGTATTACATAAATACTATCTAGTGGTACACAACCATACCATGTAGCACACGGATACTAACCAGTGACACACAATCACAATCAGTCAAATTCATCCACCATAATAGTATACAACTATTGTCGAGAGATATACAGTCTCTACAATGGTCATATCAAATGATGTAAACCTGCATAAACAATATGATGATACAAGTTGAGTCATTTGGGACATTATTCCACTCACATCTATGAGATTTGGAAGAGCATCTACCCCCATCCAGTAAAAACATCAACCATGGTCTATGTGGACTATTATTCCCAAGCATGGAAGAATAGTTGTACCTGATTTATGAGCCTTGACCATTCACCTAACTAGGCCATTCCTCTGGCACTAAACATAGTGCAACTTGGATAGAATGAGTCTGCCCTAGGGAATATTTGTCGATGATTGTTGAACCTAGACCATTCACCTAACTAGGCCATTCCTCTGGCACTAAACATATTGAAACCTCAAGAGAATGAGTTTTCTCTAAGGAATGACTGTCTGGACCATTTCCTAAGGAAATGAATGTCCTACACCAACCTCAAAAACTGAACATTCTTCTAAACTGCTCACAACTTTGAACTTCAAAAGAATGACTACCCCATGAGGCAAACCATTCTATTTGACCACTATTGAGAGTGACTTCCAAGAAGAATGACTGTCCTAGACCATTCCTCTACACTGACCATAATGGGAATCATTGTCTATGGTACATCAACAATCTCTCAGACCATTTTCATTCTGAAAATGACTATCCGATCTGGACCATTTTCTGAACTAGAAAATGATTATCCATCAGAGAATCTCAAACTACTTTCTGAACTGGAAAGGAACTGCCCATCCTGGATCATTTTCCAAACTGGAAAATGATTGTCCATAAATCAATGATATATATATCATTTCTCCCTCCCAACATGGGGATCCATGTCTTCTGTTTCAGCTAAGGGAGTTATCTCCACGAGCCCCAACTTGTCTTGTAAGTATGCAAACTTTATTCTGGACAAATTCTTTGTCAAAATATCCTCTATCTTTTCATCTGTGGAGATATACTGGAGTTTCACTTCTCCTTCTTGGACTTTATCATGAATAAAGTAGTATTTGATATCAATGTGTTTCGACTGATCATGAAACAATGGGTGTTTGGATAGCCTTATATAACTCTAATTGTGACATTATATTATGGTCGAATATGGTACCTGATCAAATAATCTAGAAATCAGCTTCCCCAGCCATACTGCTTTTGTACATGCTTCACATGTTGTGATATATTCTTATTATCTTGTGTTGAGTGTGACACACTTATGTTTCCTACTGCCCCAAGATATCATAGCAGAGCCTAACCTGAAACACATCCCTGAAGTACTCCTTATGTCTTCTACACTCCCTGCCCAATCAGAATCTGTGAATCCATGAATTTGTATATCACTAGATGAGGCATATATTAAACCATAGTTTAGATTCACACGAATATATCTTATAACATGCTTTGCAACTATCCAATTCTCATGTCTCGGTTCCACCAGGAACTGCCTTAGGGTGTTTATGATCCAGATTATTTTTGGCATGAAATGAGAGCAAAGATATAATATGGAAATGTATAGAGATATCACAAATATTCAATAATATAACATAAATGTATCAGAGATTCAACCATAAACAAAGATATACAGTAATACACGATTTCTCTTAATGAAAGAAATGTACAGAGACTATAAAAATACAGAGTGTGAAGGGTGTGAAGGGATACTCAGGAAACATGAGGAGCCGACGATCAAATTGTATGCCTTGAATTTTTTGACTGTAAAAATGTGTAACAGTAAATAGGGCATGATGGAGAGGTACGACGACCAATCTGTATTTCAAGCTTCTAAATCCATAGTGGCAATATTGAACCCTCCATCCAGGTAACCCATGATTGAAGAATTGGATAATTATGGAATGAGGTAGAAGCATGAGTATAAATGTGAACCTGTGAGTCCACCAACCCGCGCACCTAAACATTTTTGGAAAGATGACTAAGCAAAGGAACCAGAAATCAAAAGTAGAAGAGAAAAGTTAAGTATAGAAGAGGGGGGAAAAAGGGATAATAGAAAGTGGGAAAATTAGAAATGGGAGGGAAATGTTTGGAAGTGGGAAGTCTCAACAAAGGCCCATTGTTTCCAAATCATCATTTTCTAGTCCAATATTATATGCACCCACCCATTTTGTCTGTTTGATTTACTAGCACAATTGGTATACCTTTTTGAAGATTGTACCACAACCCCCTCTTTTGTGGAATATAAGAATTCATCTTCCTATCCAACCAATCTGTTTCTTTCAATGTAGAAACTTCGAACATACAGTGGACATGAAGGTAAGTTCGTATGCAGAAAGACATGTAAAAGAAATAAATATAGTTCTATTTATTTCAATGCAGCAGCAAAGAGAATATAATTCACATGAGGATAAGTTACTATGTAGAAAGATATGTAGTATCTGCATATAGTAAAATAGGTGCAAAGTAGTAGAACAAGTAGAAAAAATTCACAAACAATAAATGAAATACTAAACCCTAGAATATGAAATAAGAGTAGAGGCATACACCTCTGCAACTCCTCCTCCACATTTGCAGGAAAGAGTCCATCGTCCTCTCCAGTACTCTGTTTGTTTATATTTAGCAATGCAGAAAAAATACAATGGACATGAAGGAAGTTGGTATGCAGGAAGACATGTAAAAAAATAAACAGAGTTCAAATTTTTTCGATGTAGCGGCATAGAAAATACAAAGGACATGAAGATAAGTTATTATGTACGAAGCTACGCAATATCTACATACAATAAATTATTTGAAGGCATACACAGACAATTAATGAAATACAAAACAATGGAATATGAAATAATAGTACAAGCATGTACCTTTGTATCTCCTCTTCCACCGCTGCAGTAAAGACTCCTTCGTTTTCTCCATCTATTATGTTTGCTTGAATGTGGGAATGCACAAAATACAATGAACATGAATGGAAGCTGGTATGCAAAGGAGAACAAGTAATATGTACATACACTAAATGAGAATCAATGAATAGAATAAAATATAGTTAGAAACATGAACCTTTGCTTTTCTCCATCGATGGTTGTAATTATATAAAATTTTTCCTGCCCAAAATATATTACAAGCCACAAAATATTAAGAAATTTCATGGCCATAGCTAAATGATTTTGGTTTTCTGTGGAAAATTATCGAGATATTCTTTGACACGTGGAAATATAATTTTGTAGTATCTTTGGTGTACATCTCATATTTCAAGTACAAGACAAATTGTATCGTGGTCACACCAGTCTATGTATAGGATAAAGAGGTTGTATTGTGATATGGCCACATTTCACCATATATGGTTAATAAGTGTGTTTTTCACATGTTTTATCTTAAGAAAAAAACAACAAACATTGTAATTGCATATGTAGTTGTCCAATCATTTTTTATGCCACTATTTTGTATCATGTCAACACTGAAGTATCCTAGAATGATAATGTTTTCATCCAAATGTAAATGGTGTGATGCATTTGACAACACATCCATTATGCTAGAAATGGTGCACGCCAAACAACATAGAAATTGAATACTATAATTTGCAATCCACGGAGCACCACTCTTGGTAGCACCATCTTAGTATCCTTTTCTTATACAACAAAATTTTAAAAATACATGTAGGTATGGTCCAGAACTAGGAAAAATAATTGGATAAAAATTTAAGAGAAGGATAGGTGGGCACGGGACAGGGGTCAGATTTCGACTTCACCAGAAACAACAAACAACAGAACTGCAAGTCCACTCGTGGGTGCAGAACCTAAACACCGCAAAGTGAAAAAACAAAAAAACTCCAAATTCCATCGCAAAACCCCAACCCTGCAAAGCCAAAGTAAACAAAATAAAACAACAATCAACAAACCAGCAAGCAATCACGAACATGCCCAACTGCAGCTCGAGGACCTCAAACTTGCAAAATTGAGCCAAACAACAACAAGCAACAACCGACGAACCAACGAACCATTGAACAAGAAACAATCACTGAATGAGTAAACAACATATGTATCTCCAACGATTACCAAACTGCATCCCAAGCAAAGAAGGAACCAGAAACATATGATGAGCATGCTAGTAGAAATAATCAAACATTCTTACTTGCAAATTGAAAATACTGAACAACAAAGAACGAATAGAAAATGAAATTATGACATCAAAAATTACTCTAAAATGATGAACGACAAAAACACAAGTCAAATTGTGGGTGAAACATCTGTACCCCGCAAAGTAAAAAAAAACAGATTTAACTATGAATGCAGGACCCCAACCCTGCAAAGTTGAAGTAAATAAAAGCAAGCAACAAGTACCAACAGGTCCAACTGCAGGCACGGGTCCCCAACCTTGCAAATTTGAACCAAACAACAACAAGAAACAACCAATGAACCAGCGAACAAGAAGCACCCGTCGAACCAGTACACAATGTATGTATCTTCAACAATGACCAAATTTCATTCCAGGAATAGAATAAGTATGAAACAAACAATGCCTATTCAACTGGCAGTGGACAACAATATTTTCCAAATTCACTGCAACATTGTATGGAAAAATTCGAGGAAAAATGTACACTGAGGAGCCTATTTAGGTAAACATTTAAGGCTATCTCGTTGTTTAAGGGCCTCGCGATATACAAAAATTTAAGTTTTTAGGCTTGTTTCAGGACCTCGCGCTATGTAAACATTTAAGTTGTCAGGCCTATTGAAGAACCTCAAAAAAAGTGTCAATGCTCTAAACCTTCGGTATGTAAACATTTCAATACAGATACAAAGGACTAATAATAATAAAATGACATATTAATATGCAATCACTATAGTCCCTCTATTCCTTCGGCATGGACTAATAATAAAAAAACATTAAAAAACAACGTCCATGCTCAAAACTTTCGGTATGTAAACATTTCAGTAAAAATGTAATAAAAATTAAAAAAGAGCGTCTAAGATCAAAACTTTGGATATCTACACATTTACAACATTGGGAACAACAAAGATGGTAATAATACCTCCAATATATTCTCCAATGAGATGATGACACATAAGTTTTTTTTATTATATATAAAATAATGTTTTTACTTCTATAGTACGAACAATAGAGATGATGTGAAAATTTATAGTCAAAGGACATATTAATACAAAGTTAATGAATTATCGATCGCTATAGTCCCTTTGCGCTTTCGAAAGGGACTAATAAGAGGTAACTAGGACCATTAGACAATACATTCTTTGATATGATAGTAAAATGAATAATAAAACTAATTGATTTTATAGTGCATGTCTAGTAAGTACCAAGGCATGAAAAACACTAATAGATAAATCATACACAAGGCAAGGTTAGAAGGAGCTCTGCGGTTATAAAACGAACTTCCCGCACATGGCAGAGGTTTCCTTTGTCCCTCTCCTTTGCCTACGGTTAAACTATGCTCCTTCCTATTCTCGTTCTGACCCTTCCCCCCTCCCCTTCCCTGATAGTCTACCTCTTCCCTCCCGACCATGGAATACCTCCTGGTCACCGCACATTTCACTGACGGCATGGAGACAGTTATGATAGACGTTGTGGCAGCAGATTTCTTGGAATATGGAGGACCACCCGTACAACTGGCGAACTCTGGTGACTTTCTTTCCACTCCTCCCCAGGCTGAACCCTTTCCCCCCCCCCCGCTACCCACTCTTCTAGATGGACTGTTGTTCGGAGATTTTCCAAAATCGTGGGTGATCAAGCCCACAAGCACTCCTGCCTGTGCTCTCCCCTTGCTAAGTCCGCCTCAAGATACTGACCTAGAGTGTGTAAAATCCATAACAGGATGTCTCACTTCCTAGGAAATCACCTGCCTCAGCCACCCCTCCAGCGAAGGAACCGACCCCCCGGTCTCTTCTAAGTCATGACCATATGCAATCCCTTTCTCCTCTTGAAATGGTTTTACCTCTGCCTAGCTAGAACCAGATGAGTATAGTGGTTTTGAACAATCTTTATCCAGGAGAGAACACACAAAGAAGCACTTAAATACTTTGGAAGGAGTTGTTAGAGATAGAGAAATAGGGCCTAGGTTGAAAAGGAAAAGATTAAAGAACAAAGGGAAAATTGGAAACCTATCTCTCGGTAAAGACGTGGAGTTCAGCCATGTCACACTTATGGCAAGCCAAACAATTGTTGGGAGAGTGAATGGAAGGGTCTTCACGATAAAATCCATCTGATATTGGATGCATGATGCTTGGTAGGCCGATCTTAGATACTCACCAGAACTAGTGGAATTAAACAGGAATTGGTATGTCTTCACCTTCCAGAACAGTGAACAGTCCAAATGGGTACTAAGTAAAGCATGGAGTATCAAAAACTCTCTGATGCTTCTCAAACCATGGAATCTGCTTGTTGACACAAGTACAGAATGCCTTGAAAACATTCTGGTCTGGGTAAGACTACCAACACTTCCTTTCCATCTATGGTCTTTTGAGTACTTAAAAAAAATTGGGAATTTCTTAGGAGATTTCTTGGATGCGGATATGACATATGAAGAAACAAAACAAAAGAAGGTTGCAAGAATTCTGGTTAATTTGAATGTTAGGGAAGGTCTAGGGGAAGAGATGGATCTCATCTGGGGAGACTACACATATGCAAAAAAATTGGACTATGAGAACATTCCTTTCATATGTCGAAGATGTCATCAAAATGGACATCTGATTAAAAATTGCAAGCTCCCTCTAAGAACAAGAGGAACGGTATATGGGAGGAACAAATATTCACATAATAACTTTGGCTCTTTGGTTCCTGATCCCTACTTACAAAAGAATCAAGGTTTTCAAAAGTAATGCCTCACCAAATTTTTGGCCGAAGATTTGGTCCAGCCCTATATAGAGCTGGCTACCATGTGCCCAATGCAGCAAGTTCCAGTCTAGATAGAAGACTCTTCCTTCCTGGTCATGGGTACCTCCTCTAACCTTGCCCCCTCTATTATTGTTTTAATAAATAATTTGTCTATTAAAAGTCCTGAGTGTCTTCTCTCACCAACCCTTCCCCCATTCCTTCCCTTGTTTCCTCTTCAACCCCCCTTTCCACCTCCTTCATTTCCCCCTCGTTGCCCAGCCCTTTCCTTGACCTCCTCTTCCTCCCTCCTCCCCCTAGTACAACCAGCTTATTCTCCTACCCTTGCCTTATATGATTCTAGTACCTCTTCAACAGACACCTCCACAAGAATATATTTCTTAAGATCAAAGAATAGAGAACACATAGGAGGTTTAGCATTGGACCCGACTCTAGTAGAAAAAACTGGCAGAGGCAGGAAATATTTCTTCTCAAAAGCACAGAAGAGAGCCATAATTGACCTAATAGTAGGGAAATGGGTCTCTATTGAAAGGGCACTTAGAGAAAGGTGAACGTTGGGAAAGGGGCCTTGATGAAGTGTTGTTCCTTCAATTGTAGGGGTTTGTCTGGTCACCTAAAAAAACCATTCCTAAAAAGGATGATCCTCACAGAACATCTAGATGTACTTCTCCTTCAAGAAACCTTGGGGGAAGGGGTATAAGTTGAAAACAGTCTCTCTTTTCTTTTACCGGACTGGAACTTCAATACCTTGGACTCTATTGGGAGATCTGGAGTAATAGCTATCGAATGGAATTGTCGCACTATAAAAGTCCTTAACCATTGGGGTTTTGAATCTGGACTTGGGATCACAGTATTCTCAAAATAACTTGAAGACCTCCTCAATATTGTAAACATCTATGGCCCCTGTCACAACAGAGGCCCTTAATGGGACATTGTCTTCAACAAGACCTTCCTAAAAGAAAATCACTTAATCCTAGGAGGAGACTTAAATTTATCTTTAGGCATTAAAGAAGTTTGGGGATCCCATGCGAGATTAGACCCCCTCTCAACCTACTTTACACAAAAACTGGATGAACAAAATCTTTTGGATATTGAGCTGGTTAAATTCAAACCAACTTGGAGAAACAACAGAGTGGGAGAAGACAGCATTGCAAAAATATTGGATCATTTTTTGATAAAGGATACACTTATTGAAAAATCCTTTCAACTGAGACAATGGATAGGACACAGGGGAATCTAGGATCATTACCCAGTTTTCCTTGAACTAAGAACTAGATTGGATAAGACACCTAGTCCTTTCAAATTCAATAGAACCTGGCTCAGTGATGAAACTTTTTTAAAGCTGGTTAAGGAAAATTGGCAATACTATAACCTAGGAAGCAATGAGATGGGAGGTCTACACTTTGTAAAAAACCTACACATTATCAAAGAGAATACGAAGACCTGGGCACATTAGAAATGGCTAAAAGAGGATATGGAACTAAAGGAACTAGAATCAAAATTAAACCTTCTTTCGGAAGAACGGGGTGGAGGATTTGATACAACAAATGCCAAACTAAGTCTGCTAAAATTGGAAGAAAGGAGAAATAGACTACTAAGGGGAAAAGAAGATACATGGAGATTAAAAAGTGGAGCCACCTAGTTGAAGAGTGGATATGAGAACACAAAATTATTCAAATCATATGCAAAAGGGAGAAGGTGCATAGACTCAATCTGGCAGTTAAAGGATCAAGACGAAAAAAAGGAACATACCTTTGAAGGAATGGAGAAAATTGGAAAGAAGTTCTTCCAGGATCTTTACAAAGCATAGAACAAGGACACTATTGAAGAAGTGATTCGAATGGTACAATAATTTTCGGGCTTTAGTATTGAGGAAGATAATAGAATGCATATGGAAAAGGTAACACTAGAAGAACTTAAGGCTGTATTGAATAGTTTTCAAAAGGACAAAATCCCAAGAACATATGGATGGACAATTGAGTTATTCTTGGGCTTCTTTGGTTCTGTTGGACAAGATATACTAAGCCTAGTTGAAGAGACAAGGCTTACTGGAAAAATGCATTTAATTTTAAACTCAACCTTTATTGCCCTTATTCCAAAGAAGGACAACCCGGACACCCTGAATGACTTCAGACCTATCTCCCAGTGCAATTGCATCTACAAGATCATCTCCAAAGTCATAGCCAGAAGACTTAAGACTATACTTTCTAACAAAATATACTTCAAGCAATTTGGATTCCTAGAGGGAAGGTAGATACATGAAGCAATTGGAGTGGCATAGGAATCCCTACACACCATAAAGACCAGGAAGCTAAAGAGTGTGGTTCTTAAAATCGATCTTTCCAAAGCCTATGACAGGGTAAGTTGGCTCTATTTACGATTGCTGTTAATGCATCTAGGCTTTACAATTCCATTTATCAGATGGATCATGTGTTGTATTACAACTGTAACTTTCCCAGTCCTCATAAATGGGTCAGCCACAGACTTTTTTAGATCTAAAAGAGGCTTAAGACAAGGCTTTCCACTTTCCCCTCTTATGTTTCTTCTTGTTGTTGAAGGATTAAGCAGGGCTATAGCAACATAAAAACGATCTGGGTCTTTTCCAGCCATCAACATTTCCAATACTCTTCATGTAACGCACCTTCTCTTTGTATATGACATACCTATCTTCTCTGCAAGAACTAGAGGGGAAGATGACAATCTACATAACACTATGAAACGCTTCTCCAAATCTACAGGAATGATAATAAATGAAGGAAAGTCTACTCTCACCACCTTTTGTCTCTCATAAATGGAAAAAAGTCAATACAAACTTCTCTTCCCTTTTGAAGAGAAAATGATTGATGAAGGACTCAAGTACTTGTGATTCACTTTGAAACCAAATGATTATAGAAAGGAGGATTGGTATTGGATACTGAAGAAATTAGAAAAAAGGTTAAGTTCATGGAGCCACAAATGGCTTTCCAGAGCTGGTAGATTGGTACTAGTAAAATCAGTTTTGGAAGCCATCCCAGTCTTTTGGATGTCTCTGTCTTGGATCCCAAAAGGAAATTTGGAGGCAGTTAGAAAAATCTCTTTTAGATTTCTGTGGAGTGGAAAGAAAGATACAAATGTGACTCCTTGGGTAAGATGGAAAAGGATTGCAGTCCCAAAATCTTTAGGTGGCTGGGGCCTAAAAAATATACATACTTTCTCCAAATCCTTAGCTGTTAAAGAGGTTTGGCACCTTCTTTATAAAAATATTCTCTGGACAAAGGTTTTCATCAAAAAATATATTGAACTAGACACCCTGGTGTCTTAGATCAGAAGAAATCAGAAAAATCTTAGAGGTGCCTCAATGATTTGGAAGGCAGTGATAAAATATTTCCCTATAATAGAAGGTGGTCTTGCTTGGAAGGTAGGAAACAGACTCCGAGTAAGGCTAGGGACTGATCCTTGTACAAGAAGCGAAGGAAAACACTTACTTTCAGATCATCTACTAGCCACTTTAAAGAAAAAAGGATTGAACTCCTTAAGCTCACTTGTTGACCAACCCTCCACTACCCTTTGGGCTCAAGGGTGGAAAACTGCCTCTACTCTTAATTTAAACACTAATGATTCAGCAGAATTGGAGAATTATTGAAATGCCCTTTTTCATTCACAAATCAGGATAAGAGAACAAGAAGACAAACTAGTTTGGAACAAAAAAGAGCCTGGTATCTATACTCCAAAGGAAGGATATTCACATCTAATGCAAGAAGTCTCAGAAGCTGAAGTAGTCTGGTGGTGGAAAAAGATTTGGAAGATCAATGGTCCTTCCAAGGAAAAACTCTCCTGGTGGTGTGTGCTTTCAAATAAAGCCCCAACCTGGGATATTTGACAAAAAATAATTTTTTTCGGACCAAGCAGATGCCCACTGTGAAAGAAAAAGAGAGAAACAACACAACATCTCTTTCTTGAATGCACTTATCTAAAATTGGTCTGGGAAGGAGTTTCACGCACTCTGAATTTCCCTTTTCAATGGGAAGGCCACACCTTGAAACAATCCTAGAAGAACTGGTGGGAAAACTCCTCTTACAAAACATACAAATTACTCCCTTTACTGATCACTTGGAGAGTTTGGCCAGCAAGAAATGAAGCCATATTCAAAGAGGAAACTATTTATTTTGAGAAAAACTCACTAAACAGTCTGTCAATTTTCTCTTCCTTTCCTTCAAAAGAAAGATCAAAGAACAAAGTAATAAAAGAAGTATACGTAGAAAAATCCACACCCTGGGGATTTTTTGACGGAGCTTCCCAACACTACACATGTGGAGGAGGAGTCTTACTATACTTCTCAGAAACACACTACTTCACTTTATCTTTTGGATTGGGAAATGGAACTAATAATTATGCGGAATTAATGAGCCTCAAACTTCTCATGGTTTTTTCCCTTGAAGAAGACTGCAAAAAGTTGTCAGTTTTTGGAGACTCAACAAATGCAATAAACTGGATAAATGGAATTCAAAGATGAAATAATATCAGACTTGCCAATACTGTGGAAGACATAAAATCACTGTAGAAAATTTTTGACTTCTTTTCCTATCAACATGTCTACAGGAAAAGGAATAAAGAAGCGGACATGTCTTCGAAAATAGGCACATAAATGGATATGGGCCACTCGAAGATCACAGAGTTCATAAATGAACAAACAAAGGAACAACAATGAATGCTTTTGTGAATGAATGTAAACTCTAAAATTTTTACAAGATTTTGGATACAAAATCTATGAAGGATACTATGCAAACAGAGGACTGTACTCAGTACACTATAGCATTACAAATTTTTTGGGAATGATTATTGTTGTTCCTTAGTTTATGTTTTAAGGCTATAAAACATACCGTCAAGGCATCCGAATAAAGATTTTTATAATAAGACTTTAAAACAAAGAAACAAAGAAAGACTAGATCAGATTCAGTTTCTCAACTGTCTCTATCTTGCTTCCCGTTGCTCTTGGATGCTAATATCACGTTCAATAGCAGCCCACGATCTTTCTAACTCATCCCTATTGGTTGATGTTTGCAGAATAGTGTTAAATAAGTTTAGGGCAATGCTTGTTTGATCCTGAAGACCAGGTTCTACGTTAGGTTGTCTGTCGTTAGGAACTGTCATGGGTGTTAGGGTTTTAAAGGTTTATAAATGGATTTTTAATTAATTGGTTACTTCAGATTTTCAGAGATGATATTAATGAAAACAACTTTAAATCTAAAACAGTAATTTAAAGACACAATCAAGGTCGTTTCCTGGTTTTGTAACAATTTTGAAATTGTAACGATGAAACACAGAAAAGAGAAATATAAGGCTTTTATCTAGAAAGAATCTTATATTTCAATTAACAATGATGAAAGAGAAAAAACAATATTTCTAATAGAATTAAGTATTAAGGAATAGAAGGTTTACAGGTCTTAAAATCACTAAAGTAATTTCAGAGGAAAGACTGTAACACATTCAACATCCAAACCAATCTGAAACAATAAACAACAATGTATATAACTTCAAATTGATTCACTTGTTAGAAACGCACATTAAGAGGAAACTTTAACAAAGCATGATAAACAGGAGAAGAAAATTAGTCACAAAATTGCAGGATCCAGAATCTTGTTTGTGGTTTATATCCCGATGAGCTTCAAAGTTGATATTACAAAAATTGGCTTTCTCCAAAATTTCTGAAGCCCTGTTTCAACCTCTTGAAATTATATTTATACCTTTCTATCAAAGTCTTTCGTTGGTAACTAACCAACTTCCTAATATTACGGTTGCATAAACTAATGTCAATCGTTTGTAATTTATTTCGAAATTCTAAAAATAGAAATATTTACAAAGTTTTAAATTTGAGTTGAAGAACTTTCTTTATCTGCTTCAACCTCTTGAGAATATTTTCCTAAAAAGTTTACCAAGACCTTAGGAGCCTCAGGTACTTCATTTGCTTCAAAAGAGAAAAAACTTTTTTGTATGCCTGACAACTGGCTTGCAATTGTTTTCTCTGTGAACTTAACTTTTTCCAACTTTGAACTTCAAGCTATCATCCACTTATCAATTTCTGCAATGTTGATTACTTTAATATTTGATATTTCCGTTTTCTTTTCTTCAAGTTCTTCTTTTGTTTTCAGCTGATACCTAGTAATGTTGATTTCTCCTAACAACTCGGAAAAACCATCTGTCTCGATATGTTCTCAATCTTTTTTAATAAAATCGAAGATCTTTTGACAATCTTCATCAACCCCTTTTGTAATTCTTTTATATCCTTCCAATTTTGTTTCCCAAACTTTTATCATTATATCTCCTTTCAACCGCTCTGAAATGGATAATTTTTGTAATTTTCCAGTTTCTTCTTTTTGTAAAGAAGTTATTATCTTTTGGAAAGAATTCCTTGTTGCTTTAGCTTCTCTTTGTTTTTGCACTACCTTTTCCATAGACCTCTTCGATTCTTGAAAATAATTCTGGATGATTTACAGATTACAAAATATCTTCTGTTGTTCTTCTTCAATATTTGCATATATCTCTGATGTTTTAGTCTTGAAATGTTCCATTTCAATCACTTGATTAGTAATTGAAATGATTTTATCTTACAGAGATTTGTTTTCATTGCCCAACTTTTGCACTTGTTCTTGAGTAACATGTATCATGTTTTTTGCTTCATCCAAATTTTCATTTAACTTTTGGATTTCTTGGATGTCTTTGAGTTTAGCTTGCTCTAGACCTTTTTGTATTCCCCAGCCAATAATTTTTTCATTTTCCTTTAACCTGTCCTGCAGCTGCATTATTTCCCGATCCTTTTGCTCCAGCATAGTGGTTAGATTTCCCACAGAATACATATTGGCTGATGCTATAGCACCCATGGTTCCTGCTAGCTCTATAACAAATTCTCCTTCATTTAGCTTCTTTCCATCAATGATAATTTTATGTTTTTTGATCATTTTTTCTCCTACAAGATGTAATTCCTGTTTCAAATCATCTCTTCGTTTTTTACTGAAAAAATAATCAGATGAAGGTATTTCATCTCTGGTGATTGGCTCTAAGTCACTTACGTATAGAACTCCTTCATGAGGGGTTCCGAAAGTAGCCTGTAGTGGGGTCAATGCTGTAATGGGACTGCCAAGTTCCTTTGAAACTGTTCCTCCAACATTTTCTGGAATATCATCTAGAATTATTGGGCTTGTTTCTATTCCTTTTCCCTTTTATGTCTATGTTTCTTTGGTCTGAGAACCTTCTATATTCTGAGGAGGTATTTCAGAATCTTTCAATTTATCTTTGTCACTTGAATTATACTGACTGATGGTTTCAAACCCCGGAGGAATTGTTTCTTTCTCTTGCGCTGATGTTGACATTTCGCCTTGTAAAATCTTTGGCAGATATTGTCGCCTATTGCTTTGAAAAGATGAAAACCCCACTTGTGCATCAGGTGACAAGGTTTGCACTCTGCTATGAACTTCCTCATAATATTTAGCATTTCTAAAAACATCATCATAAACTGAAACTTCATGTTCATATGCTTTCAAACCACATTGTGTGAAATGCCAACTGATTATTTGGTATGGGTCGTGTTTCCTGTGCTCTATATTTGTTAATTTCACTTCATTCATCGATTCGGCTTCTGCCTTAGAATGGCCTATGTTCAATAAAACAAATTTTCCTAGATAAACAGGAAAAGATGGCCATGCATTTTTCTGTTGAGCTTTTAATTCTAGCCCAATACCACCATTTCCTAACTGATAAGCCACTTCTCTGCATATTAACCTATCTGGTAATATTTTTGGGAGTGCATGAG
>JZKD02S1638322.1:411814-464296 GCA_000966675.3 Picea glauca
ATTTATGGTTTGTTTACTTAAATTTAGTACTTATTGCCAATTTTATTTACGTAAGTATGAAGATAGATTGTAAATTATGAATATTTTATTTCTTTAAAGACTTATAGAAATTACAGAAATTTGGGAAGAAATTTAAACGTTAATTTGAAATTTGGTTACTACAGAAAATTTTACAGTTAGGGTTAAAGGTTTATGATTAGAGTCAGGCTCATGGTCATTTAAAAGGTCAAAAGTTGTTATTTGGTTGGAAACGGGGATATCAGATATCACATAATCTACAACACTACTACCTAGCCCATGAATACAGGTCATTCGGTTGGAGTTTGGCCACTTTATTACTCCATTGCAAATTATTAGGTCTTGAGAGCTACAGAACTTGACCAACTCAATACCAAACAAATTCTCAACTAGGTCTTTAGAGCTTCTTTTGTAGATATTAGATAAAACAAGGTCTTAATCTAGCCATAAAGGTTTATGGTTGGAGTCATCACTTAAAAGAGTAGCTTGTTTAGTTGAAGTCGTAGCATTAAAATCTCCTAGCACGAGCATATTACCTTCATTTTTCAAATTATAAATATCTTGTTCTAAATTATTATAGGGACAATTTTTATCTAGATTATTTTCCTTATAAAAAGTAGAATTAATAGGTGTAAAATAAAAAATTGCTATATACATAATCTTAGCATTGGTTTCTGAAATTTCTATCCAAATGTATTGATTAAGAGGGTCAATCTTAAGAAGTTGAATGTGAGGATAAATGCTTTTTCTAATATAACAAGTTATGCCTTCTATCCCTCTACGGTGGTATTTTTTGTTCCATGCCGACCACAAGAGAAATCCTTCCATGTTAGGGACCTTAGGCTCCTCATGCTCCCAAATTTCAGCTAGACAAATAATATCAATATCACTTGGGATCCAACTTATCATAGGAACTTTACACTATGGAAAGTCACGACAATTCCAAAGAAGGATCCCAAGTGTCCCAAATTCATGTTTATTATTATCCTTTTGGTCTCTATCCCTAACAATAGCTTTTCGATTTCTAATTATTGCCCATTTTCCTTCTTTCCTCGCTTCTTTTACCTTTTGAACTTCTTTCCTTAATTCAACTTGATCTTCGGGAATGAGGTCTTCATTTATAAATATCCCTGACCCTTTTAAGCTCATAGATTTACTAAGTATGTTATATTTATGGTCATTACAACTTACTTTGACACAGATCAATCTATCTTTGTGATCAATTATTTTTCCTAGCCTCTTTGCTTCTATGAGGTAAGTTGTATCAATTTGTGATTTTTTTTAATTGTTCTTTTACTATTTCTAGTGTATCCTCCTCTTGTTGTTCTTGTATACCAAAAATTATGAGGTTCAATGTTCTTTTGTTACACTAATGGTCCAATTCGATTAGCTTATTCATTTCCTCTTTGATGGGTTTGATATCCAATTGGTTTTCCATATTACTGAGGGTCAAGATGTTGGTTAGTTTTTCTTCTAGCTCTCTAATCATATATCTCAAGTTGTGATTTTCTTCAACCCCTCCTTCTTGGGTTGATTGTTTATGTTTTTCCATTTCTTGAATTCTATCCTTCATTGTCTGCAATTCACTCTTGAACCCTAAGAACTCATCCTCTATTTGAGTTTGAATGGTATCTTTAATTTGTTTATCAATCATTGCCTCTAGCTCTATTTGGAATTTTATGTCTCTTTCTCCACTCCTTTTTTTCTAATGTTTCTAATTCTATTTGGATTTTGACATCTCTCTCTTCTCTTTTTTTTTTCTACTGATTATAAAGGATATCTGGGTGATTTTGGGGGACCTCCCTTGTTAGGGTGAGTTTTTGGAATAGGTGGTGGAGAGATCATATTGAAAAGAAGAGAAAAAAATGTAACAATTATTATTATGGATTGACTTTATCTCTCAAATCAACTTTTACTTCTGAAACTTAAAATAAATAAATAAATAAAATATATTCAAATCTCTTTAGGTAAAATTAAAATTGAATCAAAGTAAAAAGTGACTCACCTCATTTTAGATGTCCAAATGCTCAACCCTTTGAAGAAGCCAAAAATATTTTATGAAAAAGTCCAAAGAAACTACAGAGATTATTCTGGGTAAAAAAGATAAAAACTACGAAGATTATTCTCGTTCAAAACCCTAGATATATAATCTTAGAAATAAAATATCTTCTAAAAAAAATAAAAAAAAATAAACAAAGAAGTATTATTCCCATTCAAAACCCCAAAGATATAATTTCAAAACCGCAGAGACGTAGTATTCCCGTTCAAAACCGCGGAGAAATATTATTTTTATTCAAAACCACAGAGAAGTATTATTCTAGTTCAAAATCACATAAAAGTATTATTTTGAAAAGTTATAGATAAATACATTTTTATGATTTAGTATTATTTTGAAAAGTTATAGATAGATACATTTTTATGATAAAAGTTATATAATTTAATATATAGATAAATTTTTATGATTTATTTTTAACTTGATATGTTTTTTATTGTCTCATTTATTCATCTTCTTTCTCATGGCTGGCTGGCTAGTCTTTGAAAGCATTTAATTGAAGAATATTAACATGCACACTATAGCGTTTTGGAATTTGACAATTGCCTTTCAATATTATAGAGTTTTAATAAAAATAGGAGAGAAAAAAATCAACATTGCAATGCTTTATACATATAATCCTTTAATAGTTACAAACGGAAAAATTACTTTCTTACCTTGTTCTTTTTTCCAAACAATCAGGAGGCTTCAACTTCTGCAAAAAAATATATGCAAACGATATTGTTCAACTACTTTTTGACGTAAACTGCTATCTTTTTTCATGTTAGAAACAGTGCTCCTATTAGTTACTAATTAGTAATCTAAAATTTACAAAAGTGATGGGTAAATGGGTCCTTTAAATTACTGTAGAGACCATAGATTGCAGGGACACGGTGTCAACGAACAGATATCGTCACTGAACACCTTTGTCAAGAATCAACGAGCAGGCCAATGAATAATTTTGAAATTCTTTAGAAACTTTGATGATTATGAAAAATGATTGAAATATACAAGGGAATTAAGTCTCATTTAAAATATCTTTTTCTGAAAGATGTAAAAAGAAAAATTATAATTTTTTTTTTTTTAATATTAAAATTAATAAAATATTATAAAAAAATTATAAAAATATTAAAAATAAAAATTATAAAAATGTTCTTTTATTTTAAAATAATAAACTCAATAAAATATATTATATTTTTAAAAAACTTTCTAAGACGTTGTAAATTTAGTACCTATTAATTGTGCTTTGAAAATTTATTTATTAAATTATTTTTGACTAGTGGTTTCATGGTTGTTCAGTGTGAAATATGTGTGTATCCATTCATGCAACATTGTTTGCATACGTGTCAGACTTTGGTTACATTTTGGAATCTCACGAATGGCACTAGAAATAATGAAGTTAAGTTGTACCCTTCCTTGTTAAATTTTGGAAGTTGCCAAATGGCAATGGAAATGGTGAATTTCTCTTCTACAGGTTAAACTTTTTTATCTCTTCCGAACAGTCGGAGTAAAACTTTGGTCTCCCATAAGATTTAATATATTTTAACAATAATGTGATAGTAGCAGAGAAGATGTAACAGTGAGATAGCTTACACATAGGCTTCATCCCCATAAAACTTGTATTAATGCATTCTCTAAACTTGTTACAATTAAAAAAATGACTAGAAACACTGCAATGCAAAAGATTTAACAGTTTTAGAAATAACAATTAATTAATAAAGAAGCATGAAATACATACATGCAATGGTCAAGATTCATACCACAACATAAAATACATGTACAATATACTATCCACAACATTAACTAGCAACCATGCATATTATACGTACAATCTCAGGTATAATAATTTGATACGTAGCGCACGATAAATACAAAAGAAAAGGAAACCATAATAGATAGCGCTTATCTTTTATAAAAGAAGACACCAACTGGCTATAGACCAAGGACGTTCCACCCAACCATAGACACTCATGTTTCAAGTCTCAACAACAATGTCACCCCTAGGCCAGGGCTATAAATGCAAAAGGATAGTTCTAGAATGTTACTTGGCTTCCCAAACTAGTTAGCACTCAAGCTCACAGGCTTCTCCAACACTCACAACAACCCAGTCTGCACCACCAAAGAGAATGGACCTCCACCCTTCTCTGCCACACAGTCCCTCAGGCAGTCCTTTGTTAGAAAAGTGGGTCTTCTCATTTAACCATAAACAATATAGAAATATTGCCACCCAACCATAGGCATGAAAGCCACCCCCGAGCATCTTGACCTTGATAGAGAGAATAATTATCGTAGCAAATAAATAGCCAACCAAGGATAGTGCACCAAGCAAAGATAACCAATACTGATCAAAAGTCCAAAACAGAAAGACTGGAATTATAGGTTGCAGTAACTACTGTAGCAGTTGCTCTCCAGACATGTGCACTACTAAATTTTTGAAGTTGTGACTTGTGTGTTCCAAATGCGCTCTAGCGCCCTATATTTATACTGCTCTCTTTAGGCCATGTGGGTCAACTTCTCTTTCTGGAAGCTAAACACTCAATATAAAATATTCTCTTTAGTTGACTTCTCCTCTAGGGTTATGTCCAAGTCTTTTAGGGTTCTTCTCGTTTCCTAGAATATTCTAATATCATCAAAGGTCACAATTGGAGGTTAATACCTCCCGAAACTACTATAATATCAACACTCCCTCCTATATAGGGAGGTATAAAAGGAATTGATTTTGAGCACAAACAAACAATTCAACTGGTAGCATCATCAAAGACACACAGGCTATCTCATGATCAAATCACGAGCACCATCATCATTATCCAACTGGATAATATCCATTACAATCAATACAATGTCATCTGATAGAAAACAACTATGTCTATGCATAGTATTACATAACTACTATCTAGTGGTACACAACCATACCAAGTAGCACACAGATACCAACCAGGGACACACAGTCACAATTAGTGGAATTCATCCACCATAGTAGTATACAACTATTGTCTAGAGACATACAATCTCTACAATGGTTATATCAACTGATGTAAACTTGCATAAACAATATCATGATACAAGTTGATTCATTTGGGCCATTATTCCACTCACATCTATGAGATTTTGAAGATCATCTACCCTCATACAGTAAAAACATCAACCATGGGCTATCTGGACTATTCTTCCCAAGCATGGAAGAATAATTGTCCCTCATTTCACAGCCTTGACCATTCACCTAACTGGGCCATTCCTTTGGCACTAAACATAGTGCAACCTGGATAAAATGAGTCTGTCCTAGGGAATATCTGTCCCTGATTGTTGAACCTGGACCATTCACCTAACTGGGCCATTCCTCTGGCACTAAACATAGTGCAACCTCGAGATAATGAGTCTGCCCTAGGGAATGACTATTTGGACCATTTCCTAAGGAAATGAATGTCCTACACCAACCTCCAAATATGACCATTATTCTAAACTGCTCACAACTTTCAACTTCGAGAGAATGACTACCCCACGAGGCAGACCATTCTACTTGACCACTATTGAGAATGACTTCCAAGAAGAATGATTGTCCTAGACCATTCCCCCACACTGGCCATAATGGGAATCATTTTCTATTGTACATCAAAAATCTCTCGGACCATTTTCATTACGAAAATGACTATCCGATTTGGACCATTTTCCAAACTGGAAAATGCTTGTCCGTCAGAGAATCTCAAACCACTTTCCGAACTGTAAAAGAACTTTCCATCCTGGATCATTTTCCAAAATGAAAAATGATTGTCAATAAATAAATGATATATATATCAGTGTTCCCTTCCAACATGGAGATCCATCTCTTCCCTTTCAGCTAAGGGAGTTATCTCCACGAGCCCCAACTTGTCTTGTAAGTATGCAACCTTTATTCTGGACAAATTCTTTGTCAAAATATCTTATATCTGCTCATCTGTGGAGATATACTAGAGTTTCACTTCTCCTTCCTAGAATTTATCATGAATAAAGTAGTATTTGATTCTCTGACGGACTTTATCAACTGGAAAATGCTTGTCCGTCAGAGAATCTCAAACCACTTTCTGAACTGGAAAGGAACTTGCCATCCTCGATCATTTTCCAAACTGGGAAATGATTGTCGATAAATCAATGATATATATATATCAGTGCTCCCTCCCAACATGGGGATCCATCTCTTCCCTTTCAGATAAGGGACTTATCTCCACGAGCCCCAAATTGTCTTGTAAGTATGCAAACTTTATTCTAGACAAATTCTTTGTCAAAATATCTTATATCTACTCATCTGTGGAGATATATTGGATTTTCACTACTCCTTCCTAGACTCTATCATGAATAAAGTTGTATTTGATATCAACGTGTTTCGATCGATGATGAAACAATGGGTGTTTAGATAACCTTATATAAATCTAATTGTGACAGTATATTATGGTCGAATCTGGTACCTAATCAAATAATACAGAAATCAACTTCCTCATCCATACTGCTTATGTACATGCCTCACATGTTGTGATATATTATTTTTATGTTGTGTTGAGTGCGACACACTTATGTTTCTTGCTGCCCCAAGATATCATAGCAGAGCCTAAGATGAAACACATCCCTGAAGTACTCCTTTTGTCTTCTACACTCCCTGCCCAATCTGAATCTATGAATCCATGAAGTTGTATATCACTAGATGAGGTATATCTTAAACCATAGTTCAGTGTCGCATGAATATATCTTAGAACATTCTTTGCAACTATCCAATGCTCATGTCTAAGTTCCACCAGGAACCTGATTAGGGTGTTTAAGATCTGGATTATTTTCAGCATGAAATGAGAGCAGAGATATAATACAGAAATGCATAGAGATATCGCAGATATTCAATAATATAACAAAAATGTATCATAGATGCAACCATAAACACAAATATACAGTAATACATGATTTCTATTAACGAAAGAAATGTACACTGACTGTAAAAATACAAAGTGAAATACTGGCTAGAATGGTGGCAGCTTATCTCTGAGAAGAGATGTGACAGCTACTCGCATTCGCAAGAACATGATTACAATGAGGCTCTGAAGGTATTTTTACAATAAACAGGAATGCCAAAGACTCTAGACATCCAAAAGCCTAACCCTAGGAGATGAAGCGCCAAAATTCATGTGGGCCCTGTTTCGGTAATTTAGTACATCAGATTCTGAATTAGGGTTCGGCTCCTTATCTTTGATATTGGCCACCAATGACTATTTTGAAGGAAATTCATCGGTGTTATGCCAAGGGATTTTATGGAAATCACACCATTTTCCACTGTCCTTCTTCATCTTTATGTGACCCTTCTTTTCCTGTGGTTTAGATTGGTTTTCTGGAAGTTGTTTGTTAGGGTCATCTTTCTCATACTTTGGTTGTTGCGGGTTTGCATATCCAAACTCCCGTTTGTTCTGGTGCTTAAATTTCTACTTGATTTTAACATCATATCGATAATCAGAGCTGAGTGATGAGATGTCCATAAAATCCATTTTAGTTTGGATGTATCTGTGTAGAGTGCCACGGTATTTAAAAACCAAATGTCGCTCAGATTCTTTGATACCCAGCTTGGTGTGCAAGGTATGGAAGGTATTGGTGAACTCTGGAACTGCTTGGCCCCTCTCTTGGCATAGTGTGGTCCATCTCATGTACTGGTGCTATGTTGCATGAGAGCTTCCTCAAGCTACAGATTGATAGGATCGTCTACTCCATCGTTTTTCTTTTCTTCTGTCATTGAGGGTTTATTGGGTGTGCGAAAGTGATTTTATTCAAGAAATAAAATCTCGAGACCCAAACTGCTATACTCGGACCTCGTCAGGGACATGCACTGAAAAAAACCGATCAAGAACAGCCTGCTTTGATACCACTGATCCATATTATTTTCGGCACAAAATGAGAGCGGAGATATAATACAGAAATGCACACAGATATCAGATATCTTCAATAATATATCATAAATGTATCAGAGATGCAACCATAAACATATATATAGAGTAATACATGATTTCTATTAATGAAAGAAATGTACAGAGACTGTAAAAATACAGAGTGAAAAACTCGCTAGAATGGTGGAAACTTATCTCTGAGAAGAGATGTGACGATACTTGCATTCGCAAGAAGATGATTACAATGAGGCTCTAGAGGAATTTTTACAATAAAAAGGAATGTCAAAGACCCTAGACATCCAAAAACGTAACCCTAGGAGATGAAGCGCCAAAAGTCATGGGGGTCTTGTTTGGGTAAGTTAGTACATTAATTTCCCAGGGTCGTAACTTTTGCATACGATCTCTGTTTTAGGTGTATGATAGCCCGTTGGAAAGGTAACATAGACGAGATTCATTTTAGGTGAAATATCAGATGAAATAGTATAGGAAAAACTTGTTTTCCAGAAAAAAATTAAAAAAAAAACAAAAAAAAAACATCTTTTAGGGCCTCTAAATGGCTCCGGAAATAAAAAATGCTGAAAATAGTAAATTACCAAATTTGCCAGAAAATTGTTTTGAGCCAGTTGGAAAAGGTGGGTGGCCACCAATATCCACTTCGATTAGTTTATAGCAAAGCAAATATTTGGTCAAGTATTCACTAAATACATTAATGACCGAATCAATTTCCAATATAGGGACAGGTCTACTAGATCATAATCTGAGTCTCTTACTTTTCTTATGTCTGTGGTCATAAGAGTGTCCATGGATTTACAATCCATCATTCCAAACTTCTAAAGAATATTCACTACATACTTTCCTTGTACAAGGAATACTTCGCCAAGCTTTTGCCATACTTCTAGTCCCAAGTAATAATGCATGAGACTGAGGTCTTTCATATCGAACTCAAAAGCTAGTTCCTTCTTACATTGGGTCATGAGAGACTCTTCACTTGTCAAGAATAAATAAATGAATTATAGAAGTAGAATCACATGTGCATTGTTCACGAATTTGTAGTAGAGATTTGGATCTGCATCACTCTTGGAGAAACAAAGTCTTATTAAGTAGTTGTCTATTCTAGCATACCAAGATCTTGGAGCTTGCTTGGGTCCATACAGGGATTTCTTTAATCTGCAAATATGAGTGCCTATGGAATGTACTTCAAATCCTTGAGGTTTTTCAATGTATACTTCTTCTTCGATTTATCCATTGAGAAAACTTGTCTTTATGACACAGGCACAAGGGTTCACCTCCGCTCACCCGCTCATAGGATCGTTCAAAAATCCCCTTTCAGCTGAGTTGAAGTAGCTCTTTAGATCCCCCAAACAGAATCTCTAATAAAACCTGATCCACAGGTCCTTTAACTCCCTTCACGGCCTTCTGCTCTTTACCGTGACTTTTCCCTGATCTTATTCTCAGGTTTCGGGGTTTCACGTTCCCCGATGTCGAGAGTCACTGTCCTCTCGATTTCCCGATCACCGATGAGCTCTCTTCTCGGCCTTAGCCCCTCCTGGCTAGGCTCTAGTCCACACGAGCGAGCTCTAATAAGACCATAGTCATATATTATCCTGTCGGGGTTTTGGGTTCTAATATCCCGATGCTTTCCAATTCCCGTTAGCCTCCAGGCTAAGGTCCCCGTCCACAAGACCTTCTCCTATATGACTGCAGTCATATACTTCTGTCGGGGTTTCGAGGTTTTCGATGTCAAAATGTAGTCGCCCCCTGGATCCACGATCCTTTGATTCCCGATGCTCCCTAAATTCAGCTGGCCCTTGTTCCACATGACCATTACTCCATGACCTCAACCTTATCCCCGTCGGGGCTACGGGGTTTCAAATGATAAAATGCATATGCCTACGGGATTCTCGATCATCCAAATCCTGACTCTCCATTGCACTGATAGTTGGCCCCTCACGATGGCACTGTCCTCCTTTTCTGGTTTGCTGACAGTTGGCCCCCACTGATCGGGCTTTCGCAATTCCAAAGTGCACAAACAACTTGTCACCGGGATCACCGAGATCCCGATGAACTAAACACCGATGGACGGCTTCCTTGTCAGGACTTTTCCCGATAAGGTGGATTTCTGCCACGCATCCCTTCTGATGGACGGTCCCGATTCCTCTGGGATTTTGAGACTTGTAATGTCCCAATTTTCTTGTCCTCAGGAAACCTGATTTCCCGATGCCGGATATCCCGACTCTCCTCGTATTCCTGACACCTATCCCTCTGAACGGACGGCTCAGATTTTGTCGGGGTTCTCGACCTGGATTCCCCTGATCTCTTGTCCACGAGAATGCCGATTCCCGATGTGCCAAAATATCGATGGGCGCTCGATCTCCACCACATGTCTCCGCCAATGGACAGTCCATATCGCTCCGGTGTTTGGAGACTTGTGATGTCTCAATTTACACGACCTCGAGAATCCCGATTTCCCGAGTGTCGATATCCCGATGGCTCCACCTCTTATCGGGATTTCTCCTCTTGTTCATGAGGAATTAACTCCCTCCCAGCTTCTGCATATCCGATGGTTGTCAGTGATCTTGAACCAGATCTAACGGCTCAGATCCGTTTTCCTTCCTTGCGCTCCTCCAGAGGCTAAACTCTGATCCTCTTCTCTCGATCCGACGACTTACGAGATTTCTAAGTGAGATCCGACGGTTGACGGTCTCCTCCTTCTGTAGGCTCCTCCTGAGCTCCTCCTAGATGTAAACTCCTCAACGGTCCAGATACCTTCCTTCTCTAGCTGACCTAACGACTGTCATTGCTCCTCCTGAGCTTATCCACTCCCTTCCCAACCTTGGGAGAAATTCACATTCTCAAAGGCCTCAACCTTTGTGCTCCTTCCTCTGCAAACGCATTCACTTTGAACTTCGTTGCGTGTATAAAATGCTAACTCCTCCTTAGCTTCTGTCATTTGAATCCTCAAAGGATTCTTTGACTCCTGCACTCCTGCAGAGTCTTCTCGTGTGCACCCTGGTGCTATCTCTTCTGAGCTTCTGCAATTGCTCAGAACCCTAAGGTATTTTGTTTTTCTTCCTTCTCTGATAGATGGATAATAAAATGTCTTCCTGGCTCTCTGTTTGCTCAAGAAGCCTCTTGCTGAGTCTCTCTGGGTGTTCAACAACCCAGTGAAGATCCTTCAGTGGATTCTTCCTTCAAGTAGTAGAACTCAAAGAGTTCTCTTCTATTTTGTGCCTATCTGCACACTTCTTCGACGCCCTCCTGGCGGAGTATATTCTCCACAGAATGTTCAACAATTTTGTCCCCTTGTGCACCTATGCACTTGATCGATGCCCTCCTGGCAGAGCTCTCAGAACCCTCAGTGATTCTGGTCCTTCTTCCTGACTTCTCAACAGAAGTCCTTCCTCAGTGCACTCCTTGCACTGGCTCAATGCCCACCTGGCAGAGCTTTACAGAACTCCTTAGAGCTTTTGTCTTCTTCTTCAACTCTCAGCAGAGTTCTTCCAACTACACCTTGTGCCTGTGCTCAATGCCCACCTCGCAGAGACCTATAGAATTCATAGCAGAATTATGTCTGCAACTGTGTCTCCCATACAAAGCCTTGCCTCCTGAGGTGTTCAGAAACCTCAAAGGTCTTCCCTGAGTTGTTGACTCCAGCTCTTGTGCCTCAGCACACCTTTGTCTGAACCCCGCAGTGCTCAGAAGTGCATCCTCTGTGCACGGCTATTAGAACCTGCAGCGTTCTGTCACACCCTCCTGGTGTGAAGCCTCAAAGACCTTCAACCCTGGAAATCACACAAACTCCCTGCAAATGCACATACACATCTACAACATACATAAAGAACACACACAGACATCCATATAACACAGAACATGTGCAGGAAAAACTGCTTCTATTTGTATTAACAATGGCAAATGCCTATTTGTATAAGGTGTTTTTGAGCTCTCCTCAGCTCTTCTCATCTACTCATCTACAACAACTTTTCAAAATGAGATCTCAAAATATCTTTTACCTAAGGGGCTCATCGAGTGCTTCCCTCCAGGTCTACCTACTATATTCAATCACAATAAATGGTTGTCTAGTCCAACATCTGGATCTATATCTCAGTCGATCTAGCATTAAAGCGGATCTTAACTATAGCATGCACAAAGGCATGACTTCCTGGCTTAACAGCCTAAAACATTAATTACATTCAATTCATATTTTAAATGAGGACTGCGCCTCCCTTCAGCTTTGAATGCATGTGCACTGACGCGGCTAGCTGGTTGGTTGGCTGACGTGGAGAGATGCTCCCGCATCACTTTACATCCATATGTTATAAGCTCCATCCCATGGAAGCAACAAGAGACATAATGGCTCTAATAGAAGTATATATGGAAACAGGAGAAAAAGTATCATCGTAATTTTATCCCTCCATTTGGGATAACGCTCTAGATACAAACCTTTCTTTTTATTTTTCCAAGATTATGTATGTTGCATGTTTGATCTTATAGATGCATTTTGAAGTTACTACTGATTTTTCTTTGGGTCTAGGCAAAACTTCCCATACACCATTTTTCATGATGGACTAGTGTTCTTCTTTCATGGCTTCTTTCCATTGTTTCTTCTGATTCACCTCTTGAAATGTGGTGGGTTCTTCATTTATAATATTTGTCATACATGTTGCATAGCTAGAGAATCGTTTGGTCATTTTTCGTTCTTTGAAGGTTCCACTTGGGTATTTGAGTATTTCTTCTTCTTGTAGAGTAGCTTCAAGCCAGGCTAGACGTTTCTTGGTTTTGGGTACAGTGACTGATTCAATAGCTTCACATGGTTGCATCAGATGATCAAGTTGTTATGTTTCTTCATTAGGAATCTCTGGAAGACATGGGATTTCTTCTTTAGGATCTTCATGCTCTTCTTCTTCTACAATTTCTTCTATGGATTTCTTCAAATCCATCTTTTCATTGAAGGTTACGTCTCTCCTGAATTCAACCTTATGTTGTTCTGGGATATGGATTATCTAGGCTTTGGATGATTCATTGTATCCCACAAATATTCCCTTCTTTCCCGAGGGTTCTAGTTTCTTCCTTTTATCCTTGGGGATGTGAATGTAAACAGAGCATCCAAAGATTCTTAAGTGTTCCACATTAGGTTTATTTCCTGAGAAGGCTTCTTTTGGAGTCATATCTTTCAACATGTGGTGGGGACTCCTATTATGAACATATATTGTTTTCATGGCTTCTTCTCCCCACAAATACATATATAAAACTTGATCATTCATTAGTGCCTTCACAGTTTCTTCAATAGATTGATTCTTCCTTTCTGCTACACTATTTTGTTGAGGATTATGTGGAACACTTAGCTCCCTCCTAAACCCTATCGATTAGCAAAAGGAAACAAATTCCTTGGATTTTTATTCTCCTCCATTATCTTTCCTCAAGGTATTTATTTTCTTGTTTGGGAGGTTCTCTATTTCTGCTTTGAATCTTGAAACTTGTTGAAAACTTCATCCTTTGTCTTCAACAAATATAACCAAGTCTTTCTTCAGTAATAATCTATGAATATTACATAATAAAGAGAACCTCCTAGATATTTGACTTTCATCGGACCACAAAAATCTAAATGTATTAGATATAGGATTTCCTTAGATCTATTATTGTTGGTTGAGAATGGTTTCTTAACATTTTTACCAAGAGCACATCCTTTGCAAATTCCTTCATGTGTAGATTGTAGTTCTGGAATTCCTTCAACCATATTTTCGGGGAAAGGTAATGCTTGATATTTGATATGAACATACCTTCTATGCTAAGGTTCATTGGGATTGAATTCATCATGTGCAAGAGATTCATCATTTCATTTTAGTAGTCTATATAGTCTGTCTTCCCGAGTTCCAATAACTCTAGTGTTCTCTATGTTGGAGTCTCTAGACCAAGATAATACTTTTCCATCTACAAAGGCTATTATGTTTCTTTTGTCTTATAGGAAATATATGGATACAATATTATTTTCTAAACTAGGTACATATAAGATATTGCTCAAATGAACATTGTTTCCTGTTTTCAATTTGATGGAGGCTTGACCAATTCCTTCGACTGGATAGGTGTTCTTATCTCCAAGTTCTATCTTGTAGGATGTCCTCTTTTCATTTAGATTATAGAGTCTAACCAGTTTTCCTATCATATTCCTGGAAGTTTCACTGTAAATTATCCACATGTCATCTTCAAGACTTCCTATGAGAGCTAAATAGTGTAGATGATTTGTCTTTTCATTTATGATTTTTGTTGACTCATAATTGGTCAAACTTTGACATTGAACCAAAATATCAACCTTGACATTTTAGCCTTCTGAGAGTGCCAAGAGGTGAACTAGAATAAGGAACACTATAATATCTTCTTCTTGAGTAAGGTGTTCCATCATAAGGTGTTGGGCAAGAGTTTTAGGGTTTCACAACTACACCTGCTAGTAACCCTAGCGACAGTGCTTCAGTAATTGTGCCTACTAGAAACCCTAGAGGAAGTTCTTCAGTGACATTGATAACCTTATGTATTAGTTTCCTTCCAGTGGTTAGACTAAATGAAGGAAGTGTGGGCCCATAACCTGTTAGAAAAGTGGGTGTGCTCATTTAACCATAAACAATATAGCAATATTGTCACCCAACCATAGGCACGAATGCCACCCCTGAGCATCTTGACCTTGACAGAGAGAAGAATTATGGTAGAAAATAAATAGCCAACCAAGGATAATGAACCAAGAAAAGATAACCAAGAATGATTAGAAAGTACAAACTAGAAAGACCGAAATTACAGGTTGCAGTAACTGTAGCCGAAGCTGCTCTTTAGACATGTGCACTGCTAAATTTCTGTAGTTGCAAGTTGTGTGTGTCAAATGAGATTTTGCACCCTATATTTATACTACTCTCTTTAGGATATATGGGTCGACTTCTCTTTCTGAAGGATAAAGACTCAATATAAAATATTCTCTTTAGTTGACTTATCTTCTAGGGTTATGTCCAATAATTTTAGGGTTCTTCTTGCTTCCTGGAATATTCTAATCTCATAAAAGGTCACAAGTGGAGGTTAATACCTCTTGCAACTACCATAATATCAACATCCTTCTCCTTCTAGGGCTCACGACTGTGATCAAATATGAACACAGGACAAGAATATCATACATGTAGGCCTTAAATCATGGCTGGATTACACCAAAAATATCTACAACCAACAATCGTGGTTGTTTTTCAACAATTCGTCTTCCTTTCCCAAGACAAGACATGAAAATCATAAAAGATGAGTGAGTGAAGTTATGAATGGAGTGCAGACTTGACGAGAGAGGATGAACAGTGAACAAAGTGGGTGAATGAACATGTGAGGCGACCAACAACAACACTAGAATGGGGACGAGAATGAGAGTGAGTGAATGACCAAAAAAATGAGAGAATTTTTCCAATGGGAGAACCCCTTCCATAGATCAGGGATGAGTTTTTGTAATTTGTGGGGATCAAGAACCTATTGGCCTTCCCCCAAGAGCTCACGTAATTAATTCCCCACCCCTTTACACAAAATGGGTAATATAAAATAAATAATCACTTATCCCCTCAAGCCCCCTCTCTTGTTGAATCATAGCCCCCCTATAACTCTAGTCCTTGTCTATCTAGAAACCAGTGATGTATTTATTATTAATAATGATCAAAACATTACATTTCTTAGGCACAATGGACTTTTCATAATTGGTTGGGTACTCTAGCCTCTCAACAATGTAATAATACATTATTTAATAGGGCTCAAAACTTGGGATGTTACATCCCCTCCCCCTTATTTTGGCATTGTCCTTGTTGAGATCCAGTTTTGTCATACTTTATGCCATACAAATACACTCATCATTACACCTTCTCCCTACATTTCGACAATAATATATCACTAATTACACCATAAACCTCCATTAACTCTTGTTATTTATCCTATGTGGTTAATACATAATTTTCCATATTTTTAGTGATTAAAAGGATGATTATACAATAGTTTTTTCAATGATGGTTTAATCCTATGTTTCTATGTCCAAGCAGCATGTTCAGGATCTGGTATATGCACTGTCCATGTTCTGGTACTTGTATTGTTCCTGTTCTGGTACCCTCATTGCAAGCCATCCGGTAATCCAAGTCATCCAGTACCAGAAGGTTCTACTGTCATCCGATACCTGCACAGTCATCTGGTACCCACACTCCATATCATCCAATACTCTGCAGTGATACAATACTACCTTTGCATTCATCCAATACCAGCTCTTTGCCTCTTTTAGTACCAACTTTATCCGGTACCAGATTGCACCTATTCTTGTACTAGCTCCATCCAGTACTACCATCGCGTTGGTCCCTATAGTCATGACTTTGTACATCTGGTACTAAACCCTTGGCTACAATATTCTGGTACTAATTGTTCTAATCCAGTACCAATTGTTCTAATCTGGTACCCACTGTGCTAATTCGGTACTAGAAATAATTCGATATTTTGGAAAGCTTCTAGAGGAAAATCGGGTACATGGGTTTTGTCCAAAATGATGTTTTCATGTGGACGCGTGTGACATAATTCACCCATATTTCACGTGTGGACCTCCAACTCAGGGGGAATAATTATGCTAAAATTATTGAAAAACTCAAACTGCCAACTTTTGCCTTGATTTTCGTGCAGATGGCATTAGATCTAGAAATTCTACGAAATGGGTTTTGTCTAGAATATGGAAAATTGAGAAATACATGGGTAGTTTTTCAAAATTAGAATTGGTTTGGAAGATATGGGTGGGGGACTAACTCGAATCTGCCCAAATTGCAATAAAACCCAAATTTTTAAGGATTTTATCTAAAAATGTAATATTTGGATTCTAAGCATTGGGATTCGGTCCCATCAACTTATCAATGATTATTCATGTACAAACAAGCCTCATAGGGCTATGAGAAAGGGCCATTATTTTTCATGAAGACTTTGTAAATGAGAGATTTATTCTTGTGAGAAGGCTTTGAGTTTTTAGCCATGGAAAAACATAGTTTTTGATCTCAATGAAGAATTGATTGTTGCTACCACATTGAGAATCCCTCTAGCTTGATCTGAGTTCTTCTTAGCAGCACTGACCTCCTGGGAAGGGCCAGTCGGTGAGGGTAAGTGTTGCCATATTGTATTTATTTCGTAGATTAGTATTGTGTTGTTTGTCGACATGCAATTCAATTTTGGTTTTGATTGTTGATTGGATTTAATTTAGATGCATTTCAATTCTGTCATTACATTAGTTTTGGTAATTAAAACTCAGATTTCATTTTACCCTTCATTTGTTTGCACCAATCCCATAGATATATGCCACTTGCATTAATTGTTCTCAATACTTTGTTTTGTGCAATCCATTCTCATTGCATTCCAATTCATTTCCAAACCTTCTTCCCATATATGCATCTTGTATTTTCTTCAGAAATTGATTGGAATAATACTCAAGATCACATTTATATGATCAACTTTCATATTCATTGCCACCTATTTTCATTAACAAACACATACCTTTTGCAGCTTCTATACTCATCTAGATTCAATTCATGCACAAAGATCAATTGTAGAAGGTATTGTTCACCCTCCAACTCTTCATATTCCACTTGCAATTCTTACCACAAACACTCTACCACACCCATGAATTGTCTCCACACATTCGCCTTTTGTTTCAAAACTAATCCATTCTGTCATATGCATATACCCATCATGCATTAGATCTATTCCATTACCTAATCATATCTCCATGCCATCTCATTTCTGTTTTTCTCTTGTTTACTACTGCAGAGATTGATTAATTCACTAAGACCTTATCATATACACAATCTTTTGAATGCATAAAATAGACAAGTATCACTCTTTATTCATTATTTTCTACCTAAAACTTAGTTAGATTCAAAAGGTATTATTATTTGTATGCAAGTCTTTTTGAGCAGAAAATTAGTAAGCTTGCATTCTCATTCATTTCTTCTAGATTCCCATTGTATTAAATATCCATTACTCTTATGCATTTGATTCATTCATTATTTCTTTATGATTGGTGTATACGTTTAAAAGGGTGCATTTGATTCTAAGTGAATCTTAGGTGTTGATTGAGTTTCATGATTTTTAGTTTCTCGCACTTAGTTTTTATTTCCCATACCTTTGAATTCCTTGCACTTTAATTTCACATAGCTTCCATCACCAACAGATAGATTAGAGGTCTAACTCGTGAGATATGGCCTTCCCGCATTGGAATTCTTCCTAAGGTGTTAGTTTCTATCGTGAATTTCATTTCCGTTTGCTTGCTTCTTTTATTTCATTTAAGTGTGGATCCGCTATAGGAAATAATCATTGAAGGACAGAAAAATTAAGTAAGCTACTCATGATTAATCACACGAACATCACCGAGTGCATCAAAGACTGTGATATAAACCTTTATAGCACTAAGTTATTCCTACATCCCAGTGATGAATCCTTAGTGTTAATTTGTTGCAGTGTGGGTTTGAAGATTGTTTTGCCGACTTTAGATTAGGCTAGACTAGGCTCTGATCATGTGTTTCATACGCCTGCACCTCGAAGCTTACGATCCCCAACTGATAATTAAATGTGGGAATTAATAGTGCATATATTTAGCCCCAACATTTTGGCACCATTGTCGGGGAGGTGCTAAAGGGATTAGAGCATAGGTAGGTTGCTTTTATTTCTCCAAAGCCTTGACTATTCCTTTTATGCAAGTGTGTTTCTTTTCATGCAAGCGTGTTTACTTTCATGCAAGTGTGGTGTGATTTTAAGGATGACCTAAGGGAAGAGAGAAGACGGTAAGACGTGAGGGAAGAGCCCACACATCCACTTTAGTGGGGTTACTCCAAAATTAGGTTGTCCTCTTCCTTTTAGTAGTTAGAATTTGTGTTTTATTAGCAGTAGCCATTTTCTATATATATGAGAAGAGAAGATAACTTGTGTGAATAGATAACTTGGTGACAATAGGATCCTAGCAGCAAGGTGACGCTTCAAGTATATAATTGGTTTGCTTACATTTTCTTTTAGTTTTCTTCTTTTTATTTCCTTAGGATTTAAAAAATAATAATTTGGGCACTGTAAGAACCCCCCCTCTACACTAATCCATGTGTGAAACAAAACCCATAAACCAACAACAATGACTCAAAGATGATCAAGAGTTTGGAAGAACTCTCTCCATCCTAGCAACAACTGGGATCTCAATCTCTGCCTCACAAAAAGAAAAAATATTGATAGCAGTCAAGAACCTATCCGCCTCTCTAGAAGTGATAGAAAAACAAGATTTCCATAAGCTACATCCACAAGAAGATCTAGAAGCCTCCTTTGATCACCCTTTCCAACTTGTAGAGGAGACTGAAGAATCATTCAATGGAGAGAAACTGCTAGAACCTAAGATCAAGGAGTTCTTGACATGCATATTGCCAGATACAGTTTGCATCCAAGAGACAAACCATCCAAAAGAAGATGATCTGTGTGGAATGATAGAGGGAGACATGGAGAGTGATCTAAATGAGGAAGTGAACCAAGAACATCAAGATTACATTGAACATTGGTTCCATATGACAACAAGATTGAAGCACCACTCTCTTCTTCAACAACTCTCCACATCATCATCAAAGTAGCTGGTTCTTCGTATTCTGGTATACATTAATGATTATCTTTCAAACCCGAGTATGAATGTATTTCTACACCTGTTACGCACATGGTTACATTGGAAATATTCTTACACGTGAAATTTAATTTATTGTTCTTAGATAGGATAGAGTAAAAGTTGCATGTTAGTTAACCTAGTTCTAAATAAATGCAACATTTTTCGCGTTTCTTTTAAAATATATAAAATGAGATGAAAATACTATTGGTGATCTAACATCAAAAACCAAAATAGCTTAAGATATTTCTTCTTTTTATTACATGCAGATTTTGGACTAATAATAATAACATTTGCTCATAAGCCTAATCTTTAAAATATTATGGGGATTTACAAAATCTTTAAGGTCTACATAATGATGCCCATAGGTAACTTGTACATCCTAGTTTCATATCAAAACTTGTTATTCAAGCATTCTTATCAAATAGTAGCAGGAGAGTGAATGAAACTTCTACTTGTGAGGGAACACAATCTTATATGGAGAAGATGAACTTGGGGACTAGAGACACCTTTAGGTCATTCTCTCATGGCCTCATCCACCACACATTAAGTAATTTTGACCATGATATGTCTTTCGAATAATCTCGATACACAAGTCTATTTTTCATACGAACAATATTTTATGGGCAAGCTATAAAATATCTTCCAACTCAATACCATCCCATCCTGTAAAAAGGTTTTCAAAGATGCTCCCCCATTCACCCATGCGAAAGAAATCTATAAATTTTATCTTAAGGGTAAAGATTGGGACAAGAGCCTTTGATGGAAAATGGGCATAAGAGGCTAACCCATCGGGATACTGAACAGGTCTGCTGGTAGTGGGTACCGGCCTGTGGTATAACTAGGCAAACCCATCGGGGTACTGAACAAGCTCGTGGGCAATGGGGCATTCTACCTGGGAAGGATATTTCTTAGATTTCAAAATTACCCCATCGGAGTACTGAACAGGCTTGTTGGCAATGGGTTCTGATTTTGATGTCTTTCATTATGCTTAATCTATATTTGTACGTATGAATAATATACTTGTGTAAATCATTAAGAAGAAGCATGCATGGTTGAACAAAAGGATAATGAACCTCATCTAATTGCCATTTAATAATTTCCATAAGATGTTCTTAAGACCCCGTCAGTCATACCTTGGATGTCATTGTCCTAGAGGTGGGACCCATAAGTGTAGGAGTCTAATAAACTCAAATGAAAACTTTATCAATATCACTTGAATGACAGAGATTCTTTGAGAAATTAAATAGGGATGACTAGTTTCCTATCGGTTTCTCATTTATCAAAGACCACTTATCTCCTCATGTTTTCCTATTCAAGGTTGAGAGGAAAAATCCCCCATCATAATTCACATGGTTTCTTAAGCATACAACTGTTAATGATTGATGAAATCGTATGTAATAAGTATTTTAGAAATTTCCTTTATGCTTGTAATATTTTAAAATAAATTTCATTTCCAAATTTACAAGCATGATTAAAGTTTAATTTTTGGTTGTTTCTTCAAAGCATGGCATCAATGTATATTTCTTCTCTCGTAATAATAGTATTGGTTTAGTTCTTTTAGATTTTTTTGTTCCAGTACTGTTGGCACAGAAGCCAGTAGGTTTCTGTACCAACAGTACAAAAATTTAAATCTTTTTCGAGGGTACTTTTTGCAGGATATTTTCAGCAGCTCTTAGCTTTGGCATACTTCATTTCTCTCCTTCAGTCAACATGCACCGATTCCACATAGTCTACTTTCATCTTGCAAAAATTTTATGTGCTAATGAGATTTTGCACGAGGACATGCAAACCAGCAGGTTTGAGGGAGAGAGAGAGACAGAAGGAATCTCAATAGATCAACATTCATTAACTCTCTCTCCTAGATATACATTAGTTCACAGCCTTGCTCCACTTCATCTTCAAATTTCAGCAGTCTACATCATGGTTTTGCAGACATTTTGTCCTGTTATACATAGTTTCCACTTCAACATGTATTAAAATTCAAAGCAAGGGTAACTTGAGGTAAAACTGGTACACATATTTTTAATTTACTAAAAACTTGGGAAACATGATGCATAACCACTATTACCCACTCCACACTCCACTATGCATTATCACAACTACTCAGTAAACCCTCCATCTTCCATCCACTTGTTGTAATGAACAATATACTCTGATGATAAGACCAAGTAATGAAAATGAAATATGTGGTATCCAAATACAACGAAATATCTATAGTGTCTTGTCTTTGTACATCATAAAGCATTCTTAAGTCATGTCTAAGAGGATGAAATCATTGTTTCCTATCCAGGCAAAGAACCACAAAGTAAATATTGGTCTTAAAATTGATGTCCAAGTCCATGCGGCCACCATCACCAAAATTTTATAAACCATCCACCATATGCACACCATTCACCATCACTCTGATACCTCATCCACTGCTTGTCCTCCATTTTATGATAATTTTTTTTCTCTATTTGAAATCAATCTATGGCAGTTTCCAAAGTGTCATTCCACAAGAACCAACACTTACACAAAAGAAACAATGTCACATAAATGTATAAGCAAAGTATCATAAGTTCTACACATTGTTTGCATGAGGAAATGCAAATCCTTGGGTTTGGGGGTGTGTTGAGCTCTAGTTTTGTCATACTTTCCGCCATACAAATACACTCATAATTAAACCTTCTCCCTGCATTTCGACAACAATATATCGCTATTACACCATAAACCTCCATTAACTCTTGTTATTTATCCTATGTGGTTAATACATAATTTTCCATATTTTTAGTGATTAAAAGGATGATTATACAGTAGTTTTGTCGATGATGGTTTAATCTTATGTTTCTATGTCTAAGCAGCGTGTTCAGGATCTGGTATATGCATTACCCATGTTCTGGTACTTGTATTGTTCCTGTTCTGGTACCCTCATTGCAGGTCATCCGGTAATCCAAGTTATCTAGTACCATAAGGTTCTACAGTCATCTGATACCTGCACAGTTATCTAGTACCCACACTCCATGTCATCCAATACTCTGCAGTGACCTGGTACTACCTTTGCGTTCATCCAGTACCATCTCTCTGCCTCTTTCAGTACCAACTTCATCTAGTACTAGATTGCACCTATTCTGGTACTAGATCCATCCAGTACTACCATCGTGTTGGTCCAGTACCCATAGTCATGAATTTGTTCATCTGGTACTAAAACCCTGGCTACAATATTTTGGTACTAATTGTTCTAATCCAGTACCAACTATTCTAATCTGGTACCCACTGTGCTAATCTGGTACTAGAAATAATTCGAAATTTTGGAAATCTTCTAGAGGAAAATTGGGTACATGGGTTTTGTCCAGAATGACGTTTCCATGCGGACACATGTGACAGAATTCACCCAGATCGCACATGTGGATCTCCATCTCAGGGGGAATAATTCTGCTAAAATTATTGAAAAACTCACACTGCCAACTTGTGCCTCGATTTTCGTGCAGATGGCATCAGATCTAGAAATTCTACGAAATGGGTTTTGTCTAGAATATGGAAAATTGAGAAAGAGGTGGGAAGTTTTTCAAAATTAGAATTGGTTTGGAAAGTATGGGTGGGGGACTAACTCGAATCTGCCCAAATTGCAATAAAACCCAAATTTTTAAGGATTTTATCTAAAAATGTAATATTTGGAATCTGAGCAGTGGGATTCGGTCCCATCCACTTCTCAATGATTATTCATGTATAAATAAGCCTCATAGGGCTATGAGAAAGGGCCATTAGTTTTCATGAAAACTTTGTAAATGAGATATTTATTCTTGTGAGAAGGCTTTGAGTTGTTAGCCATGTAAAAACATAGTTTTTGATCTCAATCAAGAATTGATTGTTGCTACCACATTGACAATCCCTCTAGCTTGATCTAAGTTGTTCTTAGCAGCACTGACCTCCTGGGAAGGTCCCCTCGGTGAGGGTAAGTGTTTCCATATTGTATTTATTTCGTAGATTAGTATTGTGTTGTTTGTCTACATGCAATTCAATTTTGGTTTTGATTGATGATTGCATTTAATTTAGATGCATTTCAATTCTGTCATTTACATTAGTTTTGGTAATTAAAACTCAGATTTCATTTTACCCTTCATTTGTTTGCACCAATCCCATAGATAGATGCCACTTGCATTAATTGTTCTCAATACTTTGTTTTGTGCAATCCATTCTCATTGCATTCTAATTCATTTCCAAACCTTCTTCCCATATATGCATCTTTTATTTTCTTCAGAAATTGATTGGAATAATACTCAAGATCACATTTATATGATCAACTTTCATATTCATTGCCACCTATTTTCATTAACAAACACATACCTTTTGCAACTACTATTCTCATCTAGATTCAATTCATGCACAAAGATCAATTTCGGTCATACACATACCTTCTACCTTCTACCTTCTACCTTGATCATGTTGGATTCATATTCTACTTGTCGATCATCTAAGGCTGCATAAATCCTTCCCATGTCTTCGATTGTTGTAGCCTCTTGGATGTTGTGCATAGTCTTGACTCTTTCCTTTTTTTGTGGGAAATCTTTGTACAAGTGATCTTCTTTGCATCCCCAACATTAGATTGGTGGTCTTCCCCTTTTCCCCAAGGACTCTTCTTTCTTGGAATTATCCTTAGCATACTGATATTGATAGTTTTTTTAGGCTCATTTCTATTGAAAGGAGGTTTGAATCCCTTCCTCCTGTGATCAGACTTCTCCTTCTTCTTATCCTTCCAAGATTTCATCATGGACTCTCTTCCTAGGCCTTACTCATACATGTATTTATCCTTGTTGATGGCCTCGGTCAAGGTATTGGGATCATCATATCAAATATTTTCTTTATAAAAGGATGGATTTACACACAAAAACATTTGTATCTTTACCTTTTCATCGTTTATAAACCCAACATACTTTAACAACCCCAAGAACTTCTTCTTATATTCTTCCATGGTAATGTTTCCCGGCCTAAGTTCAAAGAACTCTTGCATTTTCTTGTCATAGAAATTATCTAAGAGGTAATACTTATGGAAATACTTCTTGAACTTCTTCGAAGTGATCATATTCTCATTAATATGTTCAAATTGCTTCACTTGATCCCACCACATTTCAGCTTTCCCATGTAAATGGTAGGTGGCAATTATGGCTTCTAGATTTGATGAATAGTTATGAAATTGCAAATATCTCTTGATTCCAAGAAACCATGCTTCACCATCATCTTCCCTTTCTCATTCTCCATCAAAGAATGGTGGCTTGAGATTCCTCAAATCTCCTTGCAAATGCTTCACCTCATGTCTCCTTCTTTGGTTCCTAAGAAGAAACACCTATGGATTGCTTAAGGAATATTCAGATGAATACAAATTTCTTGTTGAGTAAGGAGGTCAGTGGTGTCTATGAGCTATGCTAGCACTTCTGGAATAACCAACTCTTACACAATCATCTCTTATTTCATGACACCTGCCTTCTTCCTCTTACTTTGATCCATTCTTGGCTTGACCTTGAAACTGATTTATGCTCTACAAAACTCAAGAATTTATTTGACTTTTCCCTCTCATCAACCTCTCGTTGTCTACCTTGTATCTTTTAACTTCTATTTTCAGGATCTTCACAGTTTCTAGCAATGTTTCTTGCTCCCCTCGGCCCTTACATCCATTGGATTTTGTCTCTGCATTGCCAATTCTGGTATTCTAGCCTTTCGCCTCTTTATCATTGCTGGAGATTGCCTCACCTTCTTCCATTTCTTCAATACACATTCTGAGCTGATATGTTTCAATCCCTTAATTCTCCAAAATGTGCAAGTGACCATTTTGTCAGAATTAAGCGTATGATAAACAAAAATTTTCAACAACGTTATAGATCCTTTCAACTCGTGAAGAATATATATAAATAATAGTACCATTTTATCCCTAGGATGATAGAGAAATCAATTATGCATAGGCTCTTCCTTCAAACCACTTTCCCAAGTGACCATGACTCGAAACCGTAGGCCAAATCCTTCATGACGCTTCTCTTTATTAGAAATACTATATCTAAGATCATGTGGTTTAAAACTGATCAAGGGATGAGATAGATGATCAATAAGAGATCTGGAACTATGGGATTTGGGAGTTCCATACTGTCCACACTCTCAAATATTTTGGAGCCAAGTCTCCAAACTACAAGATTTGTTCCCACATAACCTGTCCTGATTGCCAACTAGGATTTCCTTCGTAGCTCTGGGCTTCTGGGATTTCCCAAGCACCTCTCCACATATCTACCAGAGTGTCAAAATTACATAGTTACTCTCCTTCCTCCATGTATCACCTCGCGATAAATTGTGGATATTAACTCCTCCCTTTGGGAGTTCTCAACCCAAGCAACTTGCACTCAAATTCTCCGGAGTACCAAGTATACGAACCTTGGGATCTTGCACCACGTGTCCACTATAATAAATGGTTGATATGGACTTCGACTTTATGTAATTCAGGATTCCTCAACCCAAACTTCTTATTCCTTGAATCTTTTGAAGTGCCAAGTCTCCAAACTAGAGGATCTATTAACATGTTTCCTCTCTCGATCAATGGTGAGGATTTACTCCGCTCTTTGGGGATTTGGGGGTTTTCTTCCCTCATCAAACTTCATTCCTTCAGAATGTCGAACTGGTGAAATCCAAGAGTTTTCATCGGTAACTAAGAACCAAGGGGCTCCATATGGCAGAAAATAAGGCACAGACATGTGGCCCTATCTGATGGGTGACATGTGTCATATAATAACAGGCATGAATGGTGTTTGAAAAACATGAGACATTATGATATGTGGCAAGATTCAAATGTGTCCATGTCACTCTAAGTGAGGCTAGTAGGGCACATCACCTCAGTTCCTCGTGACTTCAAAACTTAGGGACTTTTGGAAACTTCTCCCCACTACACCACAAATCTCCCGAACATCGAACTCTCAAATCGAGTTATCTGTGGACATGTGTCCTCAACAAAAATAGTCTAGATTTACTTCAAAGTTTGGGACTTTAGAGGTTTTATTTGTTGAACACTGCCACACCACATATTGCCAAATTTCAAACTTATGAACCCTTGGTAATATTCAAACATGTATCCTTGAATATGAAGGGTCCATATTTACTTTGGAGCTCGGGACTTTGGAGTTTTTCTGCCGATCCCCAACTATTGGTCATCTCCAATTGAGTATTTTATTTGGTCGATCTTCAACCCTTCACCCAAATCATTGATCCTTGAACATCGATCATCAATTATTGAAGATTTTATTTGGTCTATCTTCAACCCTTCACCCAACTCACCGATCTTCGACCATCGACCGTTGACGATCTTTGTTGGAGAACTTCCACACTTAGAATTTTTGATGAAAATCCTAGGTGAATATGGGTCATTGATGTACCAACCAAGATGATATTGGATGTTGATTTTATCCAACTCCCCACACAGCCTAAATGAAATTCGAAATATCGGTGTTCATCATTTTGAAATCATCGAATCAATCCCGGTTGTTGATTTGGTAATTTTACCAAACTTTGCAAACATTCAAATTTTTTAAAAGTTTTCAATGAATAATCGGGATTTTTTATCAAAGATCGAACACAATATCGACCATCGATTCTCCAAACTCTGTCCATCGTTACAACGACCATTAAAACTTGAATTTTCAACCTTCTAAGTCGAATTCGGCTCTGCAACTCCGCAGATTGAATCCATAACTTCTTAGACCATCCTGGAATCATTCAAACTTAGATTCATTCATGAATTTGGGGGATTTCACTCAATGTTTCCATCGTCTTTCCCGAATTCACCCAGATATATAAAATATATGACAACAAATCTTCCCGATTCACACTTGTTCTAGCCCGTAATTTTCTGGTGTTTGAACCAGAATCTTTGATACCAATTCGTAACGTCCCTAGCCACCCAAGATGGGAAACACAACTACAATTCTTCTTTTTTACCAAATTGTAACATACCCACAACCAAGAACGCACCTCTTGGCTAATTTGGAAGAATATGATAACAATTAATTAATAAAGAAGCATGAAATACATACATGCAATGATCAAGATTCATACCACAAAAAAAATACATGCACAATATACGATGCAGAACATTAACTATCAAGTATGTAGATTATAGGTAAAATATCAGGTATAATAATTTGAGACGTAGCGAAAAATAAATACACAAGTCTATGAAACCACAACAGAGAGTACTTATCTTTTATAAAATAAGACACAAATTGGTTGTAGACCAAAGACTTTCCACCCGACCGTAGACATTGTTGTTCAGAGTCTCAACAACAATGTCACCTGTGAGCCAGAGCTATGAATCCAAAAGGACAGTTCCATAGTGTCACTTGGATTCCCAAACAATTCATCACTCAATATCTCAATGGCTTCTCCCACACTCATAAAAATCCAAGTACCCAACTCCTTTCTACCCAGTCTACACCACCCAAGAGAATTGAACTCCACCCTTCTTTGCCATGCAATCCCTCAAGTAGTCCTCCTTCCAGAGCTCCAGTGCAGCTGGTCCAGAATTTCCATGTTTGTATTCTCAAGACTCACAATTGTGATCAAATATGAATACAGGACAAACATCTCAGACACGCAGGCCTCAAATTATGGCTGGATTACACCACCAATTTATACAACCAACAATCATGGTTGTTCTTCAAAAATTTGTATTCCTTTCCCAATACAATACATCAAAATGAGGAAAGATGAGTGAGTGAAGGAATGAATGCAATGCAGACTCCATGAAAGAGGATGAACAGTGAAAAAAATAGGTGAATGAACACATGAGGCAACAAACAACATCACCAGAATGGGGACGGGAATGAGGGTGAGTGAATGAAAAAAACAAATTAGAGAATTTTCCAATGGGAGAACCCCTTCCACAGACTAGGGACAATTTTTTCTAATTTGTGGGGATAAAGAACCTCTTGTTCTTCCCCCAAGAGCTCATGTAACTGATCCCCCCCCCCAATTACACAAAATGGATAATATAAATAAATAAGCACTTAGCCCCTCAATCCACCTCTCTTATGGAATATAGCCCCCTATAACTCTAGTCCTTGTCTCTTTAGCAACCAACGATGTATTTATTATTAGTAATGATCAAAACATTACATTTCTTAGGCACACTATCCTTTTCATAATTGTTTGGTCACTCTCGCCTCTCAACAATGTAACAATACATTATTTAATATGGGGGCTCAAAACCCAGGGTGTTACAGGGAAGTTGCCACTTGTCACTCATTTTTTTTCATTTTAAGGCACCCAAGTGGACTAATAAAATTGTTCCATGTTTCATCCATACTGATTCCATGGCATTCATACAAAGATGTGGAAAGTGATAGGTATAGTCAAAATTTGTATGTTGATGTGGAAATGACTAGGCAGTGACGTAGTAGAATGTTGATGCAGGAAGGTGACTGTGCAGATAGATGGAACAACCAGAGAGTGCCATGTGGCACTCTTTGATTGTCCAGTAATGGATAAGGGATAATAAAATTGGTTCCTCATGTGAATCGAACCCGTGACCTCTAGGGGAATATTCCAACGAGTTAACAAATATGTTCCTATAAATACGCCATAAGTTATGCTTGTTATAACAACTAAACAATATATTATTTAAAGTGTAACAAAATAGCCTAGGTATATAGGGCTACGATTAGGCTACTTGGACTATTTAAACCTAGCTCTGAATAGTGTATGAACCTTCTATTTGCGTGCCAGGTTTGGAATGCATGCCATATAATTATGTGCCAAGTGCATATTGCCTCATTTTACATGCAAGAGGTGATCATAGTTTTGGTTTGCATCATTTTGCTTGATATTGAGTTCTTTGAGAGAAGTATAGAGTGTTTATACTCATTTTTCTCATAATTTGAGAGGAACCTAATGTTGATGTCTATTATGAGCAAAAGTTCTATTTATGAAAATCCTTAGTTCAATTTGTCATGTATGAGACACATACTCTTGTTATTCATGCAAAATGGGGGCATTAGGCACATGTTCATAACATACTTGATTTTATACTCATTTTTCTCATAATATCTCGAGGAATTCAATAATGATCTCTGTTTCTAGGATTGAGAGACAAAATTGAAGGGTGTCTTCAAAAAATTTGTATTTGTAAGTCCATTAATTGTAATTTTGTCATTTAAACATTAATTGAGCAGTCTCACCGACTGAAGGGGGACCCAGAGACGTAGATTGAGATGGGTGAAATTCATTAACAAATTTTTAATGTTCCATTTGAACTTTTGTTGATCTTAATTTACTTCATTTCAACATTTTATTTCTTCAAGTTATTCACCAGTGTTATTGAAGTTTATGGATAAGTAAGACATTCACATGTTATTTTCAAATAGTCAAAGACGATCTTCATTTCCTAAATATGGTCATATTTTTATGTATATTTAAGAAATCATTTTGACATCTAAGTATTTTCGGATCAAGTTGGTACCAGGGTTGGTTTTGATGTGTATTTTCAAGTGAATGCTTGCGAGGTACAAATCTAAGTGAGGTGAAGGAAAGCTTCCATCTTATAATCATGAAAATTGTTCAAGGAGCTTCACTCAAAGAGGATATATGAATTCACCAAGAAGGTTAGGTCCTTATGAGTCTAAATATTATTTCTTCAAGGCATTTAATTTGATGAAGGATATGGTGGAATAAATGTACGGGGATTGAAAGAAGACCAAGGGAGAAAATACATCAGTAAAAACTGAAGAAGTTAAAGAAGAAGGTGAAGGTGAAGGTGAAGAACCTACAAAGCCTCTTTCATCCCCATCATCATCATCATCATCATCTTCTTATGATGGAAGTGAAAATTATTCTCATAAGAGGAAAAACATTTCTAAGAAGTCATCTCATTCTCATGATTTTACTTTGTTAAAGTTAGATGTAAAGTTTGATTTTCCTACTTAGCATGGAGAGTTGAATGCAAAGAAGTTGGATAATTGGGTAAAAAATATTGAATTATATTACAATGTAGAAAAAATCTTGCATGATACTTCAAGTATACAATTGGATACTCTTTGCATGAGCGACACAACTTTGATATGGTGGGAGAGTCAGACACAAGGTGATCTTATTCAACATGGTAAACTTATCTCTTCCTAGATTGAATTTATTGTTGCATTAAGAAAGAAATTTTAACCATTAGCTTATATAAAAACATCAATGATTGCTTGGAAATATTTATGACAAGGAAACGGGAAAAATGTTAAAGCTTATACACTGGAATTTAATAAGGAGTTATCTTTGAGAATGCCATTACATACTCCTAAGACTCTTCCAAAGTATATTGGTGGTATGAATCCATATCTTCTCCATACTATATTGATGTTTAATACTACTAATATTGAATAAGTATTAGTACAAGCTATTCATATTGAAGTGAGCAAAGGAAAACATGTTGTTGAGGATGTGTAAGAAGAGACACATGAATTTGACAAGAATTCAAAGAGAAAAGGGAAGAGTAAGAAGACAGTTACAATGAATAAGGATGAAGAGAAGTGTTGGAAATACTGAGAGGGGGGTGAATCAGTATTTAGAGAAATTAATATTTTTTGAAATTTTACTTCAATCAGATCATATATTCAATTTATATCCAATAAAAAATGAATACTATACAATGAACAATGAATAATAATATAAGAGATGCACCAATACACCATGCACAGTATATAAGAAGTAATCATGTATTATTGTTCAAAGGAAGCAATGACTTCCAAAGGTAGATACATATTTCAAATATAAAGGGAGGGATAAACCTCCAAAAGGAATATACAACCCTCCAATATCAAGAGAGGTTTGACCTATCTATCCTTCCCCTTTAATTCCACCGAAGAATATATGAGAGATAATAAAACTTTACATTAAATTATCACCATCAACCAACCATTGCATAGTACCTCATAATGCTTCCTAAGACTTCTTCAACCTCTGCAATTACTTACTTCGTTGAATACTTTGATCCTATAGATAATATTACTCAATGCATTCTCTAAAACTTCTCCAAGTTTCACTCCTTGAATCCTCCCAGAAAAGGAGTTATAGAGAAAATGGTAGACCTTATTCAATTCTGGTTTATTCAGGAGAGGCAACTTGCACAGCATGCCCCACGCTCAATATTTAACATATGATTATGAAATTTGTAGGTATAATTACCATCTCTTAGCCTATCATAGATGAATTCTAAGTTGTGGTGAGCTCTTGTGATTCTTGTTGAGATGAAAAATTAATCCAGGTATTTCACATCTTGTAGTTGGTCAAGAAATTGGAATGAGTTGGGGATAAGAAACGAGAACTATGCATCACATGTTGACTTGTGAAAAGACAAAAAATGAGGGAAGTGTGTGCAAAGAACTAGAGAGAAGAGGTTCGCAAAAGGATCCACCCTTTGAAGAAAATGTGTTTAGGTATAACAATTGTTGAACATGTGATCCATAAAAAAAGGTTTTATTGGTTACCAAGGATAGGTTGCTAGTATAAACCACATTATGAGGAAAATTATTGTGTAAAAGAGAAAAACAAATGATAATTTCCTAAACAACACCCCAATGAACCAATTTCTTCCAAATAACATTACTCTTGCTACTCAGCACAACCACAAGGAATATCGGTCTCTTTAAATGATGTAGTGGAGATAATATTGATGTAGATGTTGTAGGGAGAGTATTTGTATAATAAGGCATAGGAAATAACTCAAACAATTCACTGAATTTGTTTATTGTTCCACACCAATGGGATTTCCTAAATATTCCCTAGTTAGGTTTAAAGCCACAAAATGCATGGATATGGAGCAAGAGGAGTGATAAAACAATGGTTTTCAACTACAATTTGATGTTTTCCAAGGAAATGCATTGAGAATAATACAAATATAAGTATTGTAAACCATTGAAAATCATCAATAGGATATGGCTATATGTGATGGTCAATTAGAACAAATCTAGTCAATACCTTAATTCATATCAAGCCACATATGGTAGAGATGTTAAATTTATTGATCCAGGACAATCCAAAACGTTGAAGGAGATCTAGGAGGATCCAAAAATGCTCAAAAACTGATCTTCTCAAATTCCTATTAAAATGACTCCATTTCGTAGATCTCGGTGATATATTTCCAACGACATGAAAATTTCCTCAAATGGGCATTGTATGCGAATGTTATGGCCGTTTAATGTTTGGAAAAAATAGGCAAAATAGGGGTGCCATGCGGCAACCTGTGGATGTTGTATGAGAATGTTATGGTCGTTTAATGTTTGGAAAAAATAGGAAAAATGAGGGTTCCATGTGGCAGGCCCACATGGTACCACGTGGCCATCCATACAACTGATAGGATGATGTCATGATGACATCAACAAGATAATGTGGAAGTACGGGAGTGTAACATACCCAGCCACCCAAGTCAGGAAATGCCACTACATTTCTTCTATGTTACCAAATTGTAACATACCCAGCCTTCCACAAGATGTGCATGCCACACCAAGAACGCACCTCTTGGCTAACTTGGAAAACTCTAATAACAATTAATTAATAAATAAGCATGAAATACATACATGCAATGGTCAAGATTCATACCACAACATATATACATGCACACTATGCCATCCACAAAATTAGCTAGCAAGCATGCATATTATAAATACAATCTCAGGTATAATAAGTTGATACATAGAGGAAGATAAATACACAAGTGAAGGAAACCATAATAGAGAGCACTTGTATTTTATAAAATAAGACACCAATTGGATACAGACCAAGGACATTCCATCCAACCCTAGACACTGATGTTCCAAGTCTCAACAACAATGTCACCCTCGAGCCATGGCTATGAATTCACAAGGATAGTTCTAGAGTGTTACTTGGATTCCCAAACTGGTTATCACTCAAGCTCACATGCTTCTCTAACACTCACAACATCCTAGTCTGCACCACCAAAGAGAATGGACCTCCACCATTCTCTTCCACATAGTCCCTCAGGCAGTCCTTTGTTAGAAAAGTGGGTCTGCTCTTTTAACTATAATCAATACAACAATATTTCCACCCAAATATAGGCATGAATTCTACCCCCAATTATCTTGACCTTGACATAGAGAATAATTTTGGTATAAAATCAATATCCAACCAAGGATAATGCACCAAGAAAAGATAACCAATATTGAATAGAAAGTCCAAACCAGAAAGACTAAAATTATAGGTTACAGTAACTGCAGTTGCAACTGCTCTCCAGACATGTGCACTACTAAATTTCTTCAGTTGCGACTTGTGTGTGCCAAATGAGCTCTGGTGCCCTATATTTATACTCCTCTCTTTAGGTTGTCTAGGTCGACTTCTGTTTCTAGAGGCTTAAGACTCAATATAAAATATTCTCTTTAGTCGACTTCTCTTCTAGAGTTATGTCCAAGTCTTTTAGGGTTCTTATTGTTTCCTAGAATATTCTAATATCATAGAAGGTCACAAGTGGAGGTTAATACCTTCCACAACTACCATATTATCAACACTCCCTCCTAGATAGGTAGGTATAAAATGAAATGGTTTTGAGCACAAACAAGACATTCAAGTTGTAGCATCATCAAAGCCACAAAAACTATCTCATGATCAAATCACAAGCACTGTCATCATTATGCAACTGGATAATATCCATTACAATATGTACAATGTCATCTGATAGAACAGAACTATGTCTATCCATAGTATTACATAACTACTATCTAGTGGTACACAGCCATACCAAGTAGCACACAGATACTAACCAATGAAACACAGTCACAATTAGTGGAATTCATCCACCATAGTAGTATACAACTATTCGCTAGAGACATCAAGTCTCTACAATGGTCATATCAACTAATATAAACCTACATAAACAATATCATGATACAAGTTGAGTCATTTGGGCCAATATTCCACTCACATCTGTGATATATGGAAGAGCATCTGCCTTCATACAGTAAAAACATTAACCATGGGCTATCTGGACTATTATTCCCAATCATGGAAGAATAGTTGTCCCTCATTTGTGAGCCTCGACCATTTAACTAACTGGGCCATTCATATGGCACTAAACATAGTGCAACCTAGATAGAATGAGTCTTCCCTAGGGAATGTCTGTCCTTGATTGTTGAACCTAGAACATTCACCTAACTGGGTCATTCCTCTGGCACTAAACATTGTGCAACCTCGAGATAATGAATCTTCCCTAGAGAATGATTGTCTGAAAAGTTTACTAAGGAAATGACCATTCTTCTAAACTTCTCACAACTTTGAACTTCGAAAGAATGACTACCCAACGAGGAAAACCATTCTACTTGACCACTATTGAGAGTGACTTCCAAGAAGAATGATTGTCCTAGACCATTCCCACACACTAGCCATAAGGTGAATCATTGTCTATGGTACATCAACAATATCTTGGATCATTTTCATTATGAAAATGACAATCCGATCTGGACCATTTTCTGAACTGGGAAATGCCTGTCCATCAGAGAATCTCAAACCACTTTCCAAACTCGAAAGGAACCGCCCATCGTGGATCATTTTCCAAACTCAAAAATGACTATCCATAAATCAATGATATACATATTAGTTCTCCCTCCCAACATGGGGATCCATCTCTTCCCTTTCAACTAAGGGAGTTATCTCCACGAGCCCCAACTTGTCTTCTAAGTATGCAAACCTTATTCTGGACAAAGGATTTGTCAAAATATCTTCTATCTACTCATCTGTGGAGATATACTCGATTTTCACTTCTCCTTCTTGGAATTTATCACAAATAAATTATTATTTGATATCAATGTGTTTCGATTGATCATGAAACAATGGGTGTTATGATAGCCTTATATAACTCTAATTGTCACAGTATGTTATCGTCAAATCTGGTGCCTGACTAAATAATCCAAAAATCAGCTTCCTCAGCCATACATCTTCTGTACATGCATCACATGCTTTGATATATTCTTCTTATTTTGTGTTGAGTGCGATAGACTTATGTTTCCTACTGCCCCAATATATCATAGCAGAGCCTAAGATGAAACACATCCCTGAAGTACTCATGTATTCTACACTCCCTACCCAATTTGAATCTATGAATCCATGAAGTTGTATATCACTGGATGAGGTATATCTTAAACCATGATTTAGCGTCGCATGAATATATCTTATAACATGCTTTGCAGCTATCCAATGCTCATGTCTGAGTTCCACCTGGAAATGACATACATTGTTTATGATCCGGATTATTTTTGGCACGAAATGATAGCAAATATATAATACAAAAATGCACAGAGATATCTCATATATTCAATAATATAACATAAATGTATCAGAGATGCAACCATAAACACATATATACAATAATACAGGATTTCTATTAATGAAAGAAATGTATAGAGACTGTAAAAATACAGAGTGAAAGACTTGCTAGAATGGTGGCAGCTTATCTCTAAGAAGAGATGTGAAGGCTACTTACATTCATAAGAAGATGATTACAATGAGGATATGAAGGCATTTTTACAATAAAAAAGAATGCCAAAGACCCTTGACATTCAAAAACCTAACCCTAGGATATGAAGCGCCAAAAGTCATGTGGGCCCCATTTGGGTAAGTTAGTACATCAACTTCCTGGGGTCGTAGATTTTATATACGATCTCCGTTTTAGGCGTATGATATCCTGTTGGAAAGATATCATCTAGGAGATTAATTGTAGGCACAATATTGAAGGAACTAACATATTGAAAACCTGTTTTCCCAAAAAATATCGTTTAGGGCATCAAAACGACTCCGAAAGTGAAAATCGTGAAAAATAGTAAATTACCGAAAAATAGTAAAAGGTGGGTGGCCACTAATATCCACCCAGATAAATCCTCCCTCCTTTGGAATAAATGGTGTCCATTGCATTGATTTCCCGGCAGAGAGGGAAAAGCATTTGCTAAATCTACATCTTGGTGAGTTGCTTTCCTTCCTGGAGATGTCACGTTGCTCAATTTGTGGAAGTTTGTCATGAACCTGTTGAGGATGAGGTTGTTCAACAAGTCAAGCTACATGATAAGACGGAGTGTAGAAGGAATATTTGTTCTTTGTTGCAACCTTGTCAACCTGCTTCTGTTGGATAGAAGGTGCTTGGGGCGAGGCTATAGTGGTTGCAGTGTCCTTTTGTTCTGCTTTTGAATAGATTGTGATGAAGTTGAATTTTGCAGTATGAGATACTACCTTGTGGAACTGTTTAGGTGGAACAATAGTCAGAACTACCTATGGTATTTTGTAGAGATGACCCACCAAAGTAACAATGACACTATGGGGTTGAGACTCATAAATAGCATGGCGCTTCCACATATATGGTTGGCCCAAGAGAACATCACAGACATCTAGTGGGGAAACATCACATAATACCTCATCCTTGAAGGGCTATATGCCATATGAAAATAGGCATTACTGGCTGACATGAAAATCTCGTCCTTGGCGAAGCCACCCGATGTTGTATGGTTGTGGGTTTGGTGTTTTCGACAATCCCAACCTTTTGACGACCTCTACTGAGATGAGGTTCTTTTGGCTTCCGTTATCAACAATAAAATGTTGCTAAGTACCTGAATTGATCTACAAATATAATCACGACAAATAATGAATACACAATAGATTCACAAAACAATATAGAAGAAACCACACTATATTATTACCAAACCCTTGAGGTAGGACAACATCATACAATGGATCCTATTATGGAAGGGTTCATTTCATGTTCACTTGCCTCTTTGAGGGGGAATCCTCCTATTGAGCTATCGCTCCAAATACAATACTCTCTTCACATCCCATTACATTGCTTGAACCTCTTTATATAGTGCTACCATCACCTAATAACATTCCAGAGGAGGAATCTTCTAGAAGTAGAACCTTCTAAGAATTCCTCTTACATTTATTATATCTAACTACCATAGTGGGCCTTATTTAATAATATAGTGGACCTAGTCCATCTTACATTGAATGGTCTCCACTATTATCACTATGGGCCCTATGGGCCCCCACTACTACCACTCTAGGTACCTAACATTCCATCCTCCTTATGAAAGAGTTGTCCTCAATGCTTAATGTACAACCATATACCAAGGTCCCATGGATAATTGTGGACCATAATGATGAAGAAGACTGGAGAACCAAGGTCCCATGTAGAAAGGGAAGCCACGATGCTAAAGTAGTCCAACCACTATTGTAACCCTGGGTCCCATGTCCAAGTGTTCATGTGAACTCCCCATGGAATATTTTGGAACCCAATAACCAACTCAAAATGATGCTCCAAATACTGACACTTGTCATGTGGATCCAAATAAGAAGATCCATCCACATAGTGGAAAAAGTTCGTAGTAGAATCTGGAAGGAATAATACCAATGTAGAATATGCAAGATGGACATTGGTAATAATCATTGGCTCTCAATTTGTCACCTTTATGCTCTCTACAGAAGGTGGATTATAGTCATCAAATAAAATATGAAAGTGGTGGTCATCTCAGAAATGACAACTATCCATATACCAATCATCACAATCAACCTCAAAATCATACCAAGAATATATTTATTGATTATATTCATCACTTATGTCCTCCATAAGAAATATCTCTTGCATGTTATCCAATAAATCTTGAATACTACGAAAACTATCATTGAGGCCATCTGCAAGGTCATGCAATCTAGCATTCAATGTGTCATACAATTGGGATTTGAATGCTTCAGTAATTTGTAGAATTTATTTCAGGGTTTCAGATGAAATAACCATATGATCACCCTATGAACTCTTTTGTCCCGTATCCGTAATGAAAAAACCCCAAAAATAGAACAATAAGTTCTGGCAGAAAATCACGTATTTTTCTCAAAAAACCCTAAAAAAATGTTGAATTTAAAATGCTCATAACTTCACTTCCCGGACTCCGTTTCGGCTGATTTGTTTTTTGAAATTGGGTGAAATTGTGAGAGTAAATCAGATATGTAAATTGTATGGGAAAATTTGGCCTCCAGATGCTACAGAAATACAAACAAATCGTGCCTCCGTCCGTGGAAAAAACCCTGAAAAAATGTAGATTTTAAAACTTCAATATCTTGACTTCCCGGACTCCCTTTCAAATGAATTTTTTTTTTAACTTGGGTGTTTTTCTGAGAGGAACTCAAATACGCAACTTTTTTATATAATTTTTTCATATAAATATACAAAAATGTTCTAGAATTTTGCATCCCTCTTTTTTCTTCTCCGAAAAAAAATATGCAAAAATAAAAAATATTTGCCCACGATGTCTTCCAAGGAAAGTGATATGATACCAATTTTTAAGCACCTGAATTGATCTACAAATATAATAACCACAAATAATGAATACACAATATATCCACAAAACAATATGGAAGAAACCACACTATATTATTACCAAACCCTTGAGGTAGGGCAACAACATACAATGGATCCTATTATGGAATGGATCCTCCTCTGTTCACTTGCCTCTTTGAGGGGCCATCCTCCTATTGATCTATCGCTCCAAATACGATACTCTCTTCACATTCCATTACATTGCTTGAACCTATTTATATAGTTCTACCATCACTTAATAACATTCTATAGGAGGAATCTTATAGAAGTAGAACCTTCTAAGAAGTCCTCTTAAATTTATTATATCTAACTACCATAGTGGACCTTATTTAATAATATAGCGGACCTAGTCCACCTTACATTGAATGGCCTCCACTACTACCTCTTTAGCTACCTAATAAATGTATTTGGGTACCCTTCACCCACATCTGTGAATGAAAAAGACACTCCCCCTCTTCATGATATATTGGTTCTTCTGGTTGAATTGTTGTGGTCGCGACAATAGCAGTGGGGTCTGCATCGATGATTTGTCTTTTACGAGTATTTTCAGAATCATATTCAGAATCAGGGCTAGACTCATTGTCTTTAATATCGGCCACCAATGACTGTTTTGAGTGACATTCATCGGTGTTGTGCCAGGGGATTTTGTGAAAATAACATCATTTTCTGATGTCCTTCTTTGTCTTTCCGTGACCCTTCTTTTCCTGTGGTTTAGACTGGTTTTCAGGAAGTTGTTTGTTAGGGTCGTCTTTCTCATAATTTGGTTGTTGCGGGTTTTCATATCCAAACTCCCATTTTTTCTGGTGCTTAAATTTTTGCTCGATTTTAACACCATATCGATAAGCAGAATCGAGTGATGAGATGTCTAGAAAATCCATTTTAGTTTGGATGTATCTGTGTAGATCCCCGCGGTATTTCAGAACCAAATGTAACTCGTTGTCTTTGATACCCAACTTGGTGCGCAATTTATGGAAGGTATTGGTGAACTCTATAACTTCTTGTCCCCTCTCTTGCTGCAGTGTGGTCCATCTCATGTATTGGTCCTCATAGTTTCCAACAGGGTAATACTATTCCTTTACCGCATCCACAAAAAAATCCCAAGTGGGCTCAAACACATATATTCCAAACTCATGTGTGGAAATTTCCTCCCAGTAAGTTTACCACCAATGTTTGGCATGAGAAATAGCTTTAACGAGTGTGAAGGTGATATTTTCTCTGTCGAAAAAATTATGAACAGAGAAATCACCTTCTAGCAGATTTAACCATTTGTTTAGGGCTTCTGCATCTATCTTTCCTTCAAATACAGGAATATCAAAATTAACTTGTAACTTGAAAGGAGAGGTTCTTCCAAAGTGGCCACTTGATGAATATGCACATGTCTCTATCGGCAGGCGTTGAAGGATATGGAAAAAATTCTCCATCATTTCGTCCCTCTGTCGTGTGAGAGCTTGCTCAATCAACAGATTGATAGGATCGTCTGCTCCATCGTTTTTATTTTCTTCCTCCATTGAGGGTTTCTTGGGTGTGTGAGAGAGATTTTCTTCAGGAGATACAAGCTTGAGACCCAACTTTATATACTTGGACCTCGTCGGGGAAATGCAGTAAAAAAAAGATCAAGATAAGTCTGCTCTGATACCACTGATATGGATTATTTTCGACACGAAATGACAGCGGAGATATAATATAGAAATGCAAAGAGATATCACAGATATTCAATAATATAACATAAATGTATCATATATGAAACCATAAACACATATATATAGTAATACATGATTTCTATCAATGAAAGAAATGTACAGAGACTGTAAAAATATAGAGTGAAAGACTCGCTAGAATGGTGGCAGCTTATATGTGAGAAGAGATGTGACAGCTACTCGCATTCGCAAGAATATGATTACAATGAGGCTTTGAAGGAATTTTTACAATAAATGGGAATTCCAAAGACCCTAAAAATCCAAAAACCTAACCCTAGGAGATTAAGCGTCAAAAGTCATGCGGGCCCCGTTTGGGTAAGTTAGTACATCAACTTCCCGAGGTCGTAACTTTTGCATACGATCTCCGTTTTAGGCGTATGATAGCCCACTGGAAAGGTATATTTGAGGAGATTCATTTCAGGCCCAATATTGAAGGAAATTACTTTTTTAAAACCTGTTTTCCCAAAAAATATCATCTAGGGCCTCAAAATGGCTCTAGAAGTCAAAACTGCTAAAAATAGTAAATTAATAAAATTGCCAAAAAACAGTTTTGAGCCAGTTATAAAAGGTGGGTTGCCATCGATATCCACCTGGATCAATCCTCCTTCATTATGAAACAATAGTCTCCATTGCATTGAGTTCTCGGGTGAGAGGGAAAAGCATTTTCTTAATCTACATCTTGGTGAGTTGCTTGCCTTGCTGGAGACATCGTGCTACTCAGTTTGTGGAAGTTTGTCATGAAATTGTTGAGGTTGAGGCTGTTCAACAAGTTGAGATACATGAGAGGATGGTGTGTAAAAGGAATCTTTGCGCTTTGTTGCAACTTTTTCGACCTGCTTTTATTGGATAGAAGGTGCTTACGGCGAGGCTGAAGTGGTTGCGGGGTCCCCTTGTTCCCCTTTCGAATAGATTGTGAAGAGGTTGAATTTTGCAGTATGAGATACTACCTTGCGAAACTGTTTAGGTGGAAAAATAGTTGGAACTACCTCTGGAATTTTGTAGAGATGGCCCCCCAAAATAACAATGACACTATGGGGTCGGGACTCATAAATAGCATGGCGCTTCCACATATATGGTTTCCCCAAGAGAACATCACATACATCCAGTGGGGAAACATCACATAATACCTCATCCTTGAAGGGCTGGATGTCGTATGACAATCGACATTGATGGCTGACATGAAGATCTCGTCCTTGGCGAAGCCACCCGATGTTGTATGGTTGCATGTGTGGTTTTGTCGATAATCCCAACTGTTTGACTACCTTTGTTGAGATGAGGTTCTTCTGGCTTATGCTATCAACAATGAAATGCAATAGGATCCCCTTCACCCACATTTGTGAATGAAAAAGGTGCTCCCCCTCTTTAGTATATGTTGGTTCTTTTGCTTGAATTGTTGTGATCGCGACAATAGCAGTGGGGTCTGCATCGATGATCTATCTTTTACTAGTATTTTCAGAATCCGATTATGAATCATGGTTCAACTCCTTGTATTTTATCTCAGCCACCAATGACTATTTTGATTGATATTCATCGGTGTTGTTCCAGGGGATTTTGTGTAAATCGCACCATTTTCCGGTCTCCTTCTTTGTATTTCTGTGACCCTTCTTTTCCTGTGGTTTAGACTGGTTTTCAGAAAGTTTTTTGTTAGGGTCATCTTTCTCATACTTTGGTTGTTGTGGTTTTGCATATCCAAACTCCCATTTCTATTGGTGATTAAATTTATGATTTATTTTAACAACATATCGATAATCATAATAGAATGATGAGATATCTAGAAAATCCATTTTAGTTTGGATGTACCTATGTAGAGCCCCATAGTATTTCAGAACCAAATGTCGCTCAGACTTTTTGATACCAAGCTTGGTGCGCAAGGTATGGAAGGTATTGGTGAACTCCAGAACTTCTTGGCCCCTCTCTTGCCACAGTGTAGTCCATCTCATGTATTGGTCCTCATAGTTTCCAACAGGGTAATACTATTCCTTTACCGCATCCACAAAAAAATCCCAAGTGGGCTCAGCCCCATATATTACAGACTCCTATGTGGAACTTTTCTCCCAGTAAGTTTCCCACCAATGTTTGACATGAGGGAGATATTTAAGGAGTCCAAAGGTGGTATTTTCTCTGTCATAAAAATTGTGAACAGAGAAATAACCTTATAGCATATTTAACCATTTTTCTAAGGCTTCTGCATCTATATGTCCTTCAAATACAGGAATATCAAAATTAAATTGTACCTTGTAAGGCAAGGTGCTTCCAAAGTGGTCACTTGATGAATATGTGCATGTTTCTATCAGTAGGCATTGAAGGATGTGGGAAAAATTCTCCATCATTTTGTCCCTCTGTCGCATGAGAGCTTTCTCAAGCAACAGATTGACATGATCATCTGCTCCATCGTTTTTCTTTTCTTATGCCATTGATGGTTTCTTGGGTGTGAGAGAGTGATTTTCTTCAAGAGAGACAAGCTCGAGACCCAAATTATTATACTCAGACCTCGTCAGGGAAATTCACTAAAAAAAATGATCAAGAGCAGCCTTCTCTAATACCACTGATCCAGATTATTTTCGGCACGAAATGAGAGTGGAGATATAATATAGAAATGCATAGAGATATCATTGATATTTAATAATATTACAAAAATGTATCATAAATTAAACCATAAACACATATATACAGTAATACACGATTTCTATTAATGAAATAAATGTACATAGACTGTAAAAATACAGAGTGAAAGACTCGCTAGAATGGTGGTTGCTTATCTCTGAGAATAGATGTGACAATTACTCAAATTCTGAAGAACATGATTATAATGAGGCTCTAAAGGCATTTTTACAATAAACAATAATTCCAAAGACCCTAGACATCCAAAAACCTAACCCTAGAAGATGAAGCACCAAAAGTCATGTGGGCTCTATTTGGGTAAGTTAGTACATCAACTTCTCTGGGTCATAACTTTTGTATACAATCTTCGTTTTAGGTGTATGATAGCCCATTGGAAAGGTATCAACGAGGATGTTCATTATAGGCACAATATCTAAGCAAATTACATATTTCAAACCTATTTTCCAAAAAAACATTGTTTAGGGCCTCAAAATGGCTCCGAAAGTGAAAACTGTTAAATATAGTAAATTACCAAAATTGCTAGAAAATTGTTTTGAACCAGTTGGAAAAGGTGGGTGGCCACCAATATCCACCTAGATCAGTTTACAACAAAGAAAATATATGGTCGATTATTCACTAAATACATTAATGACCCAATCAATTTCCAATATAGGGACATGTCTACTACATCAGAGTCTGAGTCTCTTACTTTTCTTATATCTGTGGTCATAAGAGTGTCCATGGATTTGCAATCCATCACTCCAAACTTCTGAAGAATATTCAATGCATACTTTCCTTGTCTAAGGAATAATTCACCACTCTTTTTCCATACTTCTAGTCCCAAGTAATAATGCATGAGACCGAGGTTTTTTATATTGAACTCAAAATCTAGTTCCTTCTTACATTGGGTCATGAGAGACTCTTCACCTGTGAAGAATAAAACGTCGACATATAGCAGTAGAATCACATGTGCATTTTTCACTAATTTGTAGTAGATATTTGGATCTGCATGACTCTTGGAGAAACCAAGTCTTATTAAGTAGTTGTATATTCTGGCATACCAAGAGCTTGGAGCTTGTTTGAGTCCATACAGAGCTTTCTTTAATCTACAAACATGAGTGTCTCTGGAATGTAATTCAAATCCTTGAGGTTGTTCAATGTATACTTATTCTTTGATTTCTCCATTGAGAAAAGTTTTCTTTACATCCATCTCATGTAAACTCCATCCCATGGAAGCTACAAGAGACATAATGGATATAATAGATGTATATATGGAAACAAGAGAAAAATTCTTGTCATAATCTTATCCATCCTTTTGGGAGAAACCTCTAGCTACGAACCTTTATTTTTATTTTTCCAAGCTTCTGTCTGCTGCATGGCTGATCTTATAGACGCATTTTGATGTTACTACTAATTTTCCTTTGAGTCTAGGCACAATTTCCCATACAAAAATTTTCATGATGGACTAGTGTTATTTTGTCATAGCTTCTTTCCATTGTTTCTTCTGATTCACCTCTTCAAATGTGGTGGGTTCTTCATTTATAATATTTGACATACATGTTGCATAGATGGAGAATCTTTTCGACATTTTTCTTTCTTTGGAGGTGCCACTTGGGTATTTGAGTCTTTCTGCTTCTTGTAGAGTAGCTTCAAGCCAGGCTGGATGTTTCTTGGTTTTATGTACAATTATTGATTCAATAGGTTCACTTGGTTGCATCATATGATAAAGTTTTTATGTTTCTTCACTGTGACTCTCTGGAAGACATGGGATTTCTTCGTTAGGCTCTTCATGCTCTTCTTATTCTATAGTTTATTATATAGATTTATTAAAATCCATATTTTCATTGAAGGTTATCTCTCTACTGAATTAAACCTTATGTTGTTCCAGGATATAGATTATCTAGGCTGTGGATGATTCACTGCATCCCAAAAATATTCCCTTCTTTCCTAAGGGTTCTAGTTTATTCCTTTTATCCTTGGGGATGTGAATGTAAACATGGCATCCAAAGATTTGTAAGTGTTCCACATTAGGTTTCTTTCCTAAGAAGGATTATTCTGGATTCATATCCTTCAATATGTGGTGGGGATTTCTGTTATGAACATATATTGTTTTAATGGCTGCTTCTCTCCACAAATACATATATAAACCTTGATCGTTCATTAGTTCCTTCACCATTTCTTAAATAGATCTATTCTTCCTTTCTGCTACGCCATTTTGTTGAGGATTATGAGGAACACTTATCTCCCTCCTAAACCCTGTTGATTACCAAAAGTCAACAAATTCCTTGGATGTTTATTCTCCTCCATTATCTTTTCTCAAGGTCTTTATTTTCTTGTTTGTGAGGTTCTCTATTTCTTCTTTGAATCTTGAAACTTTCTGAAGCCTTCATCCTTTGTCTTCAAGAGATATAACCAAGTCTTTCTTGAGTAATAATCTATGAATATTACATAATAAAGAGAACCTCCTAGATATTTGACTGCATCGAACCACAAACATCTGAATGTATTAGATCTAGAATTTACTTAGATCTATTATTGTTGCTTGAGAATGGTTTCTTAACATTTTTACCAAGAGCACATCCTTTGCAAATTCCTTCATGTGTAGATTGTAGTTATGGTATTCCTTCAACCATATTTTCGAGGAAAGGTAATGCTTGATAGTTGATATGAACATAACTTCTATGCCAAATTTGATTGAGATTTACTTCATCATGTACAAGAGCTTCATCATTTTGTTTTAGTAGTGTGTATAGTCTGCCTTCACGAGTTCCAATAACTCTAGAGTTCTCTATGTTGGAGTCTCTAGATGAAGATAATACTTTTCCATCTAGAAAGGATATTATGTTTCCTTTGTCTTATGGGAAAGATATGGATACAATATTATTTTCTAAACTAGGTACATATAAGATATTGCTCAAATGAACATTGTTACATGTTTTCAATTTGATGGAGGCTTGACCAATTCCTTCGACTGGATAGGTGTTCTTATCTCCAAGTTCTATCTTGTAGGATGTCCTCTTTTCATTTAGATTAGAGATTCTGACCTGGTCTCCTATCATATTCCTAGAAGTTTCACTGTAAAGTATCCACATGTCATCTTCAAGAATTCCTATGAGAGATAAATAGTGTAGATGATTTGTCTTTTCATTTATGATTTTTGTTGACTCATAATTGGTCAAACTTTGACATTGACCCAAAATATCAACCTTGACATTTTAGCCTTCTGAGAGTGCCAAGAGGTGCACTAGACTAAGGAACACTATAATATCTTATGCTTGAGTAAGGTGTTCCATCATAAGGTGTTGGGGAAGAGTTTTAGGGTTTCTCAACTACACCTTCTAGTAACCCTAGTGATAGTGCTTCAGTAACTGCACCTGCTAGAAACCCTAGAGAAAGTTCTTCAATGAGCTTGATAACCTTATGTCTTAGGTTCCTTCCAATGGTTAGACTGAATGAAGGAGGTGTGGGCCCATAACCTGTTAGAAAAGTGGGTGTGCTCATTTAACCATAAACAATATAGTAATATTGTCACCCAACCATAGGAACGATTTCCACCCCAAAGCATCTTGACCTTGACAGGGAGAAGAATTCTGCTAGAAAATAAATAGCCAACCAAGGTTGATGAATGAAGAAAAGATAACCAAGACTGATCAGAAAGTCCAAACCAGAAAGACCAAAATTACAGGTTGTAGTAACTGCAGTTGCAGCTTTTCTTTAGACATCTGCACTACTAAATTTCTGCAGTTGCAAGTTGTGTGTGTCAAATGAGATTTTGCACCCTATATTTATACTGCTCCCTTTAGGATATCTAGGCCAACTTCTCTTTCTAAAGGATAAATAATCAATATAAAATATTCTCTTTAGTCGACTTCTCTTCTAGGGTTATATCCAATAATTTTAGGGTTCTTCTTGCTTCCTGGAATATTATAATCTCATAAAAGGTCACAAGTAGATGTTAATACCTCCTGCAACTACCATAATATCAAAATCCTTCTCCTTCTAGGGATCTAGTGCAGTTGGTCCAGAATCTCCATGTTGGGACTATCAAGACTCACAACTGTGATAAAATATGAACACAAGACAAGAATATAAGACATGCAGGCCTTGAATCATTGTTGGATTACAACAAAAATATCTACAACCAACAATCGTGGTTGTTCTTCAACAATTTGTCTTCCTTTCCCAAGACAAGAGACAAAAATCAGGAAATATGAGTGAGTGAAAGAATGAATGGAGTGAAGACTCTATGAGAGAGGATGAATAGTGAACAAAATGGGTGAATGAACATGTGAGGCGACCAACAAAAACACTAGAATGGGGACGATAATGAGAGTGAGTGAATGACTAAAACGAATGAGAGAATTTTTCCAATGGGAGAACCCCTTCCATAGACCAGGGATGGGTTTTTGTAATTCCCGAGCATCAAGAACCTCTTGGCCTTCCCCCAAGAGCTCACGTAATTGATCCCCCCCCCCATTACAAAAAATGGGTAATATAAAATAAATAATCACTTATCCCCTCAGGCCCCCTCTCTTATTGAATCATAGCCCCCTATAACTCTAGTCCTTATTTGTCGAGCAGCCAACAATGTATTTATTATTAATAATGATCGAAACATTACATTTCTTAGGCACACTAGCCTTTCCATAATTGTTTGGGCACTCTATCCTATCAACAATGTAATAATACATTATTTAATATGGGGGCCCAAAACCTATGGTGTTACATCCCCTCCCCCTTATTTTGGCATTGTCCTCTATGCATATACAAATCAAGAATCAAAATTCCAAAATTTATTCAAAAATATGTGGGTACTCTGCCCACATGGAATCTTCATAATCGCAGGTAACATCTTTAGGATTGTAGCAGGTCTACTGAACTTTTACTAGATCTATAACTTGCTTCTAGATCATTTTGACCTTTATGTCCAATATTCGAATAGGTTGAACCTGAAATTCTCCCTTTGTATCTACCTGAATCATATTGCAATCAATAACATGGCTACAATCATGTACATATTTCTTTATAAAAGAGACATGAAATACATTATGCCCTTTCATGGAAGTAGGAAATGAAAGCATGTATGCAACTAGCCCTATTCTATCCAGTATCTCAAATGGACCACAAGATATGGCTGCTAGATTTGTACAACTACCCAACTTCAAAGATCTCTTCTTGGGCTTTACTTTCAAAAGAACATTATCCACCACTTTAAATTATCTTATTTTCCTATTCTTATCTTCGTATACTTTCTGTCGATCATGAGCTGCCTTTAAATTATGCTTAATATTAACCATCCGATCTTCCATTTCCTTGAGAAAATCTGGCCCAAGTACCACTCTATCTACTCATTTGTCCCATCTCACTGGAGTATTTCCTTTCCTACCATACAAATATTCAAATGGGCTCATTTTCAATGAATCTTGATACCCATTAATATAATAAAACTAAACCAAGTGCAAGTAATCATCCCCCTTATATGGCTTATCCATTACATACATTCTCAACATGTCTTCAATTACTCGGTTGACCCTTTCTATCTTCCCATTGGACTGTGGATGGTATGCTATGCTAAATTTTAGATTTGTACCAAATCCTTTGAATAATCCTTTATAGAAATTTGAAGTAAACTTAGTGTCTCTGTCTGAGACAATTTTCGTAGGTATCCCATGCAACCTAGCAATTTCCTTGATGTAAATTTCTAAAATATTAGTTGTTTTATGAGTTTTTTTTACACGAACAAAATGAGTAGCCTTTGTCAATTTATCAACCACTACCATGATTGAATCATGTTCCCTTGTTTTCCAGGAAAATTCAGTTATAAACTCAATGGTTAGCACTTCCCATTTATTTTCTAGAATTGGTAATGGTTGTAGCAAACCCACTGTGTGTCTAAGATTAGCCTTCACTTTCTTACATTCCACACATATGGTGATGTAATCAACAACATCCTTTTTCATCCCTGGGGAAAAGAATTGGCTTCTCACTGTTGTAATGTTTTTCTAGTAACCGAGATGTCGAACATATGGAACATTATGCATTTCTCTTAGTACCAGATTCTTAAGTTCTCCGGAACTAGGAACATAAATGCTATTTTTATGCATAAGTAGTCCATCTTCCTTTATCTCATACTCTTTCACTTTCTATTTTACATCTCCCTCTTGTAAGCTTTCCTTTACCTGTAGGTAATGTTGATCTGTAACAACTAAAATTATGCTCTTCAAGTCTAACTGATGCATACTGATAGTTGTAGCGTGCATGAGATGCACTCTTCTACTAAGTGCATCGATTTTTTTTTTTCTTTTCCTTTGATATGTTTGATATCAAAGTCGTATTCACTTAAAAATTCTATCCATCTTGTTTACCTGGAATTCAATGTTGGCTATTCAAAAAGATACTTCAGACCACTGTGGTCTGTTCTTAATTCAAATATCTTTCCCATGAGATAATTCATCCACATATTCAATCCGTGAACAATGGTAGCAAGCTCAAAATCATGTGTGGAATAGTTCCTCTCATTCTCCTTAAACTTTCTGGACTCATAAAAAATGACATGTCCATTTTGAGTGAGGGCTCCACCGAGTCCTTCCTTGCATGCATCTGTACGTAACAAAAATTCTCATTTGGTTTAGCAATCTTCAAAATAGGTGCACTACTAAGTAATTCCTTCAACGAATTAAAATTTTCTTCACACTCAGGTGTCCATTCAAATTTAATTCCTTTCTCTTGCAATGAAGTGATAGAATGAGCGATCTTAGAGAACCCTTCTATAAATTTTGTAGTAACCAGCTAACCCCATAAAAGATCTGACTTCTGAAACATTCATGGGTGTTTTCCATCCTCTAATGGCTTCAATATTCTTAGGATCTACTACTATACCATGTTCTGAAATAATGTTCCCCGAGTAATGGATATGTTCTTGATAAAAAGGCCACTTACTCAGATTGACATAAAAATGATGTTCTCTTAGCACTTGCAATACCAATCGCAGATGATGTTCATTCTCTTCCTTAGACTTAGAATAGACAAGTATGTCATCCATGAATACTATGACAAACTTATCCAAATAATTTCTTAATATTCCATTCATTAAGAACATAAAGACTACTGGTGGATTGGACAACCCAAATGGCACCACTACAAATTCATAATTCCCATACTTGGTTCTAAAGGTTTACTTATGGGTGTCTTCTTCCTTGATTCTTACTTGATGGTATCGTGATCTCAAGTGTATCTTTGAAAATATATTTTCTCCTCATATTTGATCAAAGAGGTCATCAATTCTAGGTTGAGGATACTTGTTCTTCACAGTGGACTTATTCAGCTATCGAAATTCGATACAAAGCCTCCACGTTCCATCCTTTTTGAAACAAAGCATTGGTGCTCACCAAGGTGAAACACTTGGACACATGTACCCTTTCTTCAACAATTCCTCCAACTGCATTTTTAATTCTTTTAACTCAGGTGTACTCATTTTGTAAGGTGTATTTGACATCGGTACATCTCTTCACACTATATCAATAGAGAAATCTATCTCTCTTTTTGGTGGCAACCTTGGTCTTTCTTAGAATACATCCTCGAATTCTTGTCGTATCGAGAAATATTCAAGGTTTGGCCCCTTCGTATCCTTTGTCTCCTCCACATGGGCTACATACAATTGACATCCTTAAACATCTCTTCAATTGTAAGGCTGAAATCTCCCTTATAGAGATGGGTAATGGAACTTATTTCATAGTTCTTTGTTTTCCATCTCCATCAAGATATGTAAATGTCTTGCTATGACAATCTAGGACAACAAGATGTTTTTCCAACCAATCCATTCAAATTAGAATATCATAAGACCCCAATGGTATGATATTCAGATAAACACTAGTATTCACACCATTAAGAATTATGGAACAACTTGTGACCATATCATGGATTCGACTTTTGGTTCCAGTAACTAGTTGAACCAAACTTTATTTCCCAAGCTTAATTTTCTACAAATGTAATCTATCCACTATTTTAGGATCAATGTAATAATGACTTTCTCTTGAATAAATTAAAATATTGATTTATTGATTTATGATCTTACTGTATAACTTGATTATGTTGGATTCGTTTTTTGCTTGTTGATCATCTAAGGCTGTATAAATCCTTCCCATGTCTTAGACTGTTGTAGCCACCTGGATGTTGTGCATAGTCTTCACTCTTTCCTTTCTGTGTGGTAAATCCTTGTACAAGTGATCTTCTTTGCATCCCCAACATTGGATTGGTGGTCTTCCCCTTTTTCCCAAGGAGTCTTCCTTCTTGGAATTATCCTTAGATTATCGATTTTGATGATTTTTTAGGCTCATTTTTATTGAAAGGAGGTTTGAATCCCTTCCTCCTGTCATCAGACTTCTCTTTATTTTTATCCTTCCAATATTTATGCATGTATTTATCCTTATTGATGGCCTCAGTCAAGGTATTGGGATCATCATACCGAATATTTTCTTTATAAAAGGATGAAGTTCCACACAAAAACATATGTATCTTTACCTTTTCATCGTTTATAAACCTAGCATACTTTAACAACCCCAATAGATTCTTCTTATATTATTCCATGGTCACACTTCCCAGCCTAATGTTGGATTACTGAGAGGGGCGGTGAATCAGTAATAATGTAATTATAATCCTTTTTCTTCAAATGTTATATCAATGTAGAATTATTATCCAATAATGAGCAGTAATAAATAAACAATCACACACATACACAGTACACCAGTGTTTTACATGGAAACCCAAATCGGGAGAAAATCACAGAATGTTTTTCCTTATATGTCTTGAAGAATTACATTCATTTGAAGCACCAACATCCTTTGTTTTCCAGCTGCAACTGGAAGGAGGCTCCAACCCCCTAGTTTCTTAGGCTACAACATGAGGGAAGCTCAAACTCCCCAAATCTTTGGCTACAACAAGAAGGAGGCTACAACCCCCAATGTTCTCCGGCTACAACCAGAAGGTGGCTACAACCACCTGCCATTGCCCCATCCTGCCACCCTAAAGTAGAAGTAGAATGATAGAACCACTGTCACACTATCACTGTGAGATATACCACTATAAACCTGTACCAATAAATCTAAACCATGCATCAACCATCCATCAACCTGTACCATAAACAAGTGCATCAACCATGCACCAACCTGTAATCAACCTGTACCATAAACAAGTGCATCCAACCATGTGCCAAGTATGTACCAATCATGTGTCAACTA
>JZKD02S1638322.1:483041-522615 GCA_000966675.3 Picea glauca
TATTGTGGAGGATGAGCAAGCTATTGTAGAGCTTGGATTTGTTGTGACTGGCTATGGGTTAGTTTGGACAGTGGAAGATAGAAGAGAAAGTGATTGCAGGTTGCAGAGGATCTGAGCATGTGAAGCAAAGAAAAACCCTAGTTTCTCAAAAGCATATGCTTGTTACATCATACACTGGCCACATTCACATGCGGGCTGTAGTGAGCCAGAGAGCGTACACACATGGTCTGCACTACTGACAGGTCGCGTACCTGTTGACAGATTGATATCTATTGAGGATTGTTGCCTCATCTCAGTTGGTGCTGAGAATGGAAGCTGATTCTTGCATATAGAGATGGAGCTCTTGTAGAGTTGTACTCTATTCAGTTGTTGCTGATAAACCCCAAGGATTGTAGTCTGTAATAAAAAGAAAATTGTACATACATCTTGTGTTCTTTGTGTCCATTATGATGATGACTTGTTGATGATATATTGCTGATATATGTTGCTGATATTTTCCTACATCTAACTGGTTATAAATGACAGCAATGGGTAATGAATAAATGTTGAATGCTAATTGATGAGTTTTTGTGCAAGAGTGAAGTTTTGGGAAAAAGATCCCCACACTCATTCAGCCCCCCCTCTAAGTGTGGTAGGTGTGTCCAACAATGTGTCCTCTCCCGATCAACGGTGGGGATTTACTACGCTCTTTGGTGCTTCGATGGTTTTCTTCCCTCATCAAACTTCATTCCTTCAGAACGTTGAACTGGTGAACTCCCAAAGTCTTCATCGGTAACTAAGAACTAAGGGGTTCCACATGGAAGAAAATAAGGCATAGACATGTGGCCCTATCTGATGGGTGACAAGTGTCATATAATAACTGGCACGAACGATCTTTGAAAAACACCAGACATGATGATATGTGGAAAGATTCAAGTGTATCCATGTCACCCTAAGTGAGGTCAGTAGGGAACATCACCTCAGTTCCTCATGACTTCAGGACTTTAGGACTTTGGGAAGCTTCTCCCCACTACACCACAAATCTCCCGAACATCGAACTCTCGAATTGGCTGATCTACGGACATGTGTCCTGAACAAAATTAGTCTAGATTTACTCTGAAGTTTGGGACTTTATAGGTTTTCTTTGTTAAATACCACCACACCAAAGACTACCAAATGTCAAACTTATGAACCCTTGGTAATATTGGGACATGTATCCCCGAATATGAAGGGTCCATATTTACTACGGAGCTTGGGACATTGGAGTTTTTCTACCGATCCCCGACTATTGTTCATTGCTAATTGAAGATTTTGTTTGGTCGATATTCAACCTGTCACCCAACTCACTGATCCCCGACCATCATTCATTGACAATCTTTGTTGGAGTACTTACACACTCATAATTTTTGACAAAAATCCTAGGTGAATATGGGTTGTTGATCTACCGACCAAGATGATCTTGACCAAGATGATCTTGACTGTTCATTTTATCCAACTCCCCAAATAGCCAAAATGAAATACGAGCTATCGATGTTCCTCATTTTTAAATCGTCGAATCAATCCCAGCCGTTGATTTGGTAATTTTACCAAACTTTTCAAACATTCTAATTTTTTAAAAGTTTTCCATGAATAATCGGGATACTTTATCCAAGATCGGACACAATCTCGACCATCGATTCTGCAAACTCTATCCAGCATTACAATGACCATTAAAAATCGAGTTTTCGACCTTCTAAGTCGAATTCGGCTCTGCAAATCCACAGATTGAATCCATAACCTCTTAGACCATCTTGGAATCATTCAAAATTAGATTCGTTCATGAATCTGGGGGATTTCAGTCAATGTTTCCATCATCTTTCCAAAATTCACACAAAAATATAAAATATGTGACAACAAATCTTTCTAATTCGCACTTGTTCTAGCCCGTAATTGTCTGGTGTTTGAACCAAAATCTCTAATACCAATTCATAACATCCCTAGCCACCCAAGTTGGGAAACACCACTACAATTCTTCTCTGTTACCAAATTGTAACATACCCAGCCTTCCATAAGATAGGCATACCACACCAAGAACATAGCTCTTGGCTGATTTGGAAGAATATGATAACAATTAATTAATAAAGAAGCATGAAATACATACATGCAATGATCAAGATTCATACCACAACATAAAATACATGCACAATATATGATGCACAACATTAACTAGAAAGCATGCATATTATAGGTAAAATATTAGGTATAATAATTTGATATGTAGCAGAAAATAAATACACAAGTCAAGGAAACAATAACAAAGAGTACTTATCTTTTATAAAATAAGACACCAATTGGTTGTAGACCAAGGATGTTCCTTCCGACCATAGACATTGTTGTTTTGAGTCTCAACAACAATGTCACCCCTAAGATAGAGCTATGAATCCACAAGGACGATTCCAAAGTGTCACTTGGATTCCAAAACCATTCATCACTCAAGCTCTCAAAGGCTTCTCCAGCACTCATAGCAATACAAGTACCCAAATCCTTTCTACCCAGTCTAAACCACCCAAAAGAATGGAACTCCACCCTTCTCTGCCATGCAATCCCTCAAGTAATCCTTCTCCTTCCGGGGCTCCAGTGCATCTGGTCTAGAATCTCCATATTGGGATTCTCGAGACTCACAACTATGATCAAATATGAATACATACCAAGCATCTCAGACATACAGGCCTCAAATCATTGTTGTATTACACCATCAATCTATACAACCAAAAATCATGGTTGTTCTTCAACAATTTTTGTTCCTTTCCCAATCCAATACATGAAAATGAGGAAAGATTGGTGAGTGAAGGAATGAATGTAGTGCAGACTCCATGAAAGAGGATGAACAATGAAAAAAATGGGTGAATGAACACATGAAGTGACAAACAACATCACCCTAATGGCGACGAGAATGAGAGTGAGTGAATGAAGAAAACAAATTTAGAGAATTTTACAATGGGAGAACCCCTTCCATAGACCAGGGACGATTTTTTGTAATTTGTGGGGATAACGAACCTCTTGGTCTTCCCCCAAGAGCTCATGTAACTGATTCCCACCCCACCATTACACAAAATTGGTAATATAAATAAATCATCACTTAGCCCCTCAATCCCCCTCTTATGGAATCATAGCCCCCTATAACTCTAGTCCTTGTCTCTCTAGAAACCAATGATGTATTTATTATTAATAATGATCAAAACATTACATTTCTTAGGCACACTGTCCTTTTCATAATTGTTTGGTCACTTTGGCCTCTCAACAATGTAACAATGCATTATTTAATATGGGGGCTCTTAACCTAGGGTGTTACAGGGAGGTTTCCACTTGTCACTCAATATTTGGCATTTTTAGGCAACCAAGTGGACTAATAAAATTGTTCCATGTGTCATCCATACTGATTCCATGGAATCTATACAATGATGTGGCAAGTGATAGGTACATTCAACATATGTATGCTGACATGGAAATGACTGAGCAGTGACATGGTACAATATTGATGTAGGAAGGTGACTGTACAGATAGACGGACCAACCAGAGAGTGCCATATGGCACTATCTGATTGTCCAATAATGGCTAAGGGAGAATAAAATTGGTTCCTCATGTGAATGAAACCCATGACCTCTAGGGGAATATTCCTAGAATATTCCAATGATTTAACAAATATGTTCCTACCAATATACCATAAATTATGATTGTTATAACAACTAAACAATATATTATTTAAAGCATAACAAAGTAGCCTGGGTATATAGGGTTATAGTTAGGCTACCCAAGACTATTTAAACCTAGCTCTGAATAGTGTATGAACCATGTATTTGTGTGCCAGGATTGGAATGCATGCCATATAATTATGTGCCAAGTGCATATTTCCTCATTTTACATGCAAGAGGTGCTCATAGTTTTGGTTTTCATCATTTTTCTTGATATTGAGTTCTTTGAGAAAAGTATAGAGTGTTTATACTCATTTTTCTCATACTTTGAGAGGAATATGATAGTGATGTGTATTTTGTGTAAAAGTTCTATGTATGAAAATCCTTAGTTCAATTTTTCATGTATGAGACACATACTCTCGTTATGCATGCAATAGGGGGACTTTAGGCACCTGTTCATAACATACTTGATTTTATACTCATTTTTCTCATAATTTCCTCAGGAATTTAATAGTGACCCATGTTTCTAGAATTGAGCGACAAAATTGAAGGGTGTCTTCAAAACATTTGTATTTGTAAGTCCATTAATTGTAATTTTGGCATTCAAGCATTAATTGAATGGTCTCGCCAATTGAAGAGGGACCCAAAGATGTAGCCTGAGATGGGTGAAATTCGTTCACAATTTTTTTATGTTCCATTTGAATTTTTGTTGATCTTACTTTACTTCATTTCAACATTTTATTTCTGCAAGTTATTCATCAGTGTTATTGAAGTTTATGGATAAGTAATACATTCACATCTTATTTTCAAATAGTCAAAGACGATCTTCATTTCCTAAATCTGGTCATATGTTTATGTATATTTAAGAAATAATTTTGACATCTAAGTATTTTCGGATCAAGTTAGTATCGACGCTGGTTTTGACATGTATTTTCAAGTGAATGATTACGAGGTCCAAATCTAAGTGAGGTGAAGGAAAGCTTACATGTTATAATCCTAAAAATGGTTAAATGAGCTTCACTCCAAGAGGATATATGACTTCACCAAAAAGGTTATGTCCTTATGACACTGAAGATTATTTCTTCGAGACATTTAATTTGATGAAGGATATGGTGGAAGAAGTGTACGGGGATCAAAAGAAGACCAAGGGAGAAAATATATCAGTAAAAAATCAATCAGTTAAAGAAGAAGGAGAAGGTGAAGAACCTGCAAAGCCTCCTTCGTCCCCATCATCATCATCATCATCTTCTTATGATGGAAGTGAAAATTATTCTCATAAGAGGAAAAAAATTTCTAAGAAGTCTTCTCATTCTCATGATTTTCCTTTGTTAAATTTAGATGTAAAGTTTGATATTCCTACTTATCATGGAGAGTTGAATGTAGATAAGTTGGATAATTGGGTCAAAAATATTGAATTATATTGCAATGTACAAAAAATCATGCATGATACTTCAAGGATACAATTGGATACTCTTTTCCCGAGTGACACAAATTTGATATGGTGGGAGAGTTGGACACAAGGTGATCTTATTCAACATGGTAAACTTATCTCTTCCTGGATTGAATTTATTGTTGCATTAAGAAAGAAATTTTAACCATTAGCTTATATAAAAACATCAATGATTTCTTGGAAACATTTACAACAAGGAAAATGGAAAAATGTTAAAGCTTATACAATGGAATTTAAGAAGAAGGAATTATGTTTGAGAATTCCATTACATACTCCTGAGACTCTTCTAAAGTATATTGGTGGTATGAATCCATATCTTCTCCATACTATATTGATGTTTAATACTACTAATATTGAAGAAGTATTAGTACATGCTACTCATATTGAAGTGAGCAAAGGAAAACATGTTTTTGAGGATGTGTAAGAAGAGCCACATGAATTTGGAAAGAAGTCAAAGTTAAAAGGGAAGAGTAAGAGGACAGTTACAGTGAAGAAGGATGAAGAGAAGTGTTGGAAATACTGAGAGGGGGGTGAATTAGTATTTAGAGCAATTAGTATTTTTTTGAAATTTTACTTCAATCAGATCATTTATTCAATTTATATCCAACAAAAAATGAATACTATCCAATGAACAATGAATAATAGTATAAGAGATGCACCAATACACCATGCACAATATATAATAAGTAATCATGTATTATTGTTCAAAGGAAGTAATGATTTCCAAAGGTAGATACATATTTCAAATAGAAAGGGAGGGATAAACCTCCAAAAGGACTATACAATCCTCCAATATCAAGAGAGGTTTGACCTCTCTATCCTTGCCCTTTACTTCCACCGAAGAATATATGAGAGATAATAAAACTTTACATTAAATTATCACCATCAACCAACTATCACATAGAAACTCATAATGCTTCCTGAGACTTCTTCAACTTCTAAAATTCTTTACTTCTTTGAATACATTGATCCTATAGATAATATTAATCAATGCATTCTTTGAAACTTCTCCAAGTTTCACAGCTTGAATCCTCCCAGAAAAGGAGTTATAGAGAAAATGGTAGACCTTATACAATTATGGTTTATTTAGGAGAGCGAATTTGTATAACATGCCCCATGCTCAATATTTAACATATGATTATGAAATTTGTACACGAGAAACTACAACCCGTACTATTTCCAATGCAATTTGTATCACTTCATTCAGATTCTCTATGATTATGTTATGAATATTTTACCTAGAACATATGTTTATGACTATCTTCAGGACTAGTCAAAAACCCTATCTTCCACAGAATGTATCAACAAAATTATAGCGAATAAAGAGATAAACTATTTACCACAGGTACCTAGATACGTCTTCTCAATATCCTCTGAATTTTACCATCTAATTCATTCTATAAACAAATTTATAGCGAAAATGGTAAGATGACCTGTAAATAACATACCTTAGAACACATCAACAAAAGAGTTCATCCTCCCCCGAAATTTGGCATTATTTACTTCCGATTTCCTCAGATATTCGACTTATATATCCTTGTTCATTAATAAAATTGTGTGTGTTAAAAAATGAATGTATAATAAGATTTATCTATTGTTGATTATTTGGGTTGGTTGTCATTGATGTCAACCCTTGAAGAAAGTTCGATTGTGAATTTTGGTAGCACAAAGGTTTGGGTAATGGACCCAATTTTGTTTGATGTATAATGCTATGATTTTTAATATATTTGAGTGTAAGACTATTCTAGATGGATAGTACATGTCATTCAATTTCCAGTGGTATGTGGAATGTCACATAACTCCTCATGGTTAGATATTTATGGCCATGTCAGGTTGGAGAACTCTCATGAGTCATATAGAAGCCCCAAAAGGTCAAAGTAGTCAAAGTGGTTGCAAAGAAGAAATTATTGAAATAATAAAGTGAAGTGATGAGTGAACTATAAGTCAAAGTGGATACAAAATAAATTATTTAAATAATAAATTTAATGGATAAATTACTAAGTCGACAAGTGGTTAGAAGTGGGTTAGCCCTAAAATAAGGAAAGTGGTTTAAGATGGTTACAAGGTAACCCCTTGAGGAAGCTACATAAAAGTATAAATAAGAGGAAATGGTCTCCCATTTTAATTACACTTGAGAATATTGAATATCTATAAGTGACTAAGGTAACCAAATGACATCTAAGTATAATTTCAAAGGGGAGGTGAGGTAAAGAAGGCCAAAATTCAAGGGAGGATAAATTCTTTTGATGATGATTTCTAAGGTATGTTATTTACAGGTCCTCTCACCATTTTCAAAATAAAAAAAATTCTAGAGTGATTCATACTGCAAAATCTAGAGGTCGTTGGGGAAATATATCCAAGTAGTTCTCATAAATATTTCAGCTTGTGGGTGATTGTATTTTTTGATTTACACTATGTGGAAAATAGGGTTTGTGGCTAGTCCTAAAACTAGTCTAAAACATGTGTTTCGGGTAAAAGCGTCATAACTTCATCATAACAGATACAAATTCAGTGAGACAAAATGTATTGGTTATAGTACAATATGTAGTATTCTGTATACCATTTTCAGATCCATACAACACAAATTCCATGCGAGTAAATCTCTACAAGCTCGCTCTCTAGAATAAGCTGGAATTCAACAAGGTATGCCATTTTTTCTATAACTCCTTTTCTGAGAGGTTCCAAGCAGTGAAAACTGGAGGAATTGGATAAAAGACACTGAGTAAAATTATGTACTATTTTTAGATCTTTATTCTTTATAGGTACATAGTTATTATTATTTCAAGTTAGTGTTGTTGACAAATTCAAAATTAGTCATGTGAGACTAAAGTAAAGTTTGATGAAAATGCTAGTGTCTTGTTGTTAAACGTAAGGAAGGTTTGTAGGTATATGATCATATACACCAGGTCTATTACAAAGTTACAAATGATATTTGGATGATGAATTTGATGAGTGATTTTGGTTGAGGTACATGTTGGGTACATGGTTGAGACAAGTAGTTGATGAGTTGGCACATATATGAGGTGTATCTTTGATGATGTTGGTACATATTGATGAGTCATAGTTTATGTGTATTTGATGCATGATTGGTACATATTTAGTGCATGTTTGATGCACTTGTTGATGGTATAGGTTGAGGTAGAGGTTGGTGCATGGTTGATGCACTTGTTTATGGTATAGGTTGATTACAGGTTGTTTATGGTATAGGTTGATTACAGGTTGTTTGGTGCAGGTTGATTGGTACATGTTTACAACATTATATCTCACAGTGATAGTGTGACAGTGGTTCCACAATTCTACTTCTATGTCAGGGCAGTTGGATAGGGCAATGACAGGTGGTTATATCCACCTTCCAGTTGTAGCCGTAGAACATAGGGGGTTGTAGCCTCCTAGTTGTATCGAGAGAATTGGGGAGTTCGAGCTTCCCTCAGGCTATAGCCTGAGAAACTAGGGGTTGGTGCCTCCTTCTAGTTGCAACTGGAAAACAAAAGAAGATGGTGCTTCCAATGAATGTAATTCTTAAAGACATATAAGAAAAAACATTTTGTCATTTTCTCTCTGTTTGGGTTTCCACGTAAAAACACTGATGTGTCGTGTATGTGCATGATTTCTCATTTGTTCATTTTTTATTTACTCTGCAAGTATTGGATGATAATGCTACATTGATATAACACTTGTATTTTATGGTTAATAAGGATTAAATTTATCTATTATTGATTCACCCCCCCTCTCAGTAATCCAACAATTGTAATGAGAGTAGGTCCCTTGAGGAAACAGATTAACCACTGGAAGGAGATCATGGATTATTCTGAGAATGGAGTACCAATGTTTAATGGTCATAATGGTTTAAAGTATGAGCTATGGAGTGGACGGAATTTTTATTTTTACAGGCATAGGGGTATTATATTTGGCTATCAGTCGTTACAGGATATGATAGTTCAAAAAGGGCAAAGATTGCAACCAAGATGGAATTGAAGAAGAATAACAAAATAGAAATGGTTTTCATCTAGGAAGGATTACCTAATTTGGTAAGAGAAAAGGCTGGTGAATGTTCATCAGCCAAAGAACTTTGGGACAAGTTGCATGAAATATATTCTTCACCCATCGTATATTCAGAAAATGCCAAAGAAGATGTAGGTACAAATCAAGAAGAAATACGTTCACCATGTCAAACTGATTCAGAAGATGAAGAGTTCATAATCAACAACGATATGTTGTTTTTCTTTAATTGTGAAAAACACAGACATCTTGAAATAGAATGCCATGAAGGAAATGATACAAAAAAACTAATCGAAAAAGAAGAAAATTATGAAGAAGTATTGATCAGTGCTTTAGATGAACTAAGAAAAGAATGAGAAGAAAACAAGTCACTCAAGAAAGAATTGATAAAACAAACATAATGTTCTCACATTTTTTAAGAAGCCCAACAGGTCATCAAGAAATTAAAGACCCTGCTAGAAGAATCTAGAAATATCGAACAAAGTATTAAAGATCAAAAACAATATTTGGAAAACAACATAACAACACATAAGGAACAAGAAAAAATGAGATAAAATATATTGACAAATCAGAATAAGGAAATAACTAATGATCTAAACTAGATTGAGGCAAAGTTTGGTCAATAAAAGAAAGGACTTGAAGAAGAAATAATCACATTAAAAATCCATCTTGAAGAAGCACAAAGAACAGAAGAGGTCATGAAGTCTCGGATAATGAAGAAAGAATAATAGGCTGAGAAGCTTGAACAAAAAGTTGTCTCATTGAGAAGTAAAATCATCATGCTCAACAATAACATTGAAGAGACAGAAACATCGACATCAGTTATAGAGAATGAAAATAAGCACTCTAGGTTGATAGAAAAGATGAATGAAGAAAATAGAAAGAGTTATGCAGAAGTACTCAAAGGAAGGAATCACGGTCAACCAAAATTTAAGAACTAATAAAGATACATCTTCAAGAAGAGCATGCATGTTCAAGCCACAAAGAAGCTTCAATCATGATCATGATCAGTCAAGGAAGAAATTTAGAAGGACTACACCACAAAGAAGATCATTCACTCCTAGGTATGCAAATTTATTTTATGGTCATTGTTTTTATTGTACTAATTTTGGACATAAGGTTGCAGATTGCAAGGATTATAAAAATGTTCAAGCAAGAAATGCCTATGTGGCTCCACATAACATTGAATGTTACAAATTTTATAACTATGGACACATAGCTAGTGATTGTAGAAGCATGATTGATACTTCCATGAAAAAGAACACAGCTATCAAATATAAGAAAGTATGTATAAGAAAACATGAAGAATAGGTGAACAAATACCAGGTCCCATAGATCGAAATATTGGCAATAAAACGAGATGAAGAAAATTATATAGAGAAAAGGAAAGATGTCAGATAAAAAAAGTTTTGGAAAATAATTGAAAGAAAAGAAGGACAAGTAAATAAGGAACAGGTTCAAGAGATTGTACTTTGAGGCATTGTAGTGAAAGATGAATCCACAGATAGAAATAAATAAGTCAGAGCTCAAAGAGATAATGAATCTCCCAATGAAGAAGATCATGAATACACATCAGAGAAGGAATTGTTCTGATCCATCCAACTTAGAGACTCCCAGGTAAAATGAGTATTAGATAGGGGGAGTCTATGCAATAGTTGTGACAGAACAAATAATCATTCCTCAAGCAACTTTCATAGTTTGAGTAGACACATCCAGAGAATTCAGTTAGCATAAGTACATTTTGATAGCTGTAGTACTGAAGAATTCATGATAGTATATTATTAAATGGGTCGACATTATGGACAGTTGTGCAGTAGAGTCTTGGACAATATAGAAAAATATGGACTTGTAAGAACACTTAGCAGGTTTGGGTAGATATATGACAGTGGAAGAGATCATGGATTCATAGATTGGTTCAGAGAGTTGTTCAGAGACAAAGGAACATTATGGATGTTAATTACATAGAAAATGGCTCTAACTATGTTAATGGATTCCAAATTGATAGATATTTGTTGGACACATGCAGTGCATACAACAATTCACATTCAAAATAGAGTAATGCTCATAAACAAAAATGACAAAACTCCCTACAAGCTATGGAAAGGAAGACTATCAAATGTGAAGCACTTCAGAATATTTGGATTCATATGCTACATCATAAGAGAAGATGGCAGAATGTGAAATTTTGACTCTCATGTGGAAAAATGAGTACTTGTTGGTTACTCAAGTACAAGAAAAGCATACAAGTGTTACAATATAAGATTGAATGAAGTTGTCGAAAGAATCAATGTAACAATTGATGAAACAAATGGACGAGAATCAAAGGAAGAAGAAAATGAATCAATGGAACAACTTTACGAAGAAGAAGAAAAATATGAAGAAGAAGTAGAAGGGGAAGATGAAGAAGAGAAGACAGAAGTAGAAGAGCAAGTTCAACAAGTTCCTTCAAAGACACCTAGCAAACGAATATAGAAGAATCCTCCTTCAAATCATATTATTAGAAAAAAGGATATAGGAGTTGAGACTAGAAGAAGAATATGTTCACCAGAACAAATGCACCTAGCACTCTTATCTATGATTGAACCAAACAGTTTTGAAGAGGCTAGTAATGTTGAATTTTGAAACACGGCCATGGATGAATAATTGGATCAAATAGAGAAGGATGACACTTGGGAACTGGTTTCAAGACCAAATAATAAGAATGTGATTGACATAAAGTTTGTTTTAAGAAATAAATTGAATGAATATGGACAGGTTACAAGTAAAAAAGCTAGATTGGTATGTAAAGGATACGCAAAAGTTGAAGGAATTGACTTTGAAGAGACATTTTCCCCAATTTGCAGAATGGAAGTAATCTGATTGCTCTTAGATTATGCATGCTCCAAGAATATTAAAGTGTATCAGATGGACATGAAATCAAATTTTTTGAACAAAGAACTTGAAGAAGAAGTCTACATTGAACAATTGGAAGGATTTCAATTGTCAGAGAATGCAGATTATGTGTGTAAATTGAAGAAGGCCTTGTATGGTCTAAAAAAAGATCCTAGAGCAGGGTACTCTAGACTGGATAAATATCTACAATAGGAAGGGTTCAGAAAAGGAAGTGCATACAACAACCTCTACAACAAGGTAACTCAATATGGTATTTTATTAGTTGAATTTTATGTTGATGATATTATTTTTGGAAGTACTAATGACATGTTAAGCCATAAATTTTGAAATGATATGCATAATGAATTTGAAATGTCATTACTCGGAGAACTATCCCTTTTTCTAGGTATTTAGATATGTCAAAGCAACCAAGGAATTTTTATTTCTCACACCAAGTATATCATATAAATGCTAAAGAGGTTTGAAATGGAAGATTGCAAACCAATTACCACTCCTAAGAAAACTAGTTGTAAGTTGAGAAAAGATGATGATTCAAAGTCTACATACCAGAGGCAATACATGTCAATGATTGGTAGCTTACTATATGTGACAGCATCAAGACCAGATGTAATGCAAGAAGTTGGACAGGTGGCACGATTTCAAGAAACACCAAAGGAATCACATGTCTTAGCAGTGAAGAGGATATTCAGATATTTCAAAGGAACAAAAGAGTTTGGATTATGGTATCCAAAAGGAAATGATCTATCAATTATTGCCTACATAGATGCATATTCGACAGGTTTCATTGATGACCAACGAAGCACCAGTGGAGTAGAATTCTACTTGGGTGAGTGTTTAGTATCTTGGCTAGGAAAGAAACAATCATAAATATCGTTATCTACAGCCGAAGCAGAGTATATTACAGCAAAAATATGTTGTACATAGGTTCGATGGATGAAACAAAATATGACAGAAATACAGGCTGAGTATGATGAGCCCATTCCAATATAATGTGATAATACAAGAACCATCAGTATCTCAAAGAACCCGGTGATGCACTCCAAGACGAAGAAAATTCCAATCAAGTATCACTTTCTATGGGAACAGGTTGCAAAGAAGAACATCAAAGTTGAATATGTGGTCACAAAAGAACAAGTGGATGACATGTTTACAAAACCTCTTCCATGGGAAGCCTTTGAGTATCTTTGCCAGAGAATCAGAGTAATTGCTATTCCAAAATGAATGTTTTTTTCTTATATTATATGTCTTATATTTACATGAGGAAGCACCATAAAAAATATAGTTTAGGTTGGGAAATCAGTTTCAAGAAGAATTCAGTCAGGGGAGCAGCCCCGGATGGAAAGATACCTTTACCATTGATGACAAAGGGGGAGAGATTTATCATATGCAAAGGTAAATGCTTGGTGAAAGAGCACATAGGCATGGTTCGAGGGGGAGCGATGGTCACAAGGCGAGTAGTGATATGACTTTGGTATTGCATCAGAGTGTTTCCATCAATGCCAAAGGGGGCAATTGTTGATTATTTGGGTTGGTTGTCATTGATGTCAACCCTTGAATAAATTTAGGTAGTGAATTCCGGTAGCACAAAGGTTTGGGTAATGGAACCAATATTGTTTGATGTATAATGGTATAAGTTTTAATATATTTTAAGGTAAGGATATTCTAGATGGATATTACATGTCATGCCATTTCCAGTGCTATGTGGAACATCACATAACTCCTCACGGTTAGAGAGTTATGGCCATGTGAAGTTGGAGAACCCTCATGAGTCATCTAGAGGCCCCAAAAGGTAAAAGTAGTCAAAGTAGTTGCAAAGAAGAAATGATTTAAATAATAAAATTAAGTGATGAGTGTACTATAAGTCAAAGTGGATACAAAATAATTTATTCAAATAATAAAGTTAATGGAGAAATTAATAAGTGTACAAGTGGTTAGAAGTGGGTTAGCCCTAAAATAAAGAAAGTGGTTTAAGATGGTTAGAAGGAAACACCTTGAGGAAGCTACATAAAAGTATAAATAAGAGGAAAGGGTCTCTCATTTCAATTACACTTGAAAGTGGTTTAAGATGGTTTGAAGGTAACCCCTTGAGGAAGCTACATAAAAGTATAAATAAGAGGAAAGGGTCCCTCATTTTAATTACACTTGAGAATATTGAATATCTATAAGTAACTGAGGTAACCAAAGGCTATCTAAGGAAAATTTCAGAGGGAAGGTGAAGTAAATAAAGCCAAAATTCAAGGGAGGACAAATTCTTTTGATGATGTTTTCTAAGGTATGTTATTTATAGGTCATCTCATCATTTTCACAATAATTTTTTTTTAGAATGATTCAGACCCCGAAATATGGAGGTCATTGAGGAAAAATATCCAAGTAGCTATGATAAACATTTAATCTTGTCGATCATTGTATTTTTGTATTTACACTCCGTGGAAAATAGAGTTTGTGGCTAGTCCTGAAACTAGTCTAAAATAAGTGTTTTGGGTAAAAATGTCATAACTTCTTCATAACAGATCTGAATTAAGTAATACCAAATGTGTTGGTTGGAGTACATTCTGTAGTATTATTGTGTACCATTTTGATATCCATATGACAAATATCTCATGTGGGGAAATCTCTACAAGATCACTCTCTAGAATAAGCCAAAATTCAACAAGGTATGTCGTTTTTTCTATAATGCCTTTTCTGAGAGGTTCCAAGCAGTGAAACATGGAGGAATTGCATAAAAGACACTGAAGAATTGTTATAGAAATATTTTCCTCACCTTAGACATACTTTCACAGAGGGCCTTTTTCCATTTCCCTATGCAGACTTGAAGTCCCTTTTTGCAAATCCTAGAGCTTAAAACATGATTTTTCCACAGATACGTGCCCTGCCTATATTATAGCATGCGTATACATAGGTGCTACTACTACAACCTGTGTACATCAGGATTTGTGTCGAAAATAAAAAAAATGGTGTTGCGTTTCCATGTCATGTCATGAGATCTATGATCCTTGGCCTTCCATATGCTGGAAAGGTTCTGACTCGACCCTTCATTTCCACTTGAAGGCTACAAATGGGCCAAATCCGAGCTATCGAAAAGAGGAGAAGAATTCAACTTTGAGAGAAAAGTTACTCTGGAGAAATTATTCACTTCACATTGAGTCTGCATCCCTTTGTCTTTTAATTCTGAACACATTGTTCATCCCCCAAGATCTTCCCTTCTTGATTGAGAACTTCATTATATCTCTTATATGATATTTCCTATGGTGGAGGCTTGAAGTGGTGGAGGCCCAACTAGAAGGAGCTTAGTTTCTCGGTTCCGAACTGTGGTGACACATAAGTTTGTAACTCATTCATGTTGGGTATGTGTTATATTCTTTGCACGAGTAGCAGTGTCTGAGCTCCTGCACCGGGCATGCAGAGGGGGTTAGAGGGGGGGGTGTAGGGGGGCGGAGCCCCCCGTGCGGGGGTTTGGGGGCAGCGCCCCTAATTTTTTTTTTTTCGGGGCGACATATTTCCGGGATGACATATTACCGGGATGACATATTACCGGGACCACATGATATTAGTTGGTTTTTCGGCACATGGTTTTTTGTCGATGGTTTTCTATTTTCGGTTAAGGAATTAGGGTTTTGGACTAATCCAGGTCATTGGGTTAGGGTTTTGGATGCCGCTGGCTCCTATATGTATATTGTATTGTAAACAAGGTATGAATATAATATATGTTGGTTTTCCCGGTTTGGGTTTCCAGGTGAAAAATATCTGTGTAATGTTTGTATTTTCCATTGTATCTTTTCTATTCTTTTCTTAATATTGGTTTGCAGTAGATATTGTACAAGGTTAGAATTTACAATTCACTTATGTTGATTACACCTTAATAGAAATACTATTTTCTCGTCCAATTAATATCTTGTGAATATTTGAATTTTTATTCCATGGGCATATTTGTTATGAATATAGATGGATTATATTATTGAATGTGATAACATTATATATTATCACCATATTCTTACGTTTCTTGGTTGTTGAGGACTAGTTGGAGGTATATCTCTTTGGGTCAAGTGCTCAACGATGGACTTCATCGAACGTCTGGATGAGGTAGGCCTTTTATCTTGTCTTGCTAGCATATTTGTTTATATAGCATACTTTATATTAGATTTGATTTCTGCAGTCATTTCCTTCTATTGTAGTTTATCCCTAGACATAGAGAGATTTTCCTCGTAACATAATTGACGACCATACTGGGGAGATAATCTTATTTTTCGGGGTTTGGAGTGTTTTTCTCCTTAGATTGCCCTCGTTTATATTGAGTTTCTTGTTGTATGATTGTTTGACAGCCTATGTTCACTCTGAGTTTGAGTTTCTTAGCCTTATCCTTAGCCTCGCTATGTTTTGACACATATACGAGGGTTTTTTCTTAATAGTCGTGTACATACACATGTTTTCCTTCTGCAAGATGTGTACATATGTGCTTTTCCCTTGAACAATCATGTACATCACCCTTTGTTGCTTGGTTGCTAGGTTTGATGGTTGTTGGGTAGGTTTTGATGATTGCTGAGTCTTCTTGGGTCTCTATTGTGACTGTTAAGTGTCTGTGGAATGACAAAAAACCTGTCTTTGGTTGAATTTTTTTGGCGGTGCCTTTCTCATCATCTTTTTCATTTGATTGTCCTTGCATCTTGGGCTAGTTTTTTTTCTGCTTGATATCCTACTTGATTTTTCTTTGTTTACACACAATAGAGTATTTATATCAAGTTTTTGTTCATTCCTTTCATTTTCATTCTCTTATATTGAAAATACAAAAATATTAGGCATTTTACATTGAATGGTGTTTTCATCTTTTGAGTCTTTATCATTAATGTTAGTGCATGTAAAGAAAGGTTGCATATTTATTTAGAATTGCATAATTGAATTGAGAATTGCATTTTGAAAATAATATCATTTATTGGAAATTGAAGTTAGGACTTTGCATTGTATTCATATTCATTTATTTTACTTGTTGAGTCATAACATCACTAGTTTCACGACTGTGCCTTTTGAGTAAGCAAGGCCATTAAAAGTAACGCTATAATTTAAAATTGAATAGTAATGATTTTATATTTCTAGGTTACACAAACTAGCTTAGGATTTACAGCCTTGGAATAGAATTTTGTGAGTAAACTTATTCAAGGCTATTAAATCAACACATGTGTCTGACTAAGGGAGTGGATAAATCCATTGTATAATCTAGAATATCAGGAGGCTCCGCTTACACCGGAGTTAAGCACGAGGTTGTGTGAGGTTGGTTGAAGGGATATTCTCCCGATACCTTCTTAGAGTCAGATATATTTATGGGGATCTATTTGTATATGGGGATATTGCTAGTGCCCTTACCTCTATGAGAGGCGATGCTTTCAAGGTTTTAGGTTTTTTAACCCTGCCCATATGGTGGACCTGACTTACAAATGTTTGCATGTGCATCGTTATACCATGGTTTCTTAGTTTCTTGACTTAGGTACAACATAGGTTAGTTGCAGGGGTTATTTTCCAGGTACCCTGGGTCAAATAAGGGTCGGAAAACACACAACATTTATGGAGGATTACATCCCCGGGGGGATCTAACTGACTAGTTGTTAAGCCCATGAGGGCCCTTATAATTTATTTTGTTACCTCTAATCTTTATAAGAGGAGTCTCATGCCCCTCTTGGGTGAGATATACCTACTTTAAAGAGGGAGGTCCCTTTCAGCCACTTTATCCTATTTGTGTGCATATTGGTTGTTTGATTATTTTTTGGTGTGCTCTTTGATTACTAGTTGGCCTTATGATTTTTATTTTTTCTTACATCTCCAGTCTTGAGTCATAGTGGAGCCATACCAACTTCCCCACAGGTCTAACCGCTTATTACACTTGCTACCACATTTTGAATCTTTTCCTTCTAAAAGGCATAGAGTTATCAAACATGGTACACACACCACCACTTATCAAACTTGTGATCATACAAGGATGAGTACTAAACCGATTCATCAAGATACTAGGATCCCTTTGAATCCCACACCTACGATAGTTAATGGTACCCCTTCAACACCTTCAACCACAATGGTTGTAGTACCATAAGAACCTATCATCACCATTGCACGTCCTATAGTGAATACTCAACCTATAGCCACAAACCCTTTTGGGACTCTTTGTTACTCACTAAGATATAATATTCAGTCTATCCCTATGGCCTCTAGTCATTTTGATGTAGGAGCATCACTCCACCTTAGAAAATGCGCCAGCAAGCCAACACATAGGCATGCAATGGAGAAAGGGAGAGGCATTGACCCTCCCATTTTTAAATTCGAAATCTGATCCCATGGGGATTTGTGTTGTAAGGCTGTAAGATCCAAGCCATATCTTTGTACAGGTAGTGGATAGGGTCACCTTAAATGGTTGATTGTAAGTAGGTATAGATCATAGTCAGGTCTGGATCTTCGTTTATGTAATTATCCATAGGAGTATGGTGTCATAATTGAGATAGTGATGGCACTAAGGCAGTGAAGAGGAGAAGCTCGTAGAGCCCTCTTTTGTTAAAAGTAAAGAGATCTTTGTAGAGAGGACTTATAAGAGAAGCATAACTCATGATAGAGTTAGGATAGGAGGTAAAATATCTCTTGGAGAGAGCTTGAGGGAACTAGGACTCTGTTGCAGTCCATATTTTGTGTAAACATCTATATAGACACACAGAGATAATAGAAAATTTCCTGCATATAATGTGTTTATGTATTTCATGAATAAATGTTGTGGATGTATGATAAGTTTCATTTGTAGTAGGAGATAGAATTCTTTTATCCTTGTTCATGTTGTTATATCTCTCTGTGTTCTTTAGGCTGTGCAAGGAGTGCACAAAAGAACATTGGAGGTTTTGTAGCCAACAGAAGGAGTCTGCATTTGAACTCTATGGTTTCATAAAAGAACATTCCAGGAGGGCACACAAGAGTGATCACAAATTCAAGAGGAACCTCAAGGTTACTAAATACCTTAGAGGAGGAACTATGCAGAGAAAACAAAGAGAAACAAAGTTATTGAGGATTTTGTAGAGCTCTGCTAGGCAGGTATCGAGCGGGTGCAAGTGTGCACAAAGAGAACTCTTTGTTGAGTTCAGGGAGAAGAGTATCAGAAGAAGATACCAACAGAGCTGTTGAACACTCTGTAGAAAATTCTCAGCAAGGTGTTCTTTTAATAGAAGGTTGCGAGGAGGGATTGAAGTTTTCCTTTGAAAGGAAAAAGAAGGGTTGAGACCCTTAAGAGACTAAGAAAATCGAAAATCTTAGAAGAGATAGTGCAAGGAGGGCGTGGGAGATGGACTTATTCTAAGTCCTAAATCTCATAAGAGATAAAGTTTTTAGAAGTGCAAGCGATATCCAGATAACGATCATCGATTCCAAAAATCATAGCTCCTGTAGTCACCAGTTAAAGTTCGGAGGTAATTTGGTACAAAATCCACTATTTGGGTAAAAAATACAAATGGTATAGTAAATTTGGTTTTTTTTACTATTTATAGGAATCTTTTACCCACTTTGCATAGTTTTAGATAATATTCTTTCCTAATGGACTAATATGACATTGGATTGAGTTGGTGTTTGTTGTTTTATCCAGGGGCTCTTACTGGTTTCAACGTTATGTCGCTCGTTCGTAAATTTGGATAGATAATTTTTCTACCCAACATATAGGATATGTATCCATTCCATCATGGACACTTGCATCATCATATGAATGTAACTCATATGCCTTAGGTACAAACCCATTTTATAGTGACACAAAACATTCTATCTTCTACTAGAAGTGTCGTTATCAAATGGAAGAGACTTACCAAACATAGGTAATCTAGTTAGATCCTCTTATTTATTCGGTTCCCATGCAAATATTTTTTCCGTAGGACTGGTATTCCCTTATAGCTAATACATGACTTTATGTTGAACCTAATTTCTTACTCATAAACATGATGACCTATACCTAGAGGAATCCCAAGCAAGTTTGATTTAAGCTCTTTTTTGACTCGTTTTCAAAAAGCGAAAAGATTTCCGATTGAATTTGTCTCTTTCACACTCATAAATTGGATTTGAAAGGACATCTGTTTGGTGCAAATTTATGCATTTTTCAAACCAAGTATACTAAGATTACGAAAAAGTGCAATTTTTGTCGTTAACCAAAGTATACATCTCATGCCCTTTATTGTAGTATTGAGCCTATTATTGGTTCTCTCTTTGTGTTATAAACCGTTTACCTCAGAATTTTTGCATCCTCAACCAAGCAGAGCCTTTTTTATATCCTTTGCATATTGAAACCCTATACCCAGGAGGAAACATTCCCCTGGGTGTCCATATACAACATGCACCTTATTGAATTGAGCATAGGTATGTTCCACTGCTAGAACTAGTTTTGATTACTTGTGACACTCATTTCCTCCTCTGTATCATAGCATTAATTAGACTATAAAAAAAAAAAAAAACGGGTGAGAAGGGAGTATTACCTTATGTTGGTAGTAGTCATGTTGCCTTTGAACATAGCAAATTTTTTTTGAGTCCACTTGTCATCATAATTTTGGATTTAGCATGACCTTAGGAAGATGATCTTGTTACATAGAGTTTACTCCTCCGATTGGTTACTCTTCCAACCCCTATGGAGAGTTTGATTGATGCCTCCTGCATCTCAAGGTTTCATCATTGAGTCTATGCTACAAGATTCTTCCATATGTCTCATGCTCTTGTTCAGAGGATGTTTATCAACCTGTGTTAGCCATTCCTCAGAACTCTTGACTTTGCATGAGTCTGTCTCAAAACTACATGAAGTTGTATTCCTATTGGGCACCCTACTCCTACTTTCCTCATTGGTAGCCAACCTTGAAATCAACGGCCAACATTTCATAATTTGTCATTAACAGAGTGGTTTTCATTGTGTTTGACGGAAAGACATTTATTCACACATTGGGATTCATGCATTGTCTTGGATTCCATTAGCCCTATTGGTGGTTTCCTCACATTTTTTGGCAGTTTTCCTCATTGGATGATATTCATAGGGTACTTTTCATGTATCGTTTGCACCTGGGACATGCAAAAGACACACAGGGTCGTTGGTTCATGAACATGTTCTTCATCTGATTTCCTCGAAATCATCAAGCTCTTGCTTTGTACCTCGTGCTGAATGATGATAGATTCCTTAATACTCTCCTTTCAGTGGGTCTCCTTCCATCGAATTCAACTCATATATTTTGGAGACAGACCTAGAGTCCTATGAGTACCTAGAGGCTTGCAGTCATTAGTGGTAGGTTCTCTCGCCATCGATAGTTGGGAGTACATCAATGTCTCTTGATCGATGGATTCATCTAGTGTTCGACCCTGACTCTTTTATTCACACTTGTAAGGATGTAATCAGTTCCTTGATACCTACTTTCATCATCGCTAGTTTGTCTCGCATTTGTTAATGATATACCTCAATGACCGGTAATCAAACGAACTCTCATTGTGTTCAACCTCAAGTCCTTTATTCACACGACATCGACTTGCACCTTTGGCATATTGTGTAGAAGACTTGAAGACATCAGTTTATAGTTGAAGATTTCCTGAGTTGTTGCTACCTTTCATTGGACCAATGCCTATGTGACTTCAGTGATCATGGGAGATTAGATTGTACTCCATTGTATACATATATCTTCAAATTTATTTTGAGACTAGTTTTACTGGGCCTTGTTCATGACTATGAAAGCCTTTGGCATGTAGCCACCTTTGTATTTCCTATTCATGGCCATAGAAAACTGTTTGGTATATTTTCACATCGATCTTTCGTGTATTTCAAATTAACAACCATGTATGAAAAGTCAGTACACATTGTAATGAGAAACTAGTTCTTCCAACTGGGTTCCCAGTACTCCATTTCTGGGTTTTATAATGTATTTCATCCATCATAGATGCTCCTTTGACCTCACACATTGGGGGGCATCTGTTATAGCAATATTTTCCTCACCCTTGGCATAGTTACAGAGAGGGAATTTTTCCATTTCCCTATGTAGACTTGAAGTGCCTTTTTGCAAATCTCTGAGATAAAAACATGATTTTTCCAGATATGCACACCCTGCCTATATTACAACATGCGTATATGCAGGTTGCACCACTACAACCAGTGTACATCGAGATTTGTGCCCAAAATTAAAAAAATGGTCTCAGGTTTCCATGTAACATCACACGATCTATGATCCTTGGCCTTCCATATACTAGAAACATTCCAAATCGACTGTTAGTTCTAGTTGAAGGCTACAAATGGGCCAAATACAAGCTATGGAAAAGAGGAGAAGAATTCAACTTTGAGAGAAAATTTACTGTGGAGAAATTATTCACTTCACATTGAGTCTTCATCCCTTTGTCTTTTAAGTTTGAACACATTGTTCAACCCCCAAGCTCTTCCCTTATTGATTGATAACTTCATTGTTTCTCTTATATGAGCTTTCCTTTGGTGAAGGATTGAAGTGGTGGAGGCCCAGCTGGAAGGAACTTAGTTTCTTGGTTCCGAACCATGTTGACATAGAAGTTTGTAACTCATTCACTTCTTTTGATTACATCTTAATATTCGCAAGATATATCGACTTGGGTCAAATGATCAATAGTGGACTTCATCAAACGTCTAGATGAGATAGGTCTTTTATCTTGTCTTGCTAGCATATTTGTTTATATAGAATACTTGAGATTAGAGTTGATTTCTATAGCCATTTACGTCTGTTGTGGTTTACCCCTAGACATAGAGATATTTTCCTCATAACAAGAACATTGTGTATTATTTTCAGATATTTATTCATTATAGGTACATAGTTATGATTATTTCAAGTTAGGGTTGTTGACTAATCCAAAACTAGTCATGTGAGACTAAAGTAAAGTTTGATGAAAATGCTAGTTTCTTTTTGTTAAAGTTAAGGAAGGTTGGCATGTATGTGATCATATGCACCAGGTCTTATAGAGTTACAAATTAGATTTGGATGATGAAATTGATGAGGGATTTTGGTTGTCGTACATGTTGGATACATGGTTGAAACAAGTAGTTGATGAGTTGGCACATACATGAGGTGTATAGTTGATGATGTTGGTACATCTTGATGAGTCATAGTTTATGTTTATTTGATGCATTATTGGTACATATTTGGTGCATGGTTGATGACCTCGTTGATGGCATAGGTTTAGGTAGAGGTTGGTGCATGGTTGATGCACTTTTTTATGGTACATGTTGATTACAAGTTGTTTATGGCACAAGTTAGTTATGGGTTGTTTATGGTACAGGTTGATTATAGGTTGTTTGGTGCAAGTTGATTGGTACAATTTTACAGTAGTATAACTCATAGTGATAGTGTGACAGTGGTTCCATCATTCTACTTATACGTCAGGGTGGTTGGATGAGGCAAGGGTAGGTGGTTGTAGCCAACTTTTGGTTGTAGTCGGAGAACATAGGTGATTGTAGTCTCCTTCTGGTTGTAGCCAAATAATTGGGGAGTTGGATCTTCCCTTAGTTTGTATCCTGAAAAATTAGGGGGTTGGAACCTCCTTCCAGTTGCAACTGGAAAAGAAAGGAATTTTATACTTCCAATGAATGTAATTCTTAAAGACATATAAAAAAAATTATTATGTGGTTTTCTCCCTCTTTGGGTTTCCATGTAAAAACATTGATGTACTTTGTATGTGTATGATTGCTCATTTGTTCATTGTTTATTTACTCTGCAACTATTGGATGATAATGCTACATTGATATAACACTTTCATTTTACGGTTAAAAAGTATTAAATTGCTCTATTATTGATTCACCCCGCCTCTTAGTAATCCAACATTTATACCCTTTATGTCACTTACTTTTAATATTAGGGCCGACATGTAGTTTCTGCTTCAATTCACATTGTCGTCTTCAAAAATTCTTTTGTCCTCAATAGTGAGGATGCACGTGACGTGTCACATACCACTGGAAGTGGCATGACTTATACTATAAATCCATGGGTGTTGTATCTACGTGTGTAATTTCCTTCATGTATATCTGCTTTGATCAACTGTTGGGTCCAAAAATCAATGGCTAGGGTTGACATCAATGACAAAAACTAATATTCCAACAATATCCCCATTTGTCATTGATGGAAGCACGCATGCACCCCTTGTCATCATTATCAAAATTTCTCCCCCCCCTTCAACATCAATGGAAAATGGTGGGGCTTCTCCCCCTGAGTTCAATGGCATAAGGCGACCTTCTTCTTTGGGGTTGCTCCCCTTGAACATGTGGCATTGAATAATACTTCATCCTTATTTTTGATCTTTACAAATTTTTCTTCTCTTCTCTCTCTTCTTCATGTCTAGGACGTATATGTTCTTTGGTCTCAATGTTGCAGATGAAACCAACCTTCCTGAGTTCTTTTCTCTGATTTTACATTTTCGAGAGTCAAAGTTAAGAGTGTATCCTTGATCACATATTTTTCTCACACTGAGGATATTATGCTTCATATATTCAACCAATAGGACTTTTCTTTCTTTTACATTTTCACTTTCAATATTTACAATCCCTTTTCCAAGTATTTTGGTGGATGAGTCATCTCCAAGTGCAACATTTGCACCCTTTTTATTCAAGATGACAAATGTTCTTTGATCTCTAGTCATATGAGATGAGCACCCACTGTCTATGAACCATTCATCTTCTTATTTGCATTCTTCAACGACCAATGCTATTCAACAATTTTCATTGTGTGAAATTTCTTTCTTTTACCATGCTATAGTTGGTATAGGGATATTTGGCATAGGATCATCTTCCTTCATCTCTCTGCAATCTCGTGCTTTGTGACCAAGATTATTGCACTTGTAGCATACAATATATGGATCCATTAATGGGTCAAATGGATTATAATTTTTTTTGATAGGTCTGTGAACATTTCCATATCTACTATTTGCACCATGCATGTATCTTGCGTAGTTATTCCTTTAATTTATTCTACAATTGATTACCTTGTGTCCAAAATTTCCACAATCATAACAATGTCCAAGAAATAAATTTTGATACATGGGAGTAAGTAATATTCTTTGTGGTGTGGTCCATCTGGGTTTACGATCTATTCTTATGTAGTTTCCTTCATAATGATTTCTTTCATACCTGATGGAAGAGGATAGTCCCGATGTCTCATTCCTTTTGAATTTTGGTCTTCTATCTTGTTATTCAACTTGCTATGGAGTGTTGGTTTCATCCTTTTCATCTTCCTTCTCTTGTTTTGTTGTCTTCAAACTATAATTGTATCCTAGTCATGTCTTTTCATTTGGAAATATTTGTCTTCTAAGGATATCATCTAATTTTTTAGTGCTTTTTTCGAACTTCTTCAAATTTTCTATTATCAATAGTAGCTCCCCTTTTGTGTGATCCAATTCTTCTTTCAATTTCTCATAATCTTCTATTTTTTCCTTCAAGATATCAATGGTATTTTCAAGCTTGTGATTCTCTTCTTCACAACTACTCAATTCACCTTTTAGTATTATGTTTGTGTTTCTAAGTTTATTGTTTTCATTTTCAACATGCTTCAATTTTTCAAGATTCTCATATTCTTGTTTACTCTCTATGTTGTCATTGTATTCCCAAAAGGAATCAAGGTCAGTTTCTTCATTTGAATCTTATTTAGAAATGATTTCTTCTTCCTTATTTGTTGTCATCCTGTAAAAAAAAAAAAATTCAGTTTTTGCTTCGCTTGGAGTCGTAACGATTAGGGTCGTTACATATGGTATCAGAGTGGGTTCAACCCTGCGACTATGGATCTCTAGGATTTCCACTGCAGTAAACCCGTGAGTATTAACCCTTACGTTAATTAAAAACCTTAACGTGTCCATGCATTGATCGCATTTAGAGGACACCATATAGGTTCGCAACGTGGTGTCGTGGAAGGAGGTGTGATGCCTCAAGAAGTTCCCAAACCCTCAGAGTTGAACCCCCAAGGGGAATAACAAGTCCTTGGGTTGGATTCACTTTTTCTAACGGATGATGATGGTCTAACAAGGCCCTTCTAGGTAATGTCAAGGGGCCTTGATTCACCATCGGTACTGAGATGAGGACAGTGCACCTGTACCCCCTGAGGGTCCACAAGGCGCCCTAGCCAGTACCATTAACATCCATCGAGAACTTGAGAGAGTTGAATTCCCGAGTCCACAAGTATCGCAGGCGGCTATGCCATCGAGGAATGGTTGTAGAGATTCACACTTTGTGATTACAATCTCCAGCATGAAGGTCCTCTTGGTGGTCTTTCAATTGATGGGGAGTGCTCTTCTATGGTGGAAGACGCTCCTGCCACTTATTAACATGGTCGTCGATGATGTGTCATGGGAATTTTTTGAGGAACAATTCTAGGAGAGGTATCTTTCTAAGGAATTCGTTGAGCATCAACTCAATGAGTTCGATGCCTTGTGACAAGGTAGTCGCATGGTGCCTAAGTATAAGGCTCGTTTTAGTGCTACTTCGGTATGCTCCACACCAATTTACCTAGAAAATTAAGGTCAAGAAGTTCGAGTTTGGCCTTATTGTTAGAATTCTACTTCTACTTCGTGTACCAGGATTACTGGACTGAAGAAAGTGTGTTGGATTGTGGGGAGCCACATTACCATCATTACTGCCCAGAGGAAAGGACCAAAGCATCTGGATCAGCCGTACCCACTGCCGTGGGAATTTTGGGCAAGGCCCATCAGATTCATGCAGTGGTGAATAAATGTTAGGAAGAGCACCAGTAGACTATGCTCGAGATGTCAGGTACCATCGTTGACCAGATAATTAGTATTCGATAGATCCTGGTTCTACCGAGAGTTTCATTTATGTTGTAGTGCTAAAAATGATTAAGGTAAAGGCAGTCGAACATGATGAGTTTAGATTTGTAGAGATGACTTCGGGAGCCAAACATAAAGTTGAAGGAAAGGTTACAGGTTGTACCCATATCCTGGGAGAGTTTGTCACCAGGGCCAACCTGTATGTAATGATCTTAGGATATTATGACGTCGTGATCGGTATGGACTAGTTGTAATCGCATGAGGCGATACACAACTGTAAGAAAAAATGGTTGAGATTGGTCGATGTTGAGGGACATATATGCGTCATTATAGGATGAAACTAGGGAGTTTCCCTGAGGTTCATCTCTATCTTGTAGTTACCGAAGAGCATGCACAAGGGATGTAAGCTTTATGCGATCCTTGAGTTAAATGAGAAGTGAGTAGCAGAAGGTGTAGAACACCTTCATGTTGTGATAGAGTTTGCAGACGTCTTCCTAGAGGAGTTACCAGGGATGCTACCAGAGAGGGAATTGGAGTTTACCATACACCTAAAGCCAAGGACTGAACTGATAGTGAGACCTCAGATTTACAGGAGTTGAGAATGAAACTAAAGGAGTTGCTGGACCTGGGACTTCTACGTCCTAGTGTGTCACCGTGGGGTGGGCCTGCTATTTTCATATGAAATAAGGATGGGTCATGGAGACTCTACATTGAATATCATTAATTGAACAAGGCAACGATCAAGAATCAATATTCGTTGTCGAGGATTGATGATCTGTTCGATCAGATGAAGCGTGTGACGGTGTTTTCAAGGATCGATTTGTGATCAGGGTATCACTAGTTATGGATCAAGGAGGATGACATCCCTAAGACCACCTTTAAGATGAGGTTTGGACATTACAAGTTTATTGTTTTACCATTTGGACTAAAAAATGCCCCAAGGGTATTTATGAGTTATATGAACAGGGTGTTCCGTGAGTACTTGGACAAGTTCATCCAAGTATTCATTAGGGATATTTTGATTTACTCTCAGATGATGGAGGAGCATGACGAACACTTGCATTGGGTACTATAGTGTTTGCGAGAGCACAAATTGTATGGAAATTTTTCCAAATGCTCGTTTTATCAATCGAAGATTCACTACTTAGGGCATGTCATCTCCACTGAAGGTATCTTCGTGGATCCAACAAAGTTCGAGGCTATTATGGAATGGCCTGCGCCGATGAATGTCCCATAAGTGAATAGCTTCATGGGTTTAGTAGGATACTATTGACATTTCATCGAGGGATTTTCGAAGATAGAAAATCCAACTATGGAATTGTAGAAGAAGAACACAAAGTTTATTGGGACCGAGAAATTCACGGAGGCCTTTCGAAGGCTCAAGGAGCTATTGAAAACAACACCAATACTAAAGGTCCCTGACATGGATGCAGACTTCTTGGTATGCACAAACACATCCAAGGAAGTCTTATGTGAAGTCTTGATGCAAGATGGTCAAGTGATCGCTTACATCTCAAGGAAACTGCGAAGGCATGAGAAGAACTATGCGGTGCACGATTTGGAGTTGTTATCCATCGTACATGCCTTGAAGGTTTGGAGACACTACCTTGTTGGATGAAAATTTTAATTAAGTGTGGACCACTGTGAACTACAACACATATTTATGCAAAGAGACCTGAATGTGCGACAACGACATTGGTTGGAATTGCTTAGCGAGTACGACTTTGAGATTACTTACATAAAAGGAACAGTGAACCGAGTGGCAGATGCATTGAGTCAGAGACCATGCATATTTTCGATGTTTCTTCTTCCCACAAATCTACATGAAAGGATTCTAACCTTACAACGTGACGATGATTGGTACAAAGAGGTCAAGTATTTTATCGAACAAACCACAATGATGGTACCAAGATTTGAAGGATTTACGTTTAACGAATATGGATTGTTGACGTTTAAAAATAGGATTTACGTACCACCAAACAATGAGTTGAGTAGTTTGATCCTAAACTAGGCTCACAAAGAAGTGTACATGGCTCACCCAGGAGTCACGGAGATGAGGGTGGACCTTAAGCCCTTATTCTTCTGGAAGGGATGAAGGAAGACATAGTCAACTATGTGGCTAGATGTCTAAAATGTCAACAGGTAAAGGCTGAACATAGAAATCCAATAGGTTTACTTCAGCCACACGCTATTTCAGAAACAAAATGGGAGGTCATTTCGATGGATTTCACTGTTGGATTCCCACTAAAGGCAAGGAGACATGACTTGATTTTTGTGGTAGTCGACACTCCGACGAAGAATGCTCTTTTTATTCTTGTGCATACGACGTATCAGGAACCTGACATAGCTATAGTTTTCATCAGTAAGATTGTGAGGCTACATGGCGTGCCTAAGAGGATTATATCCAAAAGAGCATTGGTTTTTACTGGATGATTTTGGACTAGTTTCCAAGAGGCCTTGGGAACCCAACTTAACTTTAGAATGGGCTATCACCTAGAGACTGATGGGAAGACCAAACAAACAAACCAAATCTTGGAAGACATGTTGTGCAGGTACGTGATGGACCAACAAAGGTGTTGGGAAGAATTATTGCCACTGGTATAATTCTTTTATAACAACATCTACCAAAGCACCATTAAGTTGGCGCCTTTCAAGTTTATTTATGGGCGACCATGTCAGCCACCTTTGAGTTGGGATTGTCTTGAAGATAGGGTATAAGTGGCACCAAAATCGATCCAAGAAATGGAAGATTAAATGAAAATTATAAGACAGAGGATCAAGGAAGCATAGGATGGATAGAAGAGTTACATCAATGTGCATCGTGTCAACGATAGTTACAATTTGGCGATCGATTAATTTTGTCCCTCAAACCGCATAAGAGTTCGATCAAGTTTGGAAAAGGGGCTAAAATATATCCTCAACTTGTGGGATCCTATGAGATTGTGGAAAAGAGAGGCTTGTGGCCTAATGAATAGCCTTGCCTATTTCTTTAGGCGTATGCACAATGTATTTCACGTCTCTGTTTGAGACATTATGATTAGTGATCCTACACATGTTTTGACTTGAGCACCTTGCGGGTGTCGGATGAGGGTACGCTCATGACTGAGTTGATTTGCATCCTGGATCATCGCATTTGACAGCTATGAAATCGACCCATAGATGAGGTCAAGGTCTAGTGGGACAACTATAGTCTGCACTCGGATACCTCGGAGGATGCATATGATATGCACCATCAGTTTCCATTTTTGTTTAATAGATAGACTTCTGACACTGTGATACATATTATTTCGAAACTAATATACTGTGACACTTCGGGACGAAGTTTAGACCGAGAGGGGGTGTATGTAACATCTCTCTCTTGTGTGCACTGGGCAAACCTACTCTTTGAGAAAACTTGCTTGCAAGTGATCCAGATTATTATATCATTGACAATTGATTTTTCTTATGAATCATTATGAAGGTGATTATATGTTATTTTGTTGTATCAACTTAGACATGTGCTATCGACTCAGTTCTCTTGAGTGTGTAGGATTTGGAACTCGAGGATGTTGAGGCATCCATGAAACCCTTGGACTACAGATCGAGTCAGGGAGTTGACTATTGGGGTTTTATTGTTGTATATATATGACATGTGCATCTGATTAGTTGTTATGATTATGGATTTTTTTCTTACATGATTAGTTTATGATGCAGGTTGACGATATCTTTCCAACCAGACTCACATTTGGAGTAGAGGGGTCACCCATGACTACTAGTGACATTGAGGGAGATTTGTGGATAGCATCCTTTCCACAGCCTACTAGCACTCCCGCCGTGGATCGAAATATAGGTTAACGATTACCTAGCTTGAGAATACCCACGATGCTGTGAGGGCAGACTGCGACAGTTGCTCACAATGATTCTGAGGGCCGTGCAATAAGGCAGGGGAATTATTCTTTGGAGGCCCTTAGTCTCCCACAAGATCACCTGACAGAGTATTGAATCCAGGGGTTTTTTATGTCTACCAAGTCAATCAAGAGGCGAGTGGCACCCTTGGAGCACCTAGTGTGTCCTGAAGGGCACATCGTGTAAGAAAAACGGGCAAGAGGGGAGTGGAACCCTTGGAGCACGTAGTGCGTCCTAAAGGCCATGTCGTGCAAGGGAAACAAAATGAGGAGAGTGGCACCCTTGGAGAACCTAGTGCATCCTGAAGGGTAGGTCACATTGTTAACTAATAAGTGAATAAACCTAGATGGCCTTAGAATGAATAATGTGATAAGAAATATTTAAAAACAATTTCCCTAATAAAATGTCGCCCAACCTCGGAAATTAAAACCTAGGTCTAAAGTAATACCTGTGGTAAAATAATAATAATAATAATCATTAAACATGTGATAAAAAGGGGGTAAGAAACTCGATTAAATTATTAAAATCAAATTATTGAGGGATTTAAAACTTTAAAAGGGGATTAATTTTTTGTCTACATATGCTAATTAAAAGTTTTAACTAAAAAGAAAAAGGGGAGAAAGGGTAAATTATACACTTGCTAATTTGAGTTTTAGATAAAAAGGGAAAGAGGGAAACCCAAAAGAATTAAGAAACTAAGGGAAAAAGGGGGAAACACAAAGAGAAAGGGAAACTTAAGGAAAAATCAGAATGCCTAACTTAGCAAGGAATCTTTCCCTTAAGAACTTTCTAAATTGAACTCAACTAGTAAATTAGTAAGGGTGTAAGTCATTAAAATGTGTAAGGGAATATGGGGATACATAGGAGCGATTCTAGGATTTCTTTTAGGTGGGTGAGGGAAATAGGAGTAATTAAATAATTAATGAAATTAATTTCTGGTGGAACGAAGGGGATGGGTAACACATGTACTTGGAGGATTTTTTTGAATTAAATTTTTGAACATTAAATTAAATGGGAAATTGGGAAAGAAATGACTTAGAAACTCTATATAAAGGAGGGAGGAGGAGGATGGATCTCTTTTGTTATGCGTAATGTTATGCTTTATAATTTTAGACTTGACTGACTTATCTTGTGGGAGCTGGGATACCTAGCTCAGTGAGGAGTGGTAGCTCGACCTTGCGAGGCTAGTTAGGAGCTAGTTGTTCTTTGGTTGAGTGTGTGTAGCCCCTTTGCATCTCGGGGGGCTAAGGGGGAAGAAGAGTACCCCTAGCATTGGCTGGGAGGTACTGGTGAAGTCTCATCAGTTAGAAAGCGGAAGCTACATGGAGTGTGTGAGACAAAAACTCAGAATGAATGACTTGGGCTATGGTACGCGTACTTTATTCTGCATGGTAGATTATTATTAACCTTACGCTTTCATTTTTGTACTTTTAATTGTGTAAATAAAGTGTTGACTTAGCATTTTAATTGAGAACTTAAAATCCCCAATGCCTTTATCTCGTTGCTTGACTTGATTCCCTTGGCCATCGATCCATGAATATTGTGACTACCCTTTTGGTTTTATTAATTTGTTGTGAAGAGTTGTTCTTTTGAATTCATCCTCATCCCTAGATCATCATTCCATGCATGAGCAGTCGGTTAGGATCCGGATCGATGATCGTCAGTTCAGTGTTAATAAACCTATAGATCCTAATTCCTTGCTTTTTTGTGCGTGGATGATGAGCGAAAGATATTTTTTCTCATCCATTTACCTTACTTATCTCTATGCCCAGTTAATTAAAACTTCAATTTTCTCAGAGTTTCAATTGTTGAATCTTGGATAAACCCCTGAGACTTGAATGCCAATTTTCTACGCTTTCTTGTGATTGTTTACTTCTACATTTCTGGTGGTTGATTCTGCTACGTTTTCCCATCATGGTTTATCTCTGAGTTTTTGAAGTCCTTACTCAGCCCCTACACAACAGATCCACCTTGATTCTCGTGGCTCATTACCCAGATTTTCTTTATGACATTCATGGCCCTTCCCTTCCGCAATTTACTTAGCAGCTAATTCGTTCACTTGGAGTTGCTTTCATTTTTGTTTACATATAATTTGCCTTAGTTTTTAACCATTTTATTACATAGAGGTTGCATTTCATGGGCACTCATTTTACTTAGCTCAATGATTTTTCCAAGTGTTTACACAACAAATAATTTAGATGCAACCTATGCGAACAGAGAAGCTAAATGTTATAATTGGGCATAGTTATAATTGTTTCGCGAATTTGTTATATTATACAGTGAATCATTATAGTTTTATTTACCATATTGTCTATATAGCTAATATCATCAAGATGGCACACAACAACTATTTACCCATAGTATTTTACAACGATAGATAGCGCTTTTTTTAATGGGGTCCACACATGTTGATGACAACCATTTGGGCATAGTTGTATAATGTACAACACTCTTTGATTTATGTTATGGATGTATGTTTTAGTGGGATATTTTTTAGCGAAATAATTAATGGACAACATACCTCTGCATTCTAAAAAGACAACATTCTGAACAGACATACATATCACATTTTCTTTGTGATTGAAGGACGAGATAGAATGCCATCATTTTAGACAATGATTAAGTAGAGAAATAAAACCGCCAGTGGATATATTGAAAGACAGAAATCTCAGACAACGAATTAATTGTACAGACAATGAATTGAATCATGAATTAGAAGTTGGAACGACACTTATTTTGACACCGAATTTAATGATATCTATGATTGGCAGCGCCTTATGAAGGACCGCTTTGTGTCAATCACTTTTATGACTGCTTTTTTGTTTTCCTTCTAACAATCATGTCAGAATTTTTGACAACAAAATATATTCTATATCTTGTAAGCAGACTGCGATATTGTTTCAGCTCAGTATTTTCATGTATATACTTGAATGACAACAAGTTATGATACCCTGCAATTTCCCTTTTTAGAAAGTGAATTACTCGGCTATCCTTTAGCGTTTTCTCGTAAACGATTTTGTTATATAGTTATCGGTGTTAGACAACATTCCCTTGGTTCATCAATCCTTAAATTTGATTCCCTACTACAAGTTTAGATAGTTGATTTACCACTGTGCCCCTTAAAGGTAACGAATCCCTTTTGGTGATTCAGCTAGTCTTAACCATGCAATTTAACTGGTAGATTTAGAAATTATTATCTGAAGTTGGACTGAGATATTGTCTTAGTTTTTTTATTTAAAGACAACAATTCATTCATACAAGATAGCATCATACGGTTAGTTTAATTAGCTAATTCACTAATTTGCGATTTCATTAGATAGCTACCATTGCAGTGGTATTTGGCGATATATCTAGTTATCAATGATACAATCATGAGCTAAGTTACACCCTCTCATTTAGATTAACCACTGCTTTTTCCTTTAGATAATTGGTTAAGATGTTTAATGCATTAATCTCCTTTAATAGTTTTTGCCTTACGATTAATCTTATTGGTTGATTATAAGATTGGGATCATTTCCTTATAGCATCCTTAAGGTTCTCCCAACAAGGATCTAGTTAAGTACCTATTGAGTCCTTGAGTGTATTTTGTAAGGTAGCTACACGATTGGCCTTTATGATGGGACAAAGGGTTGAATTTATTTTGGTTGCGCATGGGTCTCTAGTGTGCCCGTTGCACTGTGGCAACGTGGTTTCTTGAGATTGGACCATTGCATGCATGCATAAAGAAGCGCACATGATATCCTGGCTTCGGATCACGTGCCACCCAATGTGGATGATGACTATTGTTTTTGGCAATACTGGTTGTAACTTTTGTGTTGTCTCTCACTCCCCGAGAGGGTTCTATTTACTATTTGTTGATTTCGATGTGTCATATCATGGATGTTGTCCTTTAGATTGTAGGTGTTGTTGTGTTGATTCAGGCAGGTAGTCGTATCCTTCTTTATTTACACGTGTCTCTCCCAGATGCTCGTTGTGCTAGTGTGTTCAGTCGTCGTTGTCTGTTTCCTGTCTTGTGGGCATGGAACTCATCGCCATATGTGTTGTTTATCTGTAATCATTGTTGTCATCCTGTAAAAAAAATAATTTTCACTTTTTGCTTCGCTTGGAGTCGTAACGATTAGGGTCGTTACAAGGGCTTTGTAGAATGGTTTTGAGGCAGATGTATTGAATTATATTGTTAGTGCACTTAGTTTGATTTATTGACATATCTTGTGGTGCATTGTGAGAGACATTTGTTTGTGATCTTGGTATATGATTAGGTTATGAATGATACATCCTTGAGGCTACATAAAAGTGAGGTTATAGCACATGGTTTGATGTAAGGGTTTATGGTATTTGGTTATGGATAGTGTGATGTATTGCTCGAGAAATTTTGATGGTTATATTGGTATATGTATTTGTTATATGGTTGATATACATGTTGGCTACATGGTTGAGACAAGTAGTTGATGAGTTTTCACATACATGAGGTGTATAGTTGATGATGTTGGTACATCTTGATGAGTCATAGTTGATGTGTAGATGATGCATGATTGGTACATACTTGGTACATGGTTGGAGGAACTTGTTAGTAGTATTATTGATACATGGTTTATGGATGATGTAGCATACTTGTCTTGGTATATTATTAGAAGCACATATTGATGTTGGTGATGATTATGAGTTATTGTGATATGCTTAGTTGATGCACATCTTCTTCATATTTTGAATATGGTTGAGACTTGTCCTAGTGATTGATCTTGTTGAGTAGATCCAATTTGGTTGATAATATTGATGAGACAGGTTGTTGTGATAGGTTGTTTGGATAGGTTATTGTGATAGGTTATTTGTACAGGTTTGGTGCATGGTTGATGCACTTGTTTATGGTATAATTTGAGGTATAGTTTGATGCATGGTACATGTTGGCATAGGTTTTTAGTACATGTTGTTTATAGGTTATTGGTACAGGTTGATTACAGGTTGTTTTGGTATAGGTTGTTACAGGTTGTTTGGTGCAGGCTGATTGGTACAATTTTACAACAATATATCTCATAGTGATAGTGTGACAGTGGTTCCATCATTCTACATATATTTTAGAGTGGTTGGGTGGTTGTAGCCATATTTCGGTTGTAGCTGGAGAACATAGGGGGTTGTAGCCTCCTTCAGGTTGTAGCAAGAGAATTTGGGAGTTGTAGCTTCCCTCAGGTTGTATCCTGAGAAACTAGGGGGTTAGAGCCTCCTTCCAGTTGTAGCTAGAGAATTGGAAGTTGGTGCTTCCTTGACTGTAATTCTTGATATATAAGAAATGCATTTTGTGTTTTTCTCCTACATTGGGTTTCCACGTAAATATTGGTGTACTGTGGATTGTGTGGATGTGTTTGTTATTGTTTATTATCCACCGATGAATGCTAATTCTTATGATACAGTAAGATATTGATGATGAAAATATGAACATGGTTGAATAAGTAAAAGAATATAATTTTTGGTTTAAAGGATTAATAATTGGTACAATTTCTCATTACTGATTNCCCCTTCTCAGTAATCCAACAATGAGATCATGTTTATGTCAACAAGATGACATGGCAGCATGAGAGTCTGGCATGTCTCACTTATTTTTTGCATTTTCAAGCACCCATGTGGACCAATAACTATGTATCAAGTGTAATATTATGTGGCAAGGTGACAGGTGGAATGTATAGTCATCATATGTATGATGATGCGGCAATGACTATGTAGTTACATGATAGACTGATGTTGCAGACATGTGATTGTGCAAATAGGTGGACCGACCAGAGAGTGTCACATGACACTCTCTGATTGGCCAATAATGGATAAGAGAGAATAAAATTTGTTCCCCATGGGAATCAAACCCATGACCTCTAGGGAAATATTCTTGGGATATTCCAATGACTTAACAAATATGATCCTACAAATAAACCATAAGTTATGCATGTTATAACAACTAAAAAATATATTATTTGAAGTGTAACAAAGAAAATTGAGTATATAGGGCCACGATTAGGCCACCCATGCCTATTTAGACCTAGCTCCAGATAGTATACGAACCACATGTTTTCATGCCAGGATTGGAATGTGTGCCATAAAAGTTTGTGCCAAGTGTATATTTCCTTGTTTTATGTGCAAGAGGTTCTGAAAGTTTTGGTTTTCCTTGTTTTGCATGCTATTGAGTTCTTTTAGGGAAGTATAAAGTGTTTATACTCATCTTTCTCATATTTTTGAGAGAAATTTGATCGTAATGTCGATTTTGTGTAACATTTCTATGTATGAAAATTCTTAGTCCAATTTGTCATGTATTAGACACATAGTCTCGTTATGCATGCAAAAATGGGTCTTTAAGCACCTGTTCATAACAAAGTCAAGTTTATATTCAGTTTTCTCATAATTTTTGAGGAAATTAGTAATGACCTCTGTTTCTGGGATTGAGCAGAAGAATTGAAGGTTGTATTCAAAAACTTGGTATTTGTAAGTCCATTCGTTGTAATTTTGGCATTTGAGCATTAATTGAGTAGTCTCACTGATTGAAAAGGGACCCAGAGACGTAGCCCAAGATGGGTGAACCAAGGATGATTTTAAGGATGGAAATTTATTTTAAAATGTAGAAACCTTGGAGAATCTTACTAATCACTCATATTCCAGCTATAAAATGTTTAGTGATATTTTTGTAAAAATATTCCAATTTCTAAGGATTTTATATAGTTTGTATAAAATTTTGGCTATTTTTAAGGTAAAATAATTTTATCCAATAGAATTTGGATGAATCATTTTTACAATAGTGAATCTATTTTTGATTAAAAAAACATGGAAAATTAGCCCATGAGCAAAATTTGCCCCCCTAAACTTATCCCTAGGGTGAACTTTGTTAACAAATTGTTTATGTGTGATTTGAATTTTTTTTTATCTTACTTTACTTCATTTCAACATTTTAATTCCGCAAGTTATTCATAAGTGTTATTGAATTTTATGGATAAGTAAGACATTCACATGTTATTTGCAAATAGTCAAAGAATATCTTCATTTCCCAAATCTGGTGGGATGTTTATGCATATTTAAAAACTAATTTTTACATCTAAGGATTTTTGGATTAGTTATACCACCCAAAAAATCAATCATGTTGAGATTTCCAAGGGCTTTGAAGAAGGAACAATTCTTTTAGAAATTTGTCTTCCCCATAGTAAGAATTGATGCCATCACAACTTGTCCTTTGGGACCATTATTTCCTATGCTGACAATGGCCATCTAAAGATAAAAATCATGATTTGTTTCATTACTAATAATGGTAGGTACATGATTTGAAACATGATGGTGAGCATGCCTCTGGAGTGACAACCTACACTATTGATTATGTTTCCATTAACCTAGATTGATCTAGTAGGGTTAGCCTTGTACATGGAAACATCTGTTGTCTAGAAGGGTGAATGGAAAATATACAAGAGTAGATTAAATATCCAACCACGAGAGATAACAAAGAGTTAGATACGTTAGAATGAAGCAACAGTAAAGTACACTCGAGAGGGAGCACCAATCTCAAGAACCAATATTTTAAATAAAGGACCATGCCACCAGTGGTGTGTGTTTCTTGCAATGAACTATCAACTAATGATGTTGCATTTCCATCCTTGGTAGAGTGACTGTGTGGTAGTGGAGGCTAAAATGATGTATTTAGCCACTCGAAGCCAACATCAAGGTCAACCAAATAATATAGAGTTACTAAAGATGGTCCAACATCAATACACAAGGGTTTGTGATGGCTAACATAGATCTGAAGGCAATGAAAGAGAAGCATTTAGAGTCACCAATTATGTTGAATATGTTGATGTTTAAATTAGACATGGCACCCAAGTGATGCCTAATTTGTTTATGGAAAAGTATCAAGTGATTCTAGGGAAAACAAAATCAATGAAATAGGCAAGGCAATAATTGGTTTCTATTGGTATGCATGAGGAATTGGGGGATTAGGTGTTCCAATGGGGGTTGGTCCAAAATGCATAAGACGGAGAGTGAAATAGACACCATGTTTCTTTATATGTACTATTGGTGGGCCCTAGATAAATGGATGAAGAAGGACAATTAATCCTCAAGTAGTAAAGCATTGGCACAATGCAGTGTGGAAGCTAATGTTGTTTGAAAGCTACTGCAATGTGGGATCTAATGCGATATAGAAGATAAAAAAAATAATTGAAACAAATTGTATGTGGGAATATAAAACGATGGTGGAGCCAATTTTTTTTTATCTAATATGAAATAAGTAGAATTTTTTTTAACAAGAGTGGAGGTACATGGCAAAGATTACCTAGATGATTGAAAACCTAGGCCACAAGAGCAAAGCGAGATGATGGACTATCAACAAATTATATTTGTGAATAAGAAAATGGAAAGTAAGAGAGAAGCTCACCATAGAACCTACATAGAGTTTCACCATAAAACCTAGAGCCATGAAAATATAGTGCTAAAGGAGGACGATGAATGTCGAATGACCATAAAATAGTGCTTTACATCAACATGATAATAATAAAAAATGGACATCCGAAAATACATGGAAGCAATGAAATCACGTGTAGGCTAACAAAATAAGGCATTGTAATAAAAAATGAAAGCATAAAATACCTAGAAGGTCTAAACTTAGCCCATCATGATGGCATGCACTATGGTGAGTGAGTTTGTGTCTAGAATATTTATAAGGCTAAAAATAATATGAGCTAATTAAGAGAGTAGCTACGAGGTCGATATGAGCATTGGGTATTAAAAACATTTTTCCCATTACTCTTTGAATGTTTTAGAAAAAAAATTCTATTAAAAATATTTTATCTGCATATTCGTGCTATGGCTATGGAATACAATCATAAAATTTAATTCTAGTCATGACGTAATGACTAAATGAAAAATAATTACGAAAATGATTAAATAGAAAATAAAGTAACCATATAACTTTAATCGATTCAAAATAGAG
>JZKD02S1638322.1:527660-557231 GCA_000966675.3 Picea glauca
AAATCTTATGCTATTGAAAAGTAGACTATGAAATGTTTGTAGACTCTGAAATGTTGCAACACTGAAGGTTTCCACGTGAAATGTTTCAGCACTAAAGGTTTCCACATTGGAAAGGTGGGTTTATATTTCTCGATAGAAAAGTTTATGTGTTTAGAGATTTGTGGTGAAAAGAAAATTGGAAAGTCAATCAAGTGTTTGAGAATAGATGATGGAAGTGGGTTCACATCCATGGAACTTGAAAATTATTGCAAGGAAGCTAGGATCGATGGGGCATGTTTAGTAATGCCAAGTTGCAACAAAAGTTGTTGGGAAAAGAAATTGTGCTTTTTGGTAAATCAGTCACCATCAGTTGAAAAAGATTGGAATATTCTAGAAGAGGTATGAATGGATCATCTCGCGATTACTCAAATGTGGAAGTTTATTGTTGTGATTCTTATGCTCTTATCAACGTTCTATGTAGGACCCAGATCAAACAGGTACATCTTTTTTGGTTATGGTGATGGTGTTAAGGGATACGAATTATGGGATCGTACTTCCCAAAGAATTGTCATTAGCAAAGATACAATATTTGATGAATCCCCAACTCATAAAATCACACATAGTAAAGATGAAAGGTACAAACCAAGAATGGTAGCAAAAGGGTATTTGGAAGGTATTTATTTCCATGAAAATTTTCACCAGTTGTTACGCTTGTTTCTATTCATGTTGTGTTAGCACGAGTTGTGTTAATTGATCTTGATTTAGTGCATATAAATGTTAAGACAATTTTACATGGAGTTTTGGATAAGGATATGTATTTGGAATAGTTAGAAAGGTTAGTTTAGGATCGCGATAAAATATTTGTTTGCAAACTCAAGAAGTCATTGTATGGCCTCAAGCTCGAGCAAGCAATGGAATACGATGTTTTATTCCCTCATGGTGAGCCAAATTTTATAAGAAGTGAGAATAATCATTGTTTTTATGGTATATTCATTAACTTTGTGTTATATGTTATGCCTGTATCAAGAAAAGGCATGGTTGAGATCAACAAATTGGTTCAATTAGCTAGGAAATTTGATATGAAGGATCTAGGAGAAGCTAAAACAAATTTTGTGCATGGATATACACAGAGACAAGAAATATGGTAATCTTTGGCTATCACAACATAAGTATGTGGAGAAGATACTGATGAAATTCAATATGAATAATGTGAAACCGGGAAATATCCATTTGGATTTCCATTCTAAGCTTTCTTTATATTTATGTCTCGGTAATGAAGAAGAAACAGGTTATATGTATCATATATCGTATTCTATAAAGAATTTTGATGTATGGGGTGAAATGTTTAGATATTTCACATGCAGTTGGTGTTGTCAATGAATACATGGAAAATTGAGGAAAAGAAGTGAAATGGGTTCTTTGGTATTTTAGAGGCATGGGTATCACCTATAATGTTTGTAGTGATTTAGTATATTGTTATGTTGATTCATATTTTGCAGAAGATTTGGACAAGAGATCTACCTCAAGTCATATCTTGCATGAATGCAATGATCTATTGGGTAAGTTTGGAAAAGTGCATGATAAGGTGTTATGTGATAGTCAAAATGTTGTGCATTTGACAAACAATACATTATATCAAAATGGGACAAGGCATTGTTTCGTATGACATGTTACTGATGAAGGTAGAGTATTCCATACTTGAGAAAATTGTGTAGACATGTTCACGAAACGATTATAGTTAGAAAAGTCGCGGTGTTGTTTGGATTCTCTTGGCTTGCAAAAGAGGCGATGAATGGGATTGGAAAAGGTATCAGGTAAATTGTTGTCAAAGTGGAGATTGCTAAAATGTGACAACAATCAATTAAAATAAAACATAAAAACTAAAATTTACTTATGTAAATATTTTATGATATTGATTTACGAAACAATTGGAGGTTTGTATAATGGGTAGTAGTTCTCATAACTATGTAATGTAACTGTTCCAATATAGATGTATATCTATGAAGCCACATGAAATTAATGAGAAATATCTTAGCAGGCATACATTCATAAGACACAAAGCCCAAGATACATCTCTAGAGCTTCAGAGATATACATCTATCTTGGAACTGTTATATAGTTATGAGAACTACCAACTATTATAAAAACTTCCACCATTTTTGTAAACCAATATCACTAAATATTTACATTAATAAATTTTAGTTTTTACATTTTCTTTTAATTAATTGTTTTCACATTTTAACATTTTAAATCAACAAGTTGTATATATCTTATATATCTTTCTAACAGATTTGTATCAATAATTTCAACAAATTCATTTCTATATATTGCCTTGTTTCTATAAAATGTTAATAATGCATTCTTTTCTCCTATTTAATTTCGATAATTTCAATTTATTGGCGTTCTTGTGAGATGATCAAGGTCCAATTTGTTTAGGCACTGGGGAATTACCACTTTACCATTATTACTCCCTTACCATTATTACTCCCTGCCGAAGGCCAAGACTCTAGTGATCGATTCATTGTTGACCGCCATTTATTTTATGTTTGACTAATTATATTTTTTTTCTTTCCAAAATTGTGCATAGGCTAATGAATTAGTTATTTTTTTATAATAATTAAATTTTTTTTATTAAAAATGCTATTGGTTAACAAACTCTACCTCTTGAGATGCATTTTCTCTATGTTAGATAACGTAAGTTTTATTGTTGATGTAAGTTTTGTTGAGATGCATTTTCTCTATGTTAGATAATGTAAGTTTTGTATAGGTAGACTTTATCGTATTGCATATTTTTGTAATATTAGAGAACCTAAATGATGGCCATGCCTAACAGTCCCATATATGTAAAGTATTCTGACAAATAATCACATTTCCAAATAAATGTTCAAACTATTCTGACAAATAATCATGTTTCTTAATAAATGTTCATCCTCCACCTCCATTGTCTTCACAACTTGCAGTCACCATCTCAACTGCCTACACAACTCTGCAACACAACTTGCATGGCGTATACAACACCGCGATCACAAGAGGGCTCAACAATATTATTTTTAGATTACTCGGCGGGAGGAGGAAAAAATCTATTCTGGAGTAAACTAAAAAACTCCACCGCCTACACAACTCTGCAACACAACTCTGCAACACAACTTTGCAGCCAACAATATTATTTTCAGATTACTACGTAGGAGGAAAAAATCCATTCTGGAGCAAATGGAAAAACAAGTCTATTGTTGGAGGAACCATACTCATGCTATGCACTTGGAAGTCATTTAATCTATGCACCTTGAAGTCATTTAATCTATGAAACATGCTCTGCACCTGGAAGTCATTTAATCTATGCAACTGTAAGTCATTTAATCTAATCGTTGTCTCTTTACTCTATATCAAAAACTGAATTTAGCTTACCAGTGAAATATTTGAAATATTTGTCTCCATTTACACTATATCAATGAGAATGTCCATATGTCCATATATTTCTACTGAAGGAAGGAAGTAACCTTTAGATAAGTACTGGGAGCAACCACCACCAACTACTAGGCAAGACTGATATATGGTTCAAAATTTTGAAAGATATAATCAATTAAAAATTTAATATAACAATCTTTGTATTTACAGATTTACTGACCAGATCCACTACTTAAGACAGCCTTCTCGTACCTAGATTTGTCTTCCTAGGCCAGAGCCTATCACACATATCAAATAATCGTCAAATAAGATAGTATCTAGGTTCACTAGAATTACCATAATGACAATAAAAACAACAATGTGGAATCAGAACCAAGACCATTGGCAACTACAATAGCAGAAATAGTAATAACAAAAGAGCTAACATGGAATTAAGAGGATTCAAAACCAAGTTATACTGCATACATGATTTAGTAGCATTGATGATTTAAAGCTCACCCGGGATTTGTCGGGTTTTGAAACCAAAGCCGCTTACAAATAGCGATTGATGAGACTCATAACACTTAAGACTAGAAATTGAGAAAAAAAACTGCTGTGGACTAAAGAGGTTGTGAAACAAAACAACTTTAAGTAGAGCTTCAAAAACAATACCAACAATAACGGAAATACATAGAAGGATCGGAGATTAAGAGTATTGGAAAACTAGAACCGCTTGGAGAGAGAGGTGAATGATGATAAGGATGGTATGTTTTATTTTTTTCAAAGAATGATGACGAATTGAGGGGAGTCGAAACCCTGACTGCTTACAAAGAAGGTTATTAAATCTAATGAAAACAAAGCCTAATAAATAAATGATTAAGATAATATTGAAATTGAAGAGAATCCAGAGAGAATTTAGAATCAAAGAACCTTTTCACTTTCTTTCTTATAAAAATTGGCATACATGGCGTAATTCTAGTTTCTGTAAATAAAAATGGTGATGCTACTACCATCCAATTAAACAAGAATATAGATTATTGGCAAGTCTAGAACTTACCAGGAAAGCAGATATCAATTCAATTTGAGCAAATTGACATGTAATATGTGAGAGGTTGTTGTTGACGCTATATGGAAGCAACTCTTTCACTTCTACTATTCATTTTAGGTTTCTCCACTTGCGATCTTGCTTTACAGTCCACCACAACCGATGAAACAATCTGAGCCCCATAGGTTTCCTGGTAAAAAAGACTCCTATTTCTACTAATATTTATCAGGATTAGCTCCCTAATCATGATGATACCACCTATGGAAAACAAGAGGCCGCAAGCTTTCTTCTACCCGCTGCTTCCGATATGAAGGGGGTATTCATTTCTCTCCCCCCTGAGAAGTGTCTTCCCACCTGACAACACTAGCTTCTAGCCCTGTAAAAAGGTGACTGACTGATCTGGCTTGTGGTAGCGGTAATTTCAATTCCAGCACTGGCAGCACCAATAGTTTATCTAGTTTCTCCTCCAGTCTCAGGTCTTATTGATTCATAACCATCAACTTGATAAACAACAGCTTAATGAAAATTATAATAGACTTGGAGTCGTTGGTGTTCTTCCATTTCAGTTGGGCACCATCCAACAATCATGGATAAATAATAAGCAACAATATGCAATATGGAACATGATACATTATTATCCCGACTCCAAGGGTGTAATTCGCTAGTGGAACTACACCAGGCGCATCATCATCATGATTTGGTTTTTTCTCTGATATGCAATCACATATTATTAGCGGTGGGGCGCTTCCCACACATAACATCCAAGTCGAACACACCACATTCCATAAAGACAAACAAGAGATCAAGCGAGATGAAACATGCACTACTTCGCGATTCTTCTTCTTCTTTTGGTGGTGGTCGTGCTTCCTTATCTCAATCTCAATCTGGTTATGTAACTATAAGGTATGCCCACCTACCCGTTAAATGTTAGATTCATAATGAAGAAAAGGGCAGAAATATAATGGAAATAATAGAAGTAATCAAGAAACCATGATGAACAGAGATAACTAAACAATGGTAGAAAAGGCATACTCTATTCATCAATGCTTTTGTAAATAATCATGTACATAGATGTACATATATAATACAAAAGACCATAACTGTCATGTAACTATATAACAGTTAGGTTAACTTAACTAACCAACTAACTTATGATTAGTGTTTTAACATCCCCCCTTAATCATAAGTTCATTCTTGCCTGAAAAACTGCCACTACTTGACAATCACATGTGTCAAGCGAATATTCAGAGGGCTGGCTGAAGATGCTCTCTGAACTCTGAAAAACAAATAGCAGAAGTTGATGTCTTCTAACCATTCAAAATGAAGTTGTTTTCGTGTGTGCTTTTGGCACCTTACTGAGGGGTGATTTTTCTTCCCACAAAATTTGCATGGGTGAAGATCAAAATGTATTGACTTATCATGGCCAAAGCATTGACAATGTTTGCACTATAGGGGTTCTTTATCTCACTGATTATCATGATCTAGAATATCTGTAACAACATCATCAACAACAATATTTTGTACTTGTTCCTTACCAATATCCTCAAGCTCTGTCTTCTTATCATCATTCAAAAATTCTCCGCTCACAAAGAAAACATGTTTGCTATAATTAGGAATATGAAAAAGGTTGTTAGCATCCTTTACATATCCTAGTCCATATCGATTTCGTTTAAATCACAATTCTTCCCATGGTCGAATAATACATTTATTCGCAATTTTTTCTGACACAAGGACTTCATCTAACTGATCTTCATGTTTATGACTTTCATTACTAGTCAACTGAGCGTCTTCATTCTCATCCTTGATGTCATTAAAATCACATTGTTGGTGTCAAAGAAAACTTAACTCATCAGAAAACAACTTGTTTTGATGTTTGAACATATCAATCTTCTTGTGCGTTACTTGTAAAAAAGTAATCACTGTGTTGAGGGTGCACTTGTTTATTGCAATTGTAGATTCCATAGTTGAGTTAATTAATGTGCGCAATATTGTAAATATTTCTTCAATTCTTGCCATTTGTTTGTATGTTGATGCCACAATGTTCAATTCTGTATCCTCTTGTGCATGCGAAGAGCAATCGTTCCTTGTATGAATGCTGCTAAAAAACTACAGGATCTGTATCATGTTGTGCATGCCAAGAGTAATTGTTCGTTGAATGCTCTCAAGGGCTCTCATGAGCTTCAATGCACTTGGAGGAAATAGAACTATAACAATGGGCTATGGCCCCAGATATGATCCTGTATCTTCTACCAGCCTACTAGTTCTTCTTCGCACAGATGAATTAGGGCACATCCTATTAAAATGTGCCTGCCCATACTCGATCTGGCCCCGCTTGATCCTGAATTGCCTGTCTTTACTGATATGAAGGTGATTTACTAATATTTTCATTCATCCTATTAGCTTGCTTAAATAATTATAATAATCGCATGCAAGGGGGTATTACTTATTTCCTGCCATAACGAAAGCCTTTGTTTATGTTGCAGGGTATGGACTCTGCACACGATCTATTTATTTATAATGACAACATTCAGGAGCATCCTCTAGCTCACAATCATACTACTCTCTATCGTTAACATCTGTCTTTCCTAGATTGCTAGTTTCCTTCACTTCCTTCTCTCCTATTCCTGCCTATGCTTCTGGATTTGGATCTGCTATTGGATACGCTGAAGCTCTAACATAAGAACCGAGTAGGGCAAGGATACGTACCAGCCTGAAACCTTTCAAGATCTGATCGACTGAACTTTTTTTTAACTATACTATCCAAACTAGGGATTGTTCTGGTCCAAAACTCGATGTACAAGATGCTTTACATGTACTTTCCATGCAGATGACGAATGGCAAGTACTTCGCATGGAAATAATAAACGAAACAAATGTCTTGCTTTCTACTACTAAAGAGTTTATGTTAGTTCCATGCCTCAAAAGATGGGCATATTATGGTGTTTTTGATGTTCTAACACTTAACCTTGTTGGGAAGCTAAATACTCTCTCACGTTCCATGCGGATTTTCTTTTACCACCTTTACCCAACTACGGGATCACTTCATCATATATTGAATAAACTACATTTTTTCTAGCTGTCTTCTGTTGAATGTTATACGCCCCGTCTAGCTAGAGAAAATTGGACCAATCAACTACATCATCAACGACTAAACCAACATGATTTTAAATCGAAAGGTATGGTATTGGCCCAGGAACTGCATGACTCTAGGCCTTTGCTCCTGTAGCTATCTCTACCTCTCGTAGAGGCAAGCGGCTGGAGGAGGATTTGGATTCCCCAAAGAGTCAACCAAGCCATGAGGGAAGATATGTAAAAACAATGGATCCACTTGTCTAAGATTGAGATTGAAATCCATTGCGTATCAAAGCCAGTTTTCCATGGATGGCTCAACTCACTAGTGGATTTGAATCTTTTCTTGGTTGGCTCAACTCAGTAAGTTATTGGTTGTTTGCTGTGTAAAAAAGGCTATTTATTCTCATTGGTATGGTGGCCAACAGGTCAATTTCTAACTGTGAATCAAAGTGCATGTTTCATCGGGCATCATGAGAGATTAGTGACCCGAGAGAAATTTTCTTGTCTTCTACGCCATTATTTCGTGAAATGCATGATGGATCAAGTTAGCAGACCTTTACCTGAATAATTATTCAGATCGAGAATAATTATTCAAATTTTGAGGATTACGTGAAGTGAGTTTTAGGCGTTGGAGGAGTGCCTCTGTATGCGGCGCATCTGATGGGGAGCTGTAAATTGGGGGTGAGGGAAGGAGAGGGTGCAGTGGATGAAATGTGCGAGAGCTAGGAGATGGAGGGATTGTATCTAGGAGATGGGAGTATACTTCCCATTGCTTGCGGTGTCAATCCGATCGTCACAATTCAATCCATTTCCTTCTGCACGGCTCACAATGTAGTTGATTACCTAAACAACCACACAAAGCCATCTTGAAATTTCCTCATGTGTTCTGCGTTCGAGACACGTTGGATTTTTCATATTATTGTTTAGTAGTTCTTAATAAGTTCTCTCATTGGCAAATAACAATTAGTTTGAAAATAAAAATTATATTATCATAAATTATATGCATATATATAGTATGACAAAGGGTAATAGGCATTTTTCATCTCAAAATATTAGTCACATGAGGTAAGTTCAAGGCTTGGGATAAAATGAACGAAGAAAGTGCAGTGGGTGCATATGTAGCTTTAATAAAAATGTGTTTAGATAAGTGGATATGTTCATGATGATAACAGTTAATGAAGGTGTTTCCTTTTATTAGTTTAGAAAGTGATATCTTATTCTTAGTTTATCACTAGTTCATTGTTGCTCACGAGTTAGGAGGTTTTCTATTTTTAGTCTAGGTCTTGATCAAGGCTTGAAGATGCATGTTGGAAGTAATCTCACGTTGTTCTAGGAAACCTTCTCCTGTAGACTTAGGCTCACTATTCTCTAAAAGAAAAAGGAGCGCCACTGAGATGATCAGATTTAAAAGAAAAGGAGCACCACTGAGATGATTAGATTTAACAAAACAGGCATGACATAACCTGCACACATAACCCATTTGATCAGATTTAGCAGAGCACCATTGTGCACCAATTTGATCAGATTTAGCAGAGCTCCACTGAGATGATCAGATTTAACAAAACAAGCATTGCATACCCTGCACACATAACCCCTTTAATCATATTTAACAAAATTGGCATAATCTTAACCCGTTTGATCAGATTTAACAAAATTGGCATAATATATCCTGAACACATAACCTTTGTTTGTTAGTGAAACAAGCGACTAGCAATTTGACTGGTAAATTCTACGAAGGTATACATACCCTACCCCCCTCTGGATTTGAACCTGTGACCTCTTAAGAGGAAACACATGTTCTCAACCATTAGGCCCACTCAGGCTATATCTTTATAATGATAATGATAATGGGTAAATTTCATTTAGATCAAAGTTTGTTTATGAGATTTAAAAAAAAAGATAACGAATTACTTTTTTTACTTTAAAATTTTATTTATGTACTACATAAATTTTAAGAGACATTTTTAAAGCTCCATAGATTTGATGAGTAAAAAAGTTAGAAAACTAAGTATTGTAACAAATATTGAAATTGTGATTTAATGTGAGTGTGTTTTCACATTCAACCTTCTTAATGCCACAAAATGAATTTTTTTTTCTAACCATGATGCTTTAAAAGTTGTCCAAAACCCTATTTCAGTTTAAAGCTAATAAGAATTTTTTCTTAACAATGTTGATTTTATTTTTTACTCTTATAAAAAAATATATAATTATGTACAAATATACGACTATAAATTACCTTTATTCTCTAAAATATTTAAATTTAAATTTTATACTTGATTGTAAATTCACTCACACACAAACACACACACACACATATTATAATTTTAATTAATATATGAGTCAGAGATAATAAGAAAAATAACATTATTTCATTGAATGAAAACTATTTTTATTGTTATTTTTTGTTGGCGATGTACCTCAAACCACTTGAAATAATTTGCATCTGGGATGGATGTGAAATTAAAATTATTATTATGTAATATGTCACATACCTCAACAGTTTTCCTTGTTGAATCTTGTGATCGTGCAGCCTTGAGGGTGTGAAACACTGCAACGTTTCTCTCTTGGATGCTTGAAAAAACCAAGGATACTTCGTTCAGACTACACCTATTCTCTTAGAGGATACCCATACCCCATTCTAGGTTGTCGATGATCCACACTCCTACTCTAGTGCAACTCTTGTATACATATAAAATTGTTAATAGATTAATTCTTAGTCATATAGAAGCATGCATCCATGAAATGAAGATAACACTTGCAAAACAAATAGGAGAAAATCATATATAGTGTGGGCGACACAAATCGTGACTAACAACTGACAAAGTCTTTGTTATTGTGAAACACACGCAATATGAGCACTACCAGCTTGGTTTACAACTGGTTTGAGTCACACAACTCACCTTACCTCAACAATACACTCATACAAATATTCGTCACACAAAGAATCTCTATCAAAACCATCTCCGCAAACCTTTTCACTGCACCTCATACATGCCCTAAACCATATACTTTTCATCACTTCTTTGTTGCAAGGCTTCATATAGACCTATGGTTCTATCTCCTAGCATTCCTCCTCAGACCTGAGACAATACTTCCTCCAAACTTAACCAAAAATATGGTCACCCCAACTCTGCCCAAATAATCACCTCAAGGCAACACAAGTCCTCCCATATCGAGTGACTTCAATCCTTGAGGGAGCTCGTGCCTCTTTGTCTAAGTATGTCTCTGAATCATAGAGTTTATATTTCACTCCTCATATTCAAATCTTCCTTCCTTTGTTGTGCACCCGTGTTCTCTTATAGGGACTCCAAAGGTCACCATCATGAACCATCATGTCCTTTTGGGTTGTTTTTCCCCTTCGTGAACCCATGTGTCCAAATAAATCATTATGCCCCTTTACAGACCCAAAACCCAAAACAATTGATGCACCCCTTCATAGAACCATTCCCAAACAAACCCATGAGTTTTTCAATCATCGTACCCCTTAGGACCGACGCACCCCAACCTTGGTGTGCTCCATACTTGGGCAAGCCCCTTTGTGCATTTGCATGCCCAAGGTGCCTTCTTGCCTAATTAATGCAACACTTAGGTGTCATAGAAACCCAACATTTCATCTCCTTGAGGACTTGGGTGAGGGTATTCCTTCTCATATAAACCAAGACTTTACATACACCCCCACCTATAGTAGTTTTCGTCCTCAAAAACATCCTCAAAATATGTGATCTATGCATGGACTCATTCATTGCATGGGATGGCAAGGAAAGGTGTGGCATGGAAAGGAAAGGAATGTCATGGCATGCCATGGAAAGGTAAGTCATGGCTTGGAAAGGCTAGGAAAGGCAAGGAATGTCCAAGGAAGGAAAGGCATGACATGGCATGGAATGAAAAGGAAATGGATGGCATGGCATGGCATGGAAAGGAAAGGCACGGCATGACATCACATGGAAAGGTAAGGCATGGAAAGGAAATGAAAACCATGGAATGAAAAGGCATGGCATGTCATGGCAAGGAAATACAATGCAAGGCATGGCATGGAATGTCATGGCATGGAATGTCATGGCATGACATGACATGGCAAGGGAAGGCAATTCAAGGCACGGCAAGAGAAGGAAATTCTAGGCAAGGAATGGCATGACATGGGAAGGTAAGTCATGGAAATGAAATCTAAGGCATGGCATGGAAAGGAATAACATGACATGGCAAGGCAAGGAAATGCATGGAATGGCAAGGAAATCCATGGAATTGAAAGGCATGGCATGGCAAGGAAAAAACACTTCATTGGATGAGAATAAAATTTGTGATATAAACTTAAGTCTTATGTCCCTAGAAAAAAAAAATTATTTCTTGGGATGAGAAATGTTCCTTTTTTGTGATTCTTGTTTCATTTAAATCCACATTTGGATTTGAAAATTTCCTTGCATAATGTTATGGAAATATATATACTTATTGTTTTATAGGTTAAAATGAGAAGCTAGGTGGAAATACCTGCAAGGAGGGATTAGTCTATTTTAGATCATAATTGTGTTCTAGGGATTTGTAAATGTAACAACCTATATTTTTTACTTTGAATGTTAGAACTTTGATTTTTACTTAAATTTTAGTGACTCATTGCTTAGTGTTTTTTGGGTTTAGTTAAAATGATATAGACATTTGATATGTATACTTATTGATCTATTTATATATTGTGGGATATTGTTTTTATTGTTATAGCTTTATGATGATGTTATTTTTGTGATTTTTTTAAACATGCAAATTGAAATGTGTAACTTTGGTATGTGCATATTATTTTTATTGTTATATATTGTTTATCCATAAATTGCTTAAAAATATTAAATACATCAAATATTATTTTTAATATATAGATCAACACATTTCTAGAGTAATAATCTATAAATGTGATAAAATATGACAATCCTCCCAAAAAAACTTTAGGATATAGTCCCCAAATGTCTGAATGGATATAATCAATGACACATTTTCTACTGTGTCTTCTTGTTTTAAATTCTTTCCTGCATCTTTTTCCATAAACACAATGCTTGCATAAATTCAAATTTAGAGATTTTTAGCTTGGAAGTAACTTATGGTCTTCCAATACCTTAATCCCTTTCCCACTCATATGACCCAGGCACTGCTTCCATAAACGAGTAGAGTCACTTGCACCTTTAGAAACTATTGTTGCTTTATTTATTTCAGCACTTCCTTCAAGATGATAAATATTCTCCTTATTCTTACCCTTCATAACTACTAAGATGCCTTTGAACACCTTCAATACTCCACCTTGAAATGTAAATTTGTAAGCACCAAAATCTAGAACTCCCAAAGATATTAAGTTATTTCTAAGTTTTGGGTGCATGCTTCACATTTGTTAACGTTCTTAGAATACCATCATACATTTTAACCCTGATACTACCAATCCCAACAATTTTACAAGAAATATCATTTCCCATAAAAACAATACCGTGATCTATAGATTGGTAAGTTGAGAACCAATTTCTATGAAGACACATATGATTGGATGCACTAGTGTCTAACAACAAATGTTGATTATTTTGTGAAACATTACAAATAGATAGTGCCTCATCAGCCATACTTGAACCTGAACTTGGTTTGATTGAATTTACTTCCTTTGTGGAGTCCTCTTTGGATGCTTGTTGTCTTTTCCTCCAATCCTTCTTGAGATACCCTAATTTCCACAAAATGAACATTTTATCTTACTCTTCTTGCCTTTTGACTTAGATATTGATTTACCTCTCAAATTCTACCCTCTTTGTTTAGATGAAACTCTATCAACCATTGTTTCTCATGTTGAGGTTTCTCAACTAGATTTTATCCTCATCTCCTCAGTCAACAAAGCTCCCATAATAGTATCATAATCAATGACATCTATCGAGATAAATCTAATAGAGGTGATGACTCGGGAAATGAACATAATAGCGTAACTTCCTTCTCTTCATTTTTGAATATGACATTCATTCTAGTCAATTGACATGTAAGAGTATTGAAAGTATTTAAATGGTCAACAATTTTGCACCTTATTTCATTTGCAAACAGTATAAATTCATCTTCAGGTATATTTTGTTTGTCAAGGATTTCCATCTTAACCCATTAGCATGTTGTTGTTGCCTCACCTGTGATATTAAACTAAATGTCATCTTCTAGAAACAAACAAATGTTACAAAGATCTTTTGCATCTAGATATTCCCAGTCCTCATTCGACATATATGAAGGTTTCTTTGACCTTCCCACCAATTCCTTTTGCAACCCTTGTTGTACAAGAAGATCCCACATCTTGAGCTTCCATAGGTCAAATTTATTTTTCTTGTTGAATTTTTCCACCTCAAGGTTTGAACTCTATACTTTTTAAATTGGCACAAACTGCCAAACAACAACTTATAAAACTAAGCTTTTAATATGTCGGTACAATGGTATAGTTTCAAGGTTAAACAACAAAAAAATTAATTAAAGGTTTAAATCCAAAAAATAATTAATATATACTGTATACCTTAAAAAAATTTAAGAAAATAAACGTCCACCTAATTTTCTTTTATAAGGACATCCACCCATATATTTATAAATAAGATCCCACTATAATGCGATCCTCGTATAAAGATGATTCTCTTACAATGTGATATTATTATAAAGGCGATCCTCTTACCTCGTGTGCATAATTCATACAAACTTTAATATAAATTTATCTTCCATGGTTATCACTACCCTAGCAAGATGTAGCATACGATGAGAACTAGTTATCGCTCAACCCAACCACGATGTGTAGTGATTATCTTAGTTTTATCGTGTTGATGGCGCCCTCTATATGACATGAGGAGTGATGATACTAGTTATATAATATCCATATAACTATCCAATAATATACTAGTTATTAATCTTAACAAAACCTTATATACTACTATATTAGGATACTAGTTATATACCTTCTAGAAAGCCTTATCACATTCATTACATCTAACTATCATAGTGGGTCTTTATTAATATAGTTGACCTAGTCCACCTTACATTGAGTGACCACAATCTCATATATTAAATGAATTCCACTAATAATACATAACCACATTTGAATTGGGTACATCCCAAGGTACCCCATATTACCTCCTTAGTTATACTACATTTCATCCCCCTTCACATGTTTCGTCCTCAAAACACAAGAAGAAACCGTACAATATGAACGACTACGCAATGTAGCCAACTAGTAACAAGTACGATGATACAGATTTAGGAACAGAATGAACTGATTAAAGACTAAATACAATAAACACAGAGATATGAAGAATAACACAAATATCAAGTGAACAATATCTTCTATTAAATAATGAAATAGGCCGAAACTGTAAAACTGCAGAACTGAAACACTTGCTCGAATGGTGGTAGCTATATTTGAGAAGAGATGTGGTTGCTACATGCATCTGTCTAAGAAGAATGGATTACAATGAGGCTCTAGAGGCCCTTTTTATATTACTCATGAATGTCAAAACCCTATACATCCAAAAACCTAACCCTAGAAGGTGAAAAACAAAAATTCATGTGGGCCCTATGGGTAAGTTGGTGTAATTTGGTACCTCAACTTCCAAGGGTCATAACGTTTGCATACGACCTCCATTTTAGAAACGTGATAGCCCATTAGAAAGGTCTTTCAGAGAAATACACATTCCATCATCAAACTCTGAATCTATCTACAATTCGACTATGATGAGACAAAAAAACAACATTCAGGGCCCCAAATCATCCCTAGAAGTACAACACAATGTGTTGACATGAAAAAATACAAAATAATCCAGTTGGATTAGGAGGGAGACCACCCGTATCCACTTGGAGGATGTTTGGGGCTTCATACATCCCCCGAAATGTAGAACCCACAATTACAAAGTTGTACAGAAGAATGTGTTGAACAAAAATGGATACGAGGAGCTAGTTGGAATAGGTGGGTGGCCACCAATATCCACTGGGATCAATCCTCCCCCCTTAAGAAGAAATGGTGTCCATTGTGTTGAGTTCCCCCATCATGTGAGGAAACTTCTACTAGATTTGGCCCTAGGTGAGCCACTTGCCTTGGTGTAGGAGTTTCCCAATGTTGACAACCCGATAAAGCTAGATCCACTGCTAGCGAGTGACCTTGACCTATGTTTACACTATCTGATCAGTGGATTCTTTTTCCATGTAGTTAGGGTTTATATCTGTTGGTGTCAGTTGTTCTGCGATCTAGGAGGTGTCCACTAATGGTGGAAAATATAGTCGAAGGAGGTCCACATTGAATACTGGATGCAGACCAAGGAAGGGTGGAGTGTTGAGCTCAAAAGAATTGATACCCACATCCTTGGGGATAGTGTAAGGCCCATAATGAAGTGGGTGAAGCTTCCGATGGGGCCCGGTGAGACTCTCCTTCTGCAAATGTAACTATACTTTGTTGCCAACCTGAAACTGGTGTGGTAACCTTTGTGTAACATGGCGCTTCTTGTACTTAGTATTGGATTTTTTCAAAATCTACTAAACCTATTGGCAAATGTGTTGAATCATCTCAATGAATTTGGTGGCTTTGTTGATTGCAGACTGATCAAGGAAAGAGTTTGGCTGTGCGGTGGAAAGAGGAAGTGAAACATCAATGCGTCCCAAGGGTTAGAATCCTAGACCCACTTGAAATGGGATATGGATGACGGAACTATGGAGATCCCTGTTGTAACTATGTTGGAAATATGGGAGACTCTCGTACCATGTACGTGGATGATTAGAATTGTACATGTGCAGGAATTGCACAATCAGTCGATTGATGACCTTTATTTGGCCATCGGTTTGGGGGTGGAAAGCAGTGTATTTTATGAGCTTGGTGTCCAACAAAGACGAGAGACTTGACCAAAAGGTGTTGAGTAACTTGTTGTCTCGGTTGGAGATGATGTTCTGTGGTATCCCAAAGTGGACCGACACTCATTCGAAGAAGAGATTGGTAGTATCTACCACTTTGACATTGTTCTTATAGGGTTTGAGGATGGCCATCTTTGAAAACTGATCAACCACCACAAACACCCAGTCATTTCCTTGCTTTGTGGACGATAAGACAGACATGTAATCCATTGAGATGGATTCCCAAGGCTTCTCGCAAATAGGAAGAGGGGTATATAATCCTTGCTTATTGATCATTGGCTTGGAAATGGAAAAGGCAGTGAAATATCTAATATACTCGTTGACGTCCTCTCGAATTTTTGGCCGATAAATTTTTTTCTGAAGAAGGACCATAGTTTTATCTACGCCAAAATGTCCTGCCATCCGACTATAGTGGGATTCCCAAATAAGCTTTGCATGCTCTCTTGTAGGAATGAAGAGATGGCCCAGGTGGCATAAAAGTCTGTCCTGAATGTGAAAATCAGTGACAGTTGCGCATGTACCCAAGAAATTATATGTGGTGGAGAAGTTCAGATCTTGATCATAAACTTGGGGCCACTCAGATGCTTCATGTCCACAAGAATGGAGCACAGTGGTGAGTGCATTCATAGGAGGTCGACTGAGGCAGTCAATGACATGATTGGAAATACCTGTCTTATACTTGATGTTGAGATGGAACTGTTGTAGGTAGGTGGACCACTTCTGATGACAATCATTCTGCAATTTCCCTTGTGTCTGTATGAAATGTAGAGGCTTGTGATCAGTGTGTATCATCGTCTCTTTCCCTAGAATGTAATTTTTCCATTAATGATAAGATTGTAAAATGGAATACATTTCCTTGTCATAGGCGGGGTATTTCCATACAGTATCAGAGAGTGTCTCACTATGGTATGCCACCGAATGCCCATGCTAAGTGATAATTTCACCCACAACATAGTCAGATGCATTAGTCTCAATATTGAATGGTTGTTGGAGATCAGGAAAGGAGAGCACTGGAGTTCAGAAAAAGTGATGCTTAAGATCATCAAATGCTCATTCCTTCTCCTTCCCCCACATGAACATGGCCCTACCACCACCCTTGTTCACCTGGCTGGGGGCCCATGCAATATTGGAGAATTCGAACACGAATCATCGGTAGAAGTTGGCTAGTCCCAAAAAGCTCCGAAGCTTGGTCAGTGTGGTCGTGGTTGGCCAGTCACATATGACTTGGATCTTAGCTAGATCAACATGTACCCCATGCTTATCAACAATGTAGCCCAAGTATTGGACCCTGTTCATGCCAAAAGAGCATTTTTCCAAGTTGGCATATAGCTTGTGCTACCACAGAGTGCTCAAAACCTATTAAATATGTTGCATGTGCTCCTCCCACATTGTGCTGAAGATGAGGATGTCATCCAAATATACCACCACAAAGGATTTGGTGAAGGGTCTCAATACAACATCCATCAACCTCATGAAAGTGGCTGGTGCATTTGTTAAGACAAAGGGAATGACTAGCCATTCATAGTGACCTTATATAGACTTGAAGGATGTCTTCCATACATTAATGGGTTTGATGGGAACCTGGTGGTAGCTCGACTTTAGGTCAATCTTGCTGAAGAAATTTTCCCCCTTGAGTTGGTCAAGAAGTTCATTAATCATGGGGATGGGGTAGTGGTTCCTGACTGTGATTTTGTTTAAGGATTTGTAATCCATGCAGAGTCGCCATGTCATGTCTTTCTTCCACACCAGTACAATTGGGATTCTTCAAGGGGAGGAGTTGGTTCTAATGTGCCACTTTTGAAGAAGATCTCGAATCTAACACCTGATTTCTTCATTCTCCATCAGTGAACGTCAATAGACTGGTCCATTAGGTAGAGGTCCATAAAGGGTCATATAAATTGGATTCTTTACTTGATAATGTGTCAATACCCCTATAGGTGAGGAGAATATGTATACGTGTTCTTCCATGATCCTTTCCACTTGCTTCTACTACAAAGAGAGGCATTGTGTAGAGGCCACAGATGTGGCAGCGACCTTCTACTTATTATCAGCACGGATGAAAAAGAAGACGAAATTCCTAGTCTGTGAAATGACCTTACTGCATTTCTTAACAAAGATTAAAGAAATAGCAGTGGGAGGCGCTACCTATGGGATTTTGTATAATTGTCTACCCAAAGTGATAATAACATTGAGGGGTCTAGACTCATACACAACATTATGCTTCCACAAATATGGTTGTCCCAAAAGAACATCACAAAATTCAAGGGGAGAAATATCACATGGTACCTCATCTTTGAAAGGCTTAATGTCGTATGGAAAACAACATTGTTGGCTTACATGGAGATATCTTCCTCGGTGAAGCCAGCTGATGGTGTAGGGTTGCAGGTGCGGTGTCATTGGTAGGTCTAGCCGCTTGACAACCTCTGCTGAAATCAAGTTCTTATTACTACCGTTGTCGACAATGAAATGAATCAGATCCCTTTTGACCCACATTTGTTAGTGAAAGTGGTGTTCCCCTTCCTCTGGTTCTTCTAGTTTGCTTGGTCGGACTTTGGTGGTAGCGAGAATGGAACTAGGTTCAACATCAATAATCCACTTCCCTCCCTCAAGACTTGAATCAGAATTAGAATCAAACTCTTATTCAGAAGCCTTCAACTCAGACATGAGGGACTTCTTGGATCAACATTCTTTAGTGTTGTGCCAAGGAATTTTATGGTACTCACACCATTTTCCCACGTCCTTATTCATATTCCCATTTCCCTTCTTGGGTTGCGGCATGGACTGGTTGTCCTGAGGGTGGACACCTCGAAATGACCCCTTTTTGTGTGGGTTGGGGCTGCCTTTCCCTACTTTGGATGTGAGGGCTTTGCAGATCCAAACTCTTGTTGTTTCTTCTTAAATTTATTCTTGATCTTGACAACGTATCTATAAGCCGTGCCTAATGAGGCGATTTCCATGAACTCCATTTTTGTTTGAATGAATCTATGCAAACAGTCATAGTATTTGAGCACCAGATGATGCTCAGAGTCTTTGATACCTAATTTGGTGCATAGGGTGTGGAAAATATTAGTGAAATATGGTACTGTTTGGTCCCTTTCTTGACGTAGGGTGGTCCATTGAGTTTACTGGTACTCGTAGCTTCCAATAGGGTAGTATATTTATTTAATGGAATCCCGGAAGGAATCCCATGTAGGGGCCACCACAAACATTGTAGATTCCTCCATGACCCTTTGCTCAGAATAAGTATCCCACCAATATTTAACATGGGGAACAACCTTGAGGAGTGCAAAAGTGATCTTTTCCCTATCGAAAAAATTGTGGACCGAAAAATATCCTTCAAGCAGATTCAACCATTTATCTACAACATCTCCATCTATCAGTCCTTCAAATAATGGAAAATCAAAATTTACATTTACCTTGAAGGGGTTTCATGCCCGCTTGGTGCAAAGTTGTCTATCATTTCATTCCATTATCACGGAAGGGCTTCCTCGAGAAACATTTTAATAGGATCTCTTGATCCATCATCTTTATTTTCATCTCCAATGGGTTTTTGTGAGGCTCGGTGTGAATGATATGGTAATGGCTCAATTGGTTCAAGTCCCAACTTCGTGTACCTAGATCTTGTCGGGGACATGCCCGAAGAAAAATAAATGAAGATCATATCGCTTTGATATCACTGATCCAGATTTAGGAGGGAAACTAACTTATTAACAGAATGAATACAATAAACATAGAGATATGAAGAATAACAGAAATATCCAGTGAACAATATATTATATTAAATAATGAAATAGGTGGAAACTATAAAACGACAGAACTAAAACACTTGCTCGAATGGTGGTAGATATCTCTGAGAAGAGATGCGGCTACTACGTGCATCCGTCTGAGAAGAATGGATTACAATGAGGCTCCAGAGACCTTTTTGATATTACTCATGAATTCTAAAACCCTATACATCCAAAAACCTAACCCTAGAAGGTGAAACACTAGAAGTCATGTGGGCCCTATGGGTAAGTTGGTGTAATTCGATACCTCAACTTCCAAGGGTTGTAACTTTTGCATGTGACCTCTATTTTAGACATGTGATAGCCCGTTGGAAAGGCCTTTTAGAGAAATACACATTTTTCCATCAAACATTGACTCTATTTACAATTTGACTATGGTGAGCCAAAAATACAACGTTTAGGGCCCCAAATTGGCCCTGTAAGTACAACAATATGTGTTGACATGAAAACATAAAAAATAAGCCATTTGGATTAGGAAAAAGGCCATTGGTATCCACCTGGAGGATGTTTGGGGCTTTAGACATCCCCAGAAGTGTATAACCCACAATTACAAAGTAGTACAGAAGAACATGTTGAACAAAAACGTACACGAGGGGCAAGTTGGAATAGGTGGGTTGCCACCAATATCCACCTAGATCATACGACCATCCATCCATCCTAATGGAAGTTGAACATGATATCCATTTGTTTCCTTGCCACCTTGATATTACTATGCATCATGTTGGGGTTGCCAAAGGTATTTTTTTACTAGCCAGATGTCTTCCTACAGTGTTGGCAGTTGTCCAGGCATCTCTTTCTCGGTTTCCTTTCTAGTGCCCTGTTGGTGCATAAATGTCTTGAATCTCATTCCCTTGCCTTGATGGTTGTTGTTTCTCTATATGATGTGGATGGCTATATACAACAACTATAGGAATATGTTCTTTTTTCTTCAAATTTTTAACACATTGTGCCTTTGAGTCAATGACCTCCTTGGCTTCATTATTGTGTCCTTCTTGTGGCTTTTATTCATCTCCTTCAGTATAATCTACCTCTGGTTCAACTTCAGACTCTACAATAACTTCTTTTCTGGCTACCATGGGCCTATCTTTCTTACTAAGAGACACATACTGCAATGCAAATTTATTTTTCTTGTACCAAAGCTTTAGAAACTTCTTTTGCACATTAGTATTAATTGTACCAATTGATTCCATCCAAGGATATCCAAAAAGAATATCCACTTCATCCATATCCATAGATTAAAAATTTGAATGCAACACATATTTGTCCATGATGATATTTAAATATTTAAAAATTTGAACATTTTCACCCTCATCCCGTGTGCTTTGAACATTCATTGCAAGAACTTGCAATGTATTGACCAACTGATCATTGATAAAATTATGCCAGTAGCTACGGTAAATAGAAAAAATGATATTTTATTTATGAGTACAACCATGAATCTGTAATATAGAATTTCCAAATGAAAGTAAACCCTTTCTTCTTTATTTACTTTTGGCATGAGACCATTTTTCTAAAAGGAGTTTTTCAAATTCTTCGTCAGAGAGCACAATCGTTTTGATATAGTTAAGCGAATTCCACCAAATGGTTGCATCACCTTTTAAACTCAAATATATCATCACTTTCCAATGATCTTTATTAAATGTCTTCCTACATTTCATGACTTATTCAATACTAGGGCCATCACAATTTCCTGTAAAAAACATCTTTCTATGAAAACCCCAGAAATAGAGCTATAACTTACTCTGCGAATCTCTCATCTTTTTCTATAAAAGCCCTGAAAATTTGTCGAATTTAAAATGTTGATAACTTCACTTCCCAGAGGAATTCAAATATACATTTTTTTTTCCAAATGAAGCTACGAAAGCTTCATATATGAACCTAAAGTCCACCGTCCTCTTTTTTCCCAAGACAAAATATGCAAAAGGAGCCAAAAAATCATCCCCTTATTTTTCCAAGGAGAGTGCTATGATGTCAATTGTTAAGTACCTAAATAAATATGAAAATATACTTTAGAAACAACCATGAATAAAAAAAACCATTCACAAAAATACTAAACACAAGAAATAGTCAAAAACCTTGAAGTAGGGTAACACCATATATTATTCCTTAAGGAAGGAATGCACTCCTCAAGCAATGCTTGATACATTCACAATATCCTTCACTATCCTTCATTACATTGCTTACACTTATTTATATAGCTCTGTCTATATCCTATGAACCTTCCAGAGAGTCTTCTCACATTTATTACATCTAACTACCATAGTGGGCCTTTATTAATATAGTGGACCTAGTCCACCTTACATTGAATGACCACATTCTCATATATTAAATGAATTCCACTAATAATACATAATCACATTCACATTGGGTACCTACCTAGGTAACCCATATTACCTCCCTACATATACTACATCTGGAATATAATGGTTCGATCCCACTTGGGATTTTTTTGTGGATGCGGTCAAGGAACAATATTACCCCGTTGGTAACTATGATGTCTGGTTCATGAGATGGACCAAACTGTAGCAAGAGAGGGGCCAAATAGTGTCGTATATCACAAATACATTCCATACCTTTCACACGAAGATGGCTATCAAAGACTCCAAGCACCATCTGGTTCTAAAATACAGTGGGGCTCTCCATAGGTACATCCAACCTAAAATGGATTTTTTGGACATCTCATCACTCAAAGCTCCCTAAGAATATGTTTTCAAAATCGAGCCGAAATTTAGGCACTAGCACAAATGGGAGTTCAGGTCTACAAATCCATAACAACCAAAGTATGGGAAAGATCCAGAAAACCAGTCCAAACCACAGGAAAATAAGGGTAACAAAAAGATGAAGAATGACACTAGAAAGTGGTGCGATTTCCACAAAGGACCCTAGCACAACACTGATGAATGTCGCTTAAAACTATCATTGGTTGTCAAGATCAAAGAAAAGGATCCAAAATCTGATTCAAAAAATAATGGGAGAAGATATATCATGGATGTAGAATCCATTGCTATTGTTGCTACCGCAACAATTCAATGAGAAGAACCAACAGATCGCTAAGAGGGGGAGCACCTTTTTCATTCAAATATGTGGGTGAAGGGGAACCTATTGCATTTTATTCTTTATAGAGGAAGCAAGAATAACCTCATATCAACATAGTTGGTAAAACAATTGGTATTGTGGACAACACCACACCCACATCCATACAACATCGAGTGGCTTCACTAGGTATAATATCTTTGTGTCATCCAACAATGTCGATTGTCATACGACATCCATCCCTTCAAGGATGAGGTATTATGCGATGTTTCCCTGCTGGATGTCTATGATGTTCTTTTGGTCCATCCATATATGTGGAAGCACCATGTTATTTATGAGTCTTGACCCCGTAGTGTCATTGTTACTCTGGGGTGTCATCTCTACATGATACCAGAGATAGTTATGACTAATATCCTGTTGACGGGCGAAAATGACCATCCGTCAACTGGGAGAGTGGAACCGGTCCGGGGTTGTCTAAATAAACCAAGCCGTTTGGAATGGACCACCCTAACGAGTTTAACGGCTCTGTTGGCCGCTCTAAGGTCTCGTATGGAAACCAAAGAGAAATGATCTGAGCTAAGAAATCTAAAGGGAAACTAGAAACTAATAAAACAAACTAAAAAGAACTAAACTAGTAAAGGAAACTAGAAACTAATAAAACAAACTAAACTAACTACACTATTACTAACTATTATATATACAAGGTACTAATTATGATTATAATAACTCAAATCAACTGCCTAATTATCAGCTGCAATATTTCTTATTCACAATTGTACACTATGGACAGCCTACAGATTTGATTAAAACCTGCAAAAATCATGTGTTTTCTCTGCCCTAAGACAGTCAAGAATCTCTTTTTTATCTTTTATGTTTTATGAAAAGGAAATAAACATACTGAAATTAAACGATCTAATCTATATTACTAAAATTAAACGATCTAATCTATATTACTGAAATTAAACAATGTAATATAAATCTAACTAAGCTATCATTTATATTAAACTACTTAACATAAACAGTAAACATCAAACTAATTGACCTGGAAACGCTCCAAGTCTGCCCTGTGTAGGATGACTTCTTAAGCTGGTTGGAGGAAGAAATTCACACCATTTAGTCCTCAAGCTTCTCGAAAACGATCAGCTGCGCTGCTTCTTGAAGTATGTTATACATGACAAACAAGACATAAAAGAATATCATAACAATTTTCTGATTATAAACTCCTGCAATAAGGGAAACCTATTATGCAGAAAACTTATATATTACAATTCGATTTATGAAGAAGACAGAGCTATCATTCACAAACAGAATCGACAACTATTATGTCTTTTATCTATTGGGAAGCAACAAGATATGTATAACAGTAAAGAAATTATATCAATTGCATTTGATTTAGATAACAAAGTAATACTAAACCATAAACAATATGATATACTAAACCAGGAACAAAGTGTTGATATATTGAAAAGAAAAAGCTATGACAAAACACCAATTTTGCTCCAGTTTGCATCAGAATTACATATTCTGGTTCTCCCACAACTGAGGATGAACCTTATTACAAAAATCATAGGTTTATATAGGTTTCTCACAAGGTAAAACATCCTTGTGAATAATAGCAAATAGTTTTACACAATCTGGGAATAATCCCAAAATCCCTTAAACTAAGTAACTAAAAATGCAAGAGAAATATTTAAGACATCTTCCAACTGCTCCTCATATCTATTGCCAATTCAAATTTTCCTGTAACAGACACAAAGATCAAGTTAGAGGAGTGTTTTATTAAGAAAACAAATAAAAAAAACGACTCTATAGACTTAGCTACAAAATCTTCTGATTCTCTAGCTGGTCTAGAATAGTAAACAGGATCAGATAACGATCAAATAAAATCAAATTGAATTATCTTTTAATAATCATTGAACTACTAATAATTCAACCAAATTTATCATTTAAATTAAACCATATCAAAAGAAATGTAATCAAACAGGGTAAAAATAAATGCTCTGTTTCTAGTCATCATAAAACATGGTCAAACTTTTGACAGGCCTGTTTTGTATCAAACAAACTAATCCTTGATTCGAGTCATATGAGATACGATGTAATCATAATCATCCACCACAATCGACCCAAGACAGTAATCAAATCAAAATCGAAATCTTAATTATAATTTGTTACAACTGTAGCAATACATAGTTGTTTCAACCAACAACAAAGATAGGCGAGCTGTGAATTATGCATAAGATTCTATCGTAATCAAAATTGAGAAAGGTTGTCACGATATACTCAAAACGAAATATGCATAACAACATTGACCAAAAGTATCATCGTTTTCAATATCAGAGTATGACACAGTAAAAAACAAACAGTATTGCTAACTGTGAACTGGACAACAATCAAATGAGATCGGGTCTAAGACAATTATGGACGAATCATCATTCTGGGTATGTCGTTTTGGTTTCACACATTCATTGGTGACCAAATTACTTAGTCATCTCATAACAGAACAGGGTCGATTTGCATCACGGATTGACTGGCTAGGAATCGGGTTATAGTTACGAATTGCATCAATCCTTAATGTAAAACAAAATGCCTTTTTTAAACAAAATCAACATCGTATCTGTGTTGGTCAAAACCATGTGAATGGTTAAATTGTAACAGAGCAACCATCGTTTATGTGCATGATAACCAATTCGAATCAAGAGATAGATCATGTTCCAAAATATAAAATATAAAACGGCTTTCTAAAATAGAAGCAACAAAGCATTATATCATAACTAATTCTAAACGATCAAATCCAGAATATGATCATTTAGAATCAAAATCAAAATCCAACTCAAACTTTAAACAAAATTCGATTTACCAAAACAAACCATGTACAGCAGTGCATGTCTATGTAACCGAGCAAGTTCATAACGAACACATAGCTTATGATTGTGCCATATAAATGGGCGAGCGTTATACCAGGTAGACTTCTGAGATTATGCCAATTTCAAATTGACAATTGCCGTGGACAACTCGACATTCTTGAACAAGATAGAGCCAGTGGTTCATTGTTTCTTGTCGGAGGGTTGCACCTTTGCATTCTGACCAGTGAGTTTTTCCACTTGGTTTTCCAAATCGTGGATTCTGGATTGCAATGTAGGTACATCCAAGTACTATCTTTCCACCCATAACCCACATTGATCGCAAGGTGCAGCAACAGGCTGAGCAGTCGAGGGTTTCGACGAATCACCAAGGGTTTCACGAGGTGCCTCAATACCAGGGAAGTCAGGGTTATCCCGTAGACAAGGAGGTAAGTTTTTGACAAAATCATAAGGAGGATTGCCACACAGGCCCTCTGAGTAACGTAACTCTTCGGCAAGAAAACGTTCAATGTCTGAGTCAGAGTCTTCGCTCACCATGATAGGCTCTGGTTTGGCAGGGGGTTTGGGTTTATTCCTCGCCATTCGAGAATTCAACCTTGCATTTTTCTTGCCTCTCGCATTAGTACCAGTCTTTGCTTTAGTCTTTTTGGTTGTAGGCTTAGCAACTTTGGTCTGTTTAGTCACAGCCATAGGTGAATTCGTAGGTGACTCGGGCTTGGGTTTGGGTAACAAAACATTAAAAGGCACAGGGATAGGTCTGCTCTCGGTCACCATGGGCTTATCCACCTGCGGAGGGTTAGACTCTTCAAAGCCATTACGGCTGAGAAAATCATGCCAAGAATGACGACGTAACCCCAATTCATGAACCAAAATCATTTTAATCAACCCCAAATGGAAGAGGCTAGTGTCAGCCTGGCTACGCTTGTATCGTTTAGCCATTTTGAACAAACTTCGGTGCATATAGTGAGGTATACTTAGTTCGAAACCCATAAAAACCATCAATAAACGAAGGTGAAACAGAAAGACAAACCCGTACCTGCCCTCGCAAGTAATAAATTGCTTGATTACCATGAGGAGGTCATGCCAGCAAGGTTTCAACATCCTTGCAGGCAAACCTCTGTCGCAGGAGTGCACTATTCGTTACTGGAACAACAATGTCCACGTGACATCATCTACCTTGCAACTTTTCGACCATTTTTGTTCCGAGATAGGCAGGCTGGTTGCCAAGCTGAGAAACTGTTCAGTGATTTCAAGCTGGACATCTCCAACTTTGGCTCGGCAGCCATCAAACGACAAAGCAAATTGTCGAGCCACAGTAATGTTGTAACCATCAAACTTCCTTATGAAAGCAAGCCACCCGAATTCCTCCAGGTCATTATACAAACCATCGAATGTTAACAGTGCTTGGCACCCGTTGGGCTCGGCCCTTATGACAGGAGCCATGGCCTCTATGCATGGTGGGGTTTGGATCGAACAAACAAAGCACAGGGTCAAAAATGATAGGGCTTAACAACTTTATCGCTCAGGGAGGCCGTAATTAACTGCATGCGTGCGAAGGTGGTGGGATTACCACCGCCACGCATAGTATTAATGACCATGTACAGTGCTATTCCATCCATAATTACAATCGTTTAAAACATATGTATCGGCCAACCAAACAGGTGTACAAACATATCAACGTGCCATTCATTCGAATCTGAACCAACACCATATGTGATAATTATGCGCCAAGTGTTAAGTTTAATCAACATGAAATCCAACGATTTGTCGTGTCAATTCAACGTTTCAAACTGCTGTTAATTCAATCATTCCAATGCATATTTTAAAACTATGATCGCTCAATGTAATATCAACTCACAAAACAATGTATCGAGCCAGGTTTCAAACCATGAAATCGAAAATCCCAAAGGTTGATCAACACACCTTTGCAAAACTCAAACCATTTCCAATTTATATGAAATTAGACTTATGATATTGCAAATGTGTTTTTAGCATAATCAAAGTATAAAAACTCTTGCAACCAATGACCATATGAAAATGATAAGTTAAGAGTTTAAAACAATAATAATTATATCATATATAAAACCAAAGTCAATTGTGACCCTTATGACATCAAACATTACTCATAACTTAATATTTTCAATACTTTATCAAAGAAATCGAGTTGCGCAATTAAAGTGAATGGACATAGTTTGAAAAAACTTTGCAGTGCTGTGATAAACAAATGGTCAAGTGTCTTCCAATAAAAGACGACGATAGTCAAAGCAATGCAAGAGGTGTTTTCGCACTTTCAGTTGTGAAAACTGTAGCGAAATCAAATTTTAATTGTCGCAAAAATGAAACAAATGTGAAGAAGCACAATGCGACGATACTTTGTCGTTTAGAAGACAAGAGGTGTAGGCATCCTTTTAGGGAAAATTAAAAAAAAATGAATTGGCTGCCAACAATGGCGACACGCTGGGTGAAGCAGTTATCTCTGTTATAAGAAATGAATTCAGATCAGGACAGCAAAGAAAAATTTCAACTTGAAACAACAAACAGAAAATCGTACTACATCATCATGAACTATCTTTTTCAGCGAAGTTTTAAAAGATGCAAACCAGAAACAGTCTTAAAGATCAGCAGGTCATGATTTTTATGATAAAATCTTTAATACTATTGGCATGGCCACTGCTGCCAGCAGGCGTCCATAGCCTCGACAGGGTTTCCATTTAACCCACTCGGACGTCTTTATCCTGTCAAGAAGCTCTGGATTAGAATAAAGGACTTTTAAAAGAGGTTTCTTATAATTTTTTACACAGATTTTCATGTACCCGACATTGCTTCGCTGCCAGTAGGCATGTTCAGTACCCCGACGAAGTTGTCTTAGCACCATGCTTGCATTGCCCCGCTGCCAGCAGACCTGTTCAGTATCCCGGTGGGTTTACAAACACTTCCCACAGCTCTTATTAATATTTTATTTTGTTTTTCTTTTATATATAGTTGAGCGGGGTGACGCTAAAAAATCTTGATATGTTTTCATATTTTTCAGACCTCATCAGAATTTTTTAAGTACTGTCCTTCATTCAGCTCCAGAAATGTTTTATTTCTAAAACAACTTACTTTGACAGGGAGACATCCTTTTTGAGTCATTCCTTTATGGAAAAGGGACAGCGTAAAAAGATAAAGATAACCATGAGAAACTTCACTTAGAGACTGAAACAGTAAACTTCTTTCAAACAACATTTTCCAATATCATTTTCAGAAATATAAATCACTGATGTTTGTACAATTTTTCAGAAGTTATTCCAGCGAAGAGATTTTTCTATGGTCTTTGTCTGAATGGCTCAGTGTATAAGCATGCATATGTTTCAAAACACACAAAAACACACCAAACTGATCAATCAAATCAAAATCATGAAAACAAAGGCAAAAATAAAAACAAAAAGAAATATTTACATAATATACAAGGATGGAGATCAGGCAAAGTATCTTTTCAGGACTTGGCCATTCACCGGGTAGGTGTCAAGCTGTCCTTCAAGACTCTGCAAACAAAAGGAACT
>JZKD02S1638322.1:561331-575619 GCA_000966675.3 Picea glauca
AGAGGAATCCTTAAGGCTAAGAATGTCTTTTTCAATTTGTGTGGCCTCCTCAAAGGCTTCTAACAACGTGGCCTTTTTGGATCTTTTCACCCAAATAGCTATACTTTGATGTAGATCTTTCGTGTAATAAGATATTACAAGACTCTCAGCAGGCATAGAGTCTGCAAGGATTCTATTCTTAAGTGTTAAAAATCTTTGATTAAAATCTTTAACTTTTTCTTTAGCATTCATTTTCAAGTTTGAAAGATCCATGACTAAGACTTCCGGAGGTTTGCCATCTCCGAATTTTTCCAAGAAAATTGACTCAAACTTTTCCCAAGACACTATAGTGTGAGGTTGTTGGGCAAAGTACCAAGTGGATGCATTACCCTCAAAGGTGTAAGGGAACAACCTACAGACAACATCTTCATGTTCAACGTTACGGAGTCTGATGGCTAACATAATTTTTTTAATATGATCTTCAGCTACTTGTTTTGAATTGGTATCAAACTTAGGAAGCCACTTCTCCGGGTGTTTAGGTAAAGCATGTTGGGCTCCAGGTACAGCTACAGCATCCTGGTCCAACCAAGGTCTAGCAGGGTTGTTCTGATTTGCCATTGGGGAATTAGGTGTGGAAGGATGGGAAGGTGGTTTTCCTTCGTCAGAAGAGGAATCCCCTCCTGAAGAGGAAGGATATGAAGGAGGAGGAGAAGGAGGAGGTGAAGGAGGTATCCCAGATCCTCCTACAGCAGGATTTGATTTAGGATCTGTAGGATTCACAGTGGGATCTATATCACCTAATTGTTCTCTGACTTATGAGAAGTCTAAAGGTTGACTCCACAGGCGATGTGGTTGCCTTAGACTAGCAAAGGATTTTTGTGATTTAATAAGAGATTGTCTAAAAATTTCTTGTATATCATCGCCTGTAGGATTAGGGGTTGCTGGCTCAACTGTGATCTGAGGATCTTCGGTTGAAGTAGTTGTTGTTTGAGGGGGGATATTATCTTGTGAATGGATTCTAGTCACTATGGGAGTGCGATTAGGTGGGGGAGGAGTCTTGCAACCACCTCATGCCATTAATTAAGTTTATGCCCTCCTTCTAGCGCCATTTGTTGACGGGCGAAAATGACCGTCCATCAACTGGGAGAGTGGAACCAGTCCGAGGTTGTCTAAATAACCCAAGCCGTTTGGAATGGACCACCCTGACGAGTTTAACGGCTCCGTTGGCCACTCTAAGGTCTCGTATGGAAACCAAAGAGAAATGATCTGAGCTAATAAATCTAAAGGGAAACTAGAAACTAATAAAACAAACTAAAAAGAACTAAAATAGTAAAGGAAACTAGAAACTAATAAAACTAACTAAACTAACTACACTATTACTAACTATTATATATACAAGGTACTAATTATGATTATAATAACTCAAATCAACTACCTAATTATCAGCTGCAATATTTCTTATTCACAATTGTACACTATGGACAGCCTACAGATTTGATTAAAACCTGCAAAAATCATGTCTTTTCTCTTCCCTAAGACAGTCAAGAATCTCTTTTTTATCTTTTATGTTTTATGAAAAGGAAATAAACATACTGAAATTAAACGATCTAATATATATTACTGAAATTAAACAATGTAATATAAATCTAACTAAGATATCATTTATATTAAACTACTTAACATAAACAGTAAACATCTAACTAATTGACCTGGAAACGCTCCAAGTCTGCCCTGTGTAGGATGACTTCTTAAGCTGGTTGGAGGAAGAAATTCACACCATTTAGTCCTCAAGATTCTCGAAAACGATCAGATGCGCTGCTTCTTGAAGTATGTTATACAGGACAAACAAGACATAAAAGAATATCATAACAATTTTCTGATTATAAACTCCTGGAATAAGGGAAACCTATTATGCAGAAAACTTATATATTACAATTCGATTTATGAAGAAGACAAAGCTATCATTCACAAACAGAATAGACAACTATTATGTCTTTTATCTATTGGGAAGCAACAAGATATGTATAACAGTGAAGAAATTATATCAATTGCATTTGATTTAGATAACAAAGTAATACTAAACCATAAACAATATGATATACTAAACCAGGAACAAAGTGTTGATATATTGAAAAGCAAAAGCTATGACAAAACACCAATTCTGCTCCAGTTTGCATCAGAATTACATATCCTGGTTCTCCCACAACTTAGGATGAACCTTATTACAAAAATCATAGGTTTATATAGGTTTCTCACAAGGTAAAACATCCTTGTGAATAATAGAAAATAGTTTTACACAATCTGGGAATAATCCCAAAATCCCTTAAACTAAGTAACTAAAAATGCAAGAGAAATCTTTAAGATATCTTCCAACTTCTCCTCATATCTATTGCCAATTCGAATTTTCCTATAACAGACACAAAGATCAAGTTAGAGGAGTGTTCTATTAAGAAAACAAATAAAAAAAACGACTCTATAGACTTAGCTACAGAATCTTCTGATTCTGTAGCTGGTCTAGAATAGTAAACAGGATCAGATAACGATCAAATATAATCAAATTGAATTATCTTTTAATAATCATTGAACTACTAATAATTCAACCAAATTTATCATTTAAATTAAACCATATCAAAATAAATGTAATCAAACAGGGTAAAAATAAATGCTTTGTTTCTAGTCATCATAAAACATGGTCAGACTTTTGACAAGCCTGTTTTGTATCAAACAAAATAATCCTTGATTTGAGTCATATGAGATACAATGTAATCATAATCATCCACCACAATCGACCCAAGACAATAATCAAATCAAAATCAAAATCTTAATTATAATTTGTTACAGCTGTAGCAATACATAGTCGTTTCAACCAACAACAAAGATAGGCGAGCTGTGAATTATGCATAAGATTCTATCGTAATAAAAATTGAGAAAGGTTGTCATGATATACTCAAAACGAAATATGTGTAACAACATTGACCAAAAGTATCATCGTTTTCAAGATCATAGTATGACACAGTAAAAAACAAACAGTATTGCTAACTGTGAACTGGACAACAATCAAATGAGATCGGGTCTAAGACAATTATGGACGAATCATCATTCTGGGTATGTCATTTTGGTTTCACACATTCATTGGTGACCAAATTACTCAGTCATCTCATAACAGAATAGGGTTGATTTTCCTCATGGATTGACTGGCTAGGAATCGAGTTATAGTTACGAATTGCATCAATCCTTAATGTAAAACAAAACGCCTTTTTTAAACAAAATCAACATCGTATCTGTGTTGGTCAAAACCATGCGAATGGTTAAATTGTAACAGAGCAACCATCGTTTATGTGCATGATAACCAATTCGAATCAAGAGATAGATCATGTTCCAAAATCTAAAATATAAAATGGCTTTCTAAAATAGAAGCAATAGAGCATTATATCATAACTAATTTTAAACGATCAAATCCAGAATATGATCATTTAGAATCAAAATCCAAATCCAACTCAAACTTTAAACAAAATTCGATTTACCAAAACAAACCATGTACATCAGTGCATGTCTATGTAACCGAGCAAGTTGATAATGAACACATAGCTTATGATTGTGCCATATAAATGGGCGAGGGTTATACCAGGTAGACTGCTGATATTATGCCAATTTCGAATTGACAATTGCCGTGGACGACTCAAAATTCTTGAACAGGATAGAGCCAGTGGTTCGTTGTTTCTTGTCGGAGGGTTGCACCTTTGCATTCTGACTAGTGAGTTTTGCCACTTGGTTTTCCAAATCGTGGATTCTGGATTGCAATGTAGGTACATCCAAGTAGTATCTTTCCACCCATAACCCACATTGATCGCAAGGTGCAGCAACAGGCTGAGCAGTCGAGGGTTTCAACGAATCACCAAGGGTTTCACGAGGTTCCTCAATACCAGGGAAGTCAGGGTTATCCCGTAGACAAGGAGGTAATTTTTTGACAAAATCATAAGGAGGATTGCCACACAGGCCCTCTGAGTAAGGTAACTCTTTGGCAAGAAAACATTCAATGTCTGAGTCAGAGTCTTCACTTACCATGATAGGCTCTGGTTTGGCAGGGGGTTTGGGTTTATTCCTCGCCATTCGAGAGATCAACCTTGCATTTTTCTTTCCTCTCGCATTAGTACCAGTCTTTGCTTTAGTCTTTTTGGTTGTAGGCTTAGCAACTTCGGTCTGTTTAGTCACAGCCATAGGTGAATTTGTAGGTGACTCGGGCTTGGGTTTGGGTAACAAAACATTAAAAGGCACAGGGGTAGGTCTGCTCTCGGTCACCATGGGCTTATCCACCTGCGGAGGGTTAGACTCTTCAAAGCCATTACGGCTGAGAAAATCATGCCAAGAATGATGACGTAACCCTAATTCATGAACCAAAATCATTTTAATCAACCCCAAATGGAAGAGGCTAGTGTCATCCTGGCTACGCTTGTATCATTTATCCATTTTAAACAAACTTCGATGCATATAGTGAGGCATACTTAGTTCGAAACCCATAAAAACCATCAATAAACGAAGGTGAAACAGAAAGACAAGCCCGTACCTGCCCTCGCAAGTAATAAATTGCTTGATTACCATGAGGAGGTCATGCCAGCGAGGTTTCAACATCCTTGCAGGCAAACCTCTGTTGCAGGAGCGCACTGTTCGTGATTGGAACAACAATGTCGACGGGACATCATCTACCTTGCAACTGTTCGACCATTTTTGTCCCGAGATAGGCAGGCTAGTTGCCAAGCTCAGAAACTGTTCAGTGATTTCAAGCTGGACATCTCCAACTTTGGCTCAGCAGCCATCAAACGACAAAGCAAATTTCCGAGCCACAGTAATGTTGTAACCATCAAACTTCCTTATGAAAGCAAGCCACCTGAATTCCTCTAGGTCGTTATACGCACCATCGAATGTTAACAGTGCTTGGCACCCGTTGGGCTCGGCCCTTACGACAGGAGCCATGGCCTCTGTGCATGGTGGGATTTGGATCGGACAAACAAAGCACAGGGTCAAAAATGATAGGGCTTAACAACTTTAGTGCTCAGGGAGGCCGGAATTAACTGCATGCGTGCGAAGGTGGTGGGATTACCACCGCCACGCATAGTATTAATGACCATGTACAATGCTATTCCATCCATAATTACAATCGTTTAAAACATATGTATCGGCCAACCAAACAGGTGTACAAACATATCAACGTGCCATTCATTCGAATCTGAACCAACACCATATTTGATAATTATGCGCCAAGTGTTAAGTTTAATCAACATGAAATCCAACGATCTGTCGTGTCAATTCAACGTTTCAAACTGTTGTTAATTCAATCATTCCAATGCATAGTTTAAAACTATGATCACTCAATGTAATATCAACTCACAAAACAATGTATCGAGCCAAGTTTCGAACCATGAAATCGAAAATCCCAAAGGTTGATCAACACACCTTTGCAAAACTCAAACCATTGCCATTGTATATGAAATCAGACTTATGATATTGCAAATGTGTTTTTAACATAATCAAAGTATAAAAACTCTTGCAACCAATGACCATATGAAAACGATAAGTTGAGAGTTTAAAATAATAACAATTATATCATATATAAAACCAAAGTCAATCGTGACCCTTATGACATCAAACATTACTCATAACTTAATATTTTCAATACTTTATCAAAGAAATCGAGTTGCGCAATTAAAGTGAATGGACATAGTTTGAAAAAACTTTGCAGTGCTGTGATAAACCAATGGTCGAGTGTCTTCCAATAAAAGATGATGACAGTCAAAGCAACGAAAGAGGTGTTTTCACACTTTCAGTTGTGAAAACTGTAGCGAAATCAAATTGTAATTGTCGCAAAAACGAAACAAATGTGAAGAAGCACAATGCGACGATACTTTGTCGTTTAGAAGACAAGAGGTGTAGGCATCTTTTTAGGGCAAATTAAAAAAAAATGAATTGGCTGCCAACATATCCCACTAAAACAATTTTGAAACGTAATATCTCATACTGGAAAATTCAACCTCTTCACAATCTATTCAAAAGGGGAATAGAAAGACACTGCAACAACTGCATCCTTGGCCCAAGACCTTTCTTTCCAAGAAAAACAGATTGTAGAAGAGAAAGAATTTATTGGGTCTTCACCTACAATGGTACCTACACACTACCCATTCAAGCCAAGATACAATAGTTTTGTTTAACAAATTCAACCCCTCCTACAAGAGGTTTTTGAGAGTATTTAACAAGCTAAGAAGTGCAACTTCTCGAAAAAGGAAAGAAACTCATGAAGATTTAGATTCAATAAATGCTTTCCACTCTCCCCCGGGAACTCAATGCAATGGATGTCATTTCTTCCTAAGGAGAGAGGATTGGTCCAGGTGGATCTTGGTTTCCACCCACCTATTCCAACTGAATCAAAGCGGTTCTTTAGCATCGTACTATGTTTAACAGTTTTTTGGGTCCCAAACTTCCGGGGCCATTTTGAGGGCCTAAATGACGTTTTTTCACGATCATGCAAGTCACAATAGAGAAATTTTCCCATTTATCCCCCAAAATGAAGCTCCTCTTTGATACCTTCCCAAAGAGCTATTTTTCACCTCAAATGGAGACCATATGCCAAATTTATGCCCCCGGGAAGTTGATATACCAAACTACCCAAAATGGGGTCCACAAAACTATTGGATTTTTATCTTCTAGGGTTAGGGATTTGGATATTATTTATGTTAAAAATTCCTTTGGAGCCTCATTGTAATGATAATATTCTTTAGGATGAGTGTATCCTTTACATCTCTTGTCATATACAAGATACCACCATTCTAGCAAGTCTTTCACTCTGTATTTCTATAATTTTGTACATTTTGTTCATTAATAGACATTGTGTATTATTGTATCTTTGTGTTTATGGTTATATGTCTGATATATCTCTATTATATTATTGGATATCTGATATATCTATATACATTTCTTTATTATATCTTCGCTCTCATTTTGTTTCGAAAATAATCTGGATCAATGGTATTAGAGAAGAATGCTCTTGATTGTTTTTCAGTGCATGTCTCTAGCGAGGTTCGAGTATAGAAAGTTGGGTATCAAGCTTGTCTCTATTTGGGAAATATCTCTAACATGCCCAAGAAACCTTACATGTCGGAAGAAAAGAAAGATGATAGAGCAAAATATTCTATTAATTTGTTGCTTGAGCAAGCTCTAACGTGACAAAGGTACAAAATGATGGAGAAATTTTCCCACATCGTTCAACTCCTACCGATAACAACAAGTGTGTCTTCATCAAGAGGTCACATTGGAGGCTCCTCTACTTTCAACGTAGAATTTAATTTTCATATTTCCATATTTGAAGGTCATATCGATGTGGATGCCCTAGAAAAATGGTTAAATATGCTATACGATTATTTCTCTATTCATAATTTTTCCGACAGGAAAAATATCACCTTCACACTCCTTAAGTCTCTCCCCCATGTCAAATATTGTTGGGAAAATTACTCGGAGAAAACTTCCACAGAGCAGTCTCGAATATATGGGGCCGAGCCCACTTGGGATTCTTTTGTGGATGTGTTCAAGGAAGAATATTCCCTTGTTGGTAACTATGATGACCAATACATGATATGGGACACACTGCGGAAAGAGAGGGGCCAAAAAGTGTCGTAATTCACAAATAATTTCCATACCTTGCACACAAATTTGGGTATCAAATACATCGAGCATCATCTGGTTCTGAAATATCGCGGGGCTTTACGCCGGTACATCCAAACTATAATGGATTTTCTGGACATCTCATCACTGGGAGGTTCCTATCGATATGCTTTCAAAATCGAGCATAAATTTAGGCACCAGAAAGAAAGGGACTTCGGGTATACAAATTCACAACAACCAAAGTAATGTAAAGATGGCCCAAACAAACAACTTCTAGAAAACCAGTCCAAGCCACGAGAAAAGAAGGGTAATGGAAAGACGAAGAAGGACACTGGAAAGTGGTGTCATTTCCATAAAATCCTCTTGCACAACACTGATGAATGTCGTTCAAAATAATCATTAGTGGCCAAGATCAAAGAAAATGATTCGAACCATGATTCAAAATCTGATTCTATAAAATAATGGAGAAGATAGAGCATCGACATAGACCTCGCTATTATTGTTACGATTGAAACAATTCAACCAAAAGAACCAACCGATCCTAATGAGGGGGAGTACCTTTTAAATTCACATATGTGGGTGAAGGGGACCCCTCTTCATTTTATTGTTGACATCAGGAGACAAAAGAACCTCATCTCAATAGAGGTTGTCAAACAATTGGGATTTTTAAAAACACCACACCCGCAACCATCCAATATCAGGTGGCTTCGCGAAGGACAATATTTGTGTCAACCAGCAGTGTCGATTATCATACGACATCCATCCCTTCAAGGATGAGGTATTATGTGATCTTTCCCCATTGGATGTTTGTGATGTTTTTTTGGGCCAACCATACATGTGGAAGTGCCATCGTGATATCCTCAAATTATTCGAAAATAAATATTTTCAAGGTTGCATTCAAAAACAAATTTCCATTTATGGAAATTTGAATTTAAATTTATGGTAATATTTAATTATAATTTTTATGATTGTTGGACAAAGATTTGACTTGCCAACATTTTGTTTTTATGGACAAATGTATGAGACAACATTTTTAATAAATTAAATGTTGGAAGACAAATGGAACCAGGTTAAAAATAGCTAATTGTGACTCAATGAGTGGGGAACTTGTGTGAGTTAACTCATATATGATTTTTACAAGTTTCATAAGTTGAGTTATGTCACTAGAATCCCCTAAAAATCATGGATTTGTAAAGCTGTGAATTTCCCAAGGAGGGAAAGGAATGGAAACTTCTAGGCATGAGATAAATACAACATATGTGGGAGGCAGGAGACTACTTAGTATGTTGGGGAAATATAATTATTTTTACTGTTATGAGCACATTTGGTGTTAGGAAAAACGTTTTTCTAAACTTTTGAAGGTGACAGTGGCTAAGGAGTTTTACTCAATTTTCCCTTATGGAGTCATGGTCAGGCTAGGGGTGATCAGGGAAAGTGATTATGGATGTCAGATTTCTACAGTTGGGAGGAACATGGTTGTTCTATTTGTTTTCCCAGCATCAATATTCAGATATGCATCTCAACTATGTACTTTCATTTTGAGTGTTACATGGTCGATGTTATATGGTTGATGTTGTATGGTGAATATTTTATATTTATATCTATAAGTCATAATATATTTAAGTGGGCCTCATAGCCATAATAGATTCGTGGCTTGCCACTTTTTAGAATATACCTATTAGTAGTGTTTTGTCGAAGTACTATATGTCTAATGGGTATGTATATAGATAGAAATACTACTGCAGAAAAGAAAATAAGTGGAAACGAACTATATCGAAGCTCATGTGATCATGTTGAAATATAGATGGAAAAGAATTAAAGTCCCATAATACAGTATTTTATATATTAACACCGGGAGACATTTGTTACAACAGATCTCATAATTTTCTGACAAAATATAATCATACAGACGATAGGTCACTAACCAAAATAGTACAACTCGGGTTTCCATTTACCCAAGGGCTCTGTAGTTAGTTTGAACAGAATTTTTAAAGAGTCTACATCAAACTGTCTATAAGAGAAGAGAGTGAGCACATGGATCGGTGGAAGGAAGCCATGGAACCTGAGTACCTTTTATTTTCAAGACACTTCTTTTTGCAAGGTTGAACTGATGGTTTTAACCCGCAAGAGAGCAAGACTAAGTGTTAATATCAATACTATTTTCAATTAATTATAAGAATAAGATAATAAAAATAAGTTGAAGGCATAACCTATATTGGATCCAGATTGAGTTTTTGGATTGCATTTGTATGCTCTCGCAAAGTAATAGATCCATGACTCGGGAGGAGGAGGAGGCTCACAACCATATGATGGGTTCCCTCACAAGGAAAAAAAGACCCATCATAAAAAAATATATCTATCTGCAAATTCAATTACGATTTAAAGAGAGAAAAGAAGACATGAGTAAAGTTATGTTTCCTTTGGCAGTCCCGTACATATTATTCTAAATCTTTAAAATACGAAGATCAATTATAAAAAGAAATTACAGATTGTAATCAAAGAGAAGAAACATTCCCATGAAAAATTACAGGGAGGTAGCTACAGTAAGTATATATACATCTTATAGAGGCTAAAATGACAGAAGATAATCATCGAGCTAATATATACTACATAGAATTATTTATCGAAATCCATTTCATGGGGCCAAATGACAGAGGGTAATTTCAGAGATGAAATTTTAGAACCAAACAAAGAGTTATCAAGATGAGACAAAGATACCTTTAGTTTCCTTATAATACACATACAAAATTCCTTTGGGGAAATTGAATACCGATGGGTGTTTAAAGAGGAGTAATATTACAGTACCAAAGAGTGTTTAAAGAGGAGTAATATTACAGTACCGATGAGTGTTTAAAGAGTAATATTACAGTAAATAATTCTTACAAAGAAATTAAATTGAAGTACTAAAATTATTAAACGAGGAACAATTACAGAGATGCAAGGGTTGTGATCGATATACATGCTTTTATTCCTGTAGAAACCTAATTTTTTTGTTAAAATCATGACAGTACAAAAATTCTCAAAACCCCTACAAAACCCATTCATCGTACATACCAGAGGAAGATGTTGCGAATGAATGCGGGTATAGTGTGCAACAAGAAAATAATGAGAAGACTCGTTAATATGTGGTATTCGATTTAATTTCCAGTTTCATGGAAAACACTTATGAAAATAATATCTATTTATGCAGAAAGAGTCTCGATTTAGAAGAATCAAATTATCTAGAGAAAAATTTATCGAGACAACATTAACCTTTAACAGAGACAGAGTTAATTTTTGTACACAGAAGAAATTCTGAGTTTGAGAAATAAAATAACCAATTAATACCTATAGAGAAGGATAATATATTTTTAACGAAAATTAATGTATCAACACCTCTGTACAAAATAGATAGATTTAAAATAGGCAACTATGTAAAGGAAACTGTCATTACTATAGAAAATTTTTGATTGCAACCAACCTCGATGGTTACGTGCTGGAAACAACAAGATAACACCAGAACATTATCCAACAAACTTTAGATACAACTTCGTCATCAAGTGGGATTCAGACTTGGCCTTCACTATAGTTAAATGAGAAACTGTATGCAAATACTCAAGGGAGGATTTGGGCTTTCACTTTCTTCTTGGGTTTGTATGGAAAGTCTGATGGGAATACAATTGCATCGCGTAGGGTCTCTCCTCATGGTCAAGGGCCTGCAAAGTTACCAATATCTTGGTTTAAAGTTAAATCGAAAGAAATAAAACTTAAACGATCCAACTAATTATAAGCATTATACAATAAAACCCTGGCCATGGGATTTTCGAACTTGGAAGAACTCATAAAGACAAATGACATGAATTTTAAATCTTAATAGAGGAAAACAAAACACAATACCAATACTTCTTCGAATCCAAACCAGGGTTGATAAAAACATAAAGGAATAAAAATAAAGGTGAGTGTAAATACTTTATTACAATGGGAGTTTTATCCTTGGGTTGGAAATTGAAAATAAAATTCATACAGAGACACATAGTAGAATGTGATTTGAAATCCCAACAGAGAATGCATTGTAATAGAGAATTCCTCAATGGAATATACATAGTATGCAAAGCTCTTACCTGTACATATGAAACCCCGCCAAGGCATTACTTTCTTCATCCGAACAAAGAGTCAATCACCATCAGGATAGTTAGTCACAGGGAGTATCACAATAGAGGAAAACTAATGCAAACGATACCAAAATGGTCAAATACAAGAAACGTAATGGCATATCGATCCTTTCTTCCATGGGGAAGAGTAGCTTAGTATGCCCTCCCCTCTGCCATGTGAACTTAGTGAATTAGAGGAACATCATTGGATGGTTGTTTGGAATGATAGAATATAGAGTACTATGTAGGTATTTCTTCATTAAAAGGGCCTGCTATACCTTAAATTATGACAGGCCTTAACATCTGAGGTGCAGGTGTGACTTGGCATCCACCTTATTACACTAAAAGAACCACATTAACCCTGTTACTATGTTGTGTAATATAGTTCGGATGGACAAAGAGTTAGCATGTGTATAGTTAGTAACACAATCGTTTAGTGGGGTATCGTATGTCCGATAGTGTATTATAGTTTTCAAACTATAGGTTAGTATATGATGCTTTAATCCTCACGCATTTATACCAAAGACCTTTGGTAACCTTGTTTATGTGTGTCTCTATGTGGGAGAGTCCATAATGAATTTAGTGGGGAGAACCCTTATTTTTTCATTACAATCAAGAATATCAAAGGGTGAGATTATGTCGTTAAGGGTTAGGATCTATTCCTCATATCCTGTAGTAATGTAGGTTATGAACTAATCCTTCAAACACTATGGAATAGTTTAATATGGTATAGTGGTAAGTTATGATTCATATTTTTATTCATTCTAGTTAGGATGGAAATTTCCAGTGGAGTATAACTTATATGTTTACAAGAGTAAGATATTTTTTATAAGGAGATATCTTTATGTGTTATGAATAATTTTATTTGACAGTAAAATATAGTTTTTCCTCGTCAATTATTTTTTTACTAGCAAATATTGGGGTACATTACTACCATTTTATTTATGAGTCTCGAGCCCGTAGTGTCATTATTACTTTGAGGGGTCATCTCTACAGGATACCAGACATAGCTCTTGTTGGAAACGGTGACAACAGCTCATCCGTGAATAGGAGTCTAGATCCTATAAACCAGGATTGGTTGTAACAAATGCAACCAAGTTAGAATACGGGTGAGATCAAACTAGGATTGGTTGTAACCAATGCACCTAAGTTAAACTATGGATGAGATTACATTTAATGATCAGTTTCTAATATATTGCTATAAATTTGTATGCCCGTAGAGGCTGTGAGTGTGTCTGAAAGGAGTGAGACCTGTCTGTAATCTCCATTAGCTGAATAATAAGATAACCCATACCAATGCTTGGTGGACGTAGCCCAACATTTGGGTGAACCACGTAAATTGTTGTGTTTTGTGTTTGCATTTGTATTGATTGTCTTATGGTAATTTGTGTTTCCGCACTTGCAAATTACAACAAGTGGTATCAGAGCCGAGGAAGAGCTGAGGAGGACGCAGACCGGAAGAGGCCACTCTGAAATCTAGCCGCGTTGAGCCGAGGAAGAGCTAAGGAGGACGCAGACCGGAAGAGGCCACTCTGAAATCCAGCCGCGTTGAGCCGAGGAAGAGCTGAGGAAGAGAGCGAGCGCTCACCTTCCCGACCAGCTGGAGTGCCAGCCCTTTACTCCACTTACGCGCGGATTGTAGTTTTTGAGGCAGTGCAACCCTGTACCCTCCCAAGGAGCGCTGAAAAAGGTTCCTATGAATTTTTCCTTCAAAAACTATGTGTTTACATTTTTTGGCAAGTATTAAATATTCCTGTCATTTAAAAGTATAAGTTTACTTTTTTTTTAAGGAGCACTGAAATATTTAAGGAGCGCTCACCCAAAGATTTCATATGAAGTTTTTTAAAAGTTACACTTTTGGAAAGTATTAAAAAGGGTTTTATATTTTTTCTTTTTGGGAAAATATTAAAGGGTTTTATTATATTTGACAATTTAAATATAATATGGAATGATGGAGGTTGAAGGGTGGAGGAATTAAGGTGGAGGAATAAGGTGAATTTTTGTTAAATTTTTTTTTTTAAAGGTGAATGTATGTAATTTCTTTGAAAATTACACAACATTATTTCTCCACATATTTCTAAAAGGGGTCTTGGATATTACAAATAGTGGTGTTTGTTTCTTTTTATGTTTCCTCTAATGAAAAAGATGCAGAGTGCCTAGTTCGAAATTGAAAAATTTAATGGGAAGAAAAATTTCGAGATCTGGAAGGTTAAGATGCACGATCTGCTCGTGCAACAAGGCGTGGTGAAGGCACTGTTGGGAAAAGCAAAGCAACCCGTGTCCATAATAGAAGAAGACTGGGATGAGATGGATGTGAGAGCATTGATTGCCATACGCCTGTGTTTGGCCGACGATGTACTGTTCAACATTGTTACAGAGAAGACAGCAGTCGGTTTGTGGTCAAAGCTGGAAATCTTATACATGACGAAATCCTTGACAAACAGGATCTTTCTGAAAAGACAACTGTATAGTTTGCGCATGAAGGAAGGTACGAAAATTGTTGATCATCTAAATACTTTCAATACTCTT
>JZKD02S1638322.1:586124-603116 GCA_000966675.3 Picea glauca
ATTTAATTAGGGAAAATGTTTAAAATTTCTTAACCTGTTATTTTCCTTAGGGCCATATATGTTCATCCCTCTATGATCATCAATGCGACGTGCCCTTCAGGATGCACTAGGTGCTCCAAGGATGCCACTCGCCTCATCTGTTCCCTTGTGCGGCATGCCCTTCAGGATGCACTACGTGCTCCAAGGCTGCCACTCGCCTCTTGACTGATTGGTAGACATCAATAACCCCTGAAGTCAACACTATGCCAGGTGAAATTGTTGGAGACTAAGGGTTTCTAAGGAATAATGCCCCCTCTTTATTGCGCGCCCCTTAGAATCATCATGAGAGACTGTCACGGTCTGCCCTCATGACATCGTGGGTCCTCTCAAACTAGGTAATCGTTAACCTACAGTTCGAGCCATGGCGGGAGTGCTAGTAAGTCGTGGTAGGACTGTTGTCCACTCCTCTCCCTCAACATATCTGGTAGTCGTGTGTGACCCCTTTACTCCATATGTGAGTCTGGTCGGCAAGCTGTCGTCAGCCTGCATCATCAACAAATCATGTCAGAACATATTCACATCATATCATCTAATCATATGTACTAATATCACAGTAAAACAATCAAACCCCAATAGCACACTCCTTGACTTGATTCGAAGTCCAATGGGTTCCATCAATGCCTTTGCATCCTCAAGGTCCAAAACCCTACACACTCAGTAAAACTGAGTCAATAGCACCTTTCTATGTCAATGTAGTAAAACAACATGTCATCAACCCATAACACATCGTAATCAAAGTCAAACGTTTTAATAGCATAAAAATCCGGATCACTTGCGAGCAAGTGTCCTCAAAGAATAAGTTTGCTCAGTGCACCAGAGCGGGATGTTACATACACCCCGTCTTGGTCTAAACTTTGTCCTGATGTTTCACAATATATATGCTGAAATAAAGTGTATCACAGTATCATATGTCTATCTATCAAACAAAATGGAAACTATTGGCGCATATCATATGCGTCCTCCTAGGTTGTCGTGTGCAGACTATAATTGTCCCACTGGACCTCGACCTGATCTACCGTAGCCATCGAACGTGATGATCCAATATGCCGACTGGCTCAGTCGTGAGCGCTCCCTCTTCTGATACTTGTAAGGAACTCATGTCAATAACATGTGTAGGATCACTAATATAATGTCTCTAAACAGATACAAGAAAAACATCGTGCATACACCTCAAGGAATCAGGCAAGGCTAGTCGATAGGCCACAGGCCGCTTTCTCTCCACAATCTCAAAAGGTCCCACGAACCTAGGAAAGAGTTTATCTCCCTTCCCAAACTTGATCGAACTCTTATGCGGTTTAACCTGCAAGAAAACTCGATCGTCGACCTCCTAACTACGGTCGACACGGTGCGCATCGACATAATGCTTATGTCGATCCTGTGCTTATTTAATCCTTTGTCTTATTGTTTGCAAATTCTCTTCCATTTATTGGATTGCTTCTAGTCCCACCATGACCCTATCCTCAAGCCGATCCCAACTCAAAGGCATTCGACATGGTCACCCATAAAGAAAATCGAAAGGCACCATTTTAATGGTGCTCTGGTAACTGTTGTTGTAAGAGAACTCTACTAGAGGTAGGAATTATTCAAAATGCTTTTGTTGGTCCATCATGTACATGTGCAACATGTCCTCGAAGGTCTGGTTCATTTGTTCGGTCTTCCCGTTAGTCTCCAGGTGATGTGGAGTACTAAAGTTAAGTTGGGTTCCTAAGGCCACTTGGAAACTCATCCAAAATCATCCAGTAAACATTGATCCTCGATCGGATATAATCCTCTTAGGCACGCCATGCAGCATCACAATCTCACTGATGAAAACTCTAGCTATGTCAGGTGCCTGATACGTCATACACATAGGAATAACGTGATCACTCTTCGTCAGAGTGTCTACTACTACATAAATTGAGTCATGTCTCCTTGCCATCAGTGGCAATCCAACAATAAAATCCATCGACATAACCTCCCTTTCAATTTTAGAATGGCATGTGGTTGTAGTAATCCTACTGGGTGTCTATGTTTAGCCTTTACCTGCTGACATTCTAGAAATCTGGCCACACAGTTGACTATGTCGGCCTTCATTCCCTTCCATAAGAATAAGGTTTTATGGTCTGCCCTCATCTTCGTGACTCCTGGATGTGTGAACTGCTCTATGAGCCTCACTTAGGATCAACATCCTCAACTCGTCATTTGGCGGCACGTAAATCCAACCTTTAAACCTCAATAAACCATCGCTATCAAATGAAAATCCCTCAAATCATGGTGCCATCATTGTGTTTTGTTCGATAAAACCCTCGACCTCTTTGTACCAGTCATCGTCATGCTGTAAGCTTAGAATCTTTTCACGTAGATTCGTCTGAAGAGGCAACACCGAAAAGATGCGTGGTCTCCAACTCAATGCATCTGCCACTCGATTCACTATTCCTTTTAAGTAAGTAATTTCGAATTCGTACTTGCTAAGCAATTCTGACCAACGTTGTTGTCGTGCGTTCAAATCGCTTTGCATAAAGATGTGTTGTAGTCCACAATGGCCAGTCTTTAGTTCAAATTTTTGTCCAACAAGGTAGTGTCTCCAAACCTTCAAGGCATATACGATGGCTAATAACTCCAAATCATGCATCGCGTAGTTCTCCTCATGCCTTCTAATTTTCCTCGAAATGTAAGCAATCACTCATCTGTCTTGCATCAAGACTTCGCCTAAGCCTTCCTTGGATGCATCAGTGCATACCAAGAAATTCGTGTCCATATCTGGGACCTTTAGTATCGATGCTATTGTCAATAACTCCTTGAGCCTCCGAAATGCTTCTATGCATTTCTCGGTCCAAACAAACTTCTTATTCTTCTTCTACAATTCCGTGATAGGATTTGCTATCTTCAAAAATCCTTCCAAACCCATGAAGCTACGCACTTCGGTGACATTCATCAGCGCAGGCCATTCCATAATAGCCTCGACCTTGGCTAGATCCATGGCGATACCTTCGCTAGAGATGACATGCCCTAAGTAGTGAATCTTCGATTGATAAAAAAAATGAGCATTTGGACAACTTCCCATATAAATTGATTTCTCTCAGACACTATAGTACCAAGCGCAAGTGCTTGTCATGCTCCTCCGTCATTCGAGATTAGATCCAAATATCATCAAAGAATACTTGGACAAACTTTTCCAAGTACTCGCGGAACACCTCATTCATCAAACTCATAAATACTCCTGGGGCGTTTGTCAGTCCAAACAGTAAAACAATAAATTCATAATGTCCAAACCTCGTCTTAATGGCGGTCTTAGGGACGTCATTTTCCTTGATCCGCAATGGGTGATAACTTGATCGCAAATCAATCCTAGAGAACACTGACATGCCCTTGATTTGATCAAACAGATCATCAATTCTCAGCAATGGATAATGATTCTTAATCATGGCCTTGTTCAATTGACGGTAGTCAATGTAGAGCCTCCATGACCCATCTTTCTTTTGTAGAAAATAACAGGTGCACCCCACGGTGACACACTAGGACATATCAGTCTCAGGTCCCACAATTCCTTCAGTTGGATCCTCAACTCTTGTAACTCCGGGGTTGACATCCGATAAGGCATTCTAGCTATCGGTTCAGTCCCAGTTTTAGGTCTATAGTAAAATCCAACTCCCTCTCTGACGGCATCCCAGGTAACTCCTCCGAAAATACGTCTTCAAACTATCTCACCACCAGAAGGTGTTCTAAACCTTCCGCTATTCTCTTCTCGTTTAACGCAAGGATTTCATAAAGCTTGCACCCCTTACCAGGGATGATTTTAAGGATGGAAATTTATTTTAAAATGTAGAAACCTTGGCGAATCTTACTAATCCTTCATATGTCAACTATAAATGTTTGGTGATATTTTTGTAAAAATATTCAAATTTCAAAGTATTTTATATAGTTTTTATTAAATTTTGGTGATTTTTATGGTAAAATAATTTAATCCTATCGAATTTGGGCAAATCATTTTTAAAATAACGAATCTCATTTTTGGAAAAACCATGGAAAATTAGCCGATGAGTGAAATTTAGCCCCTAAAATCATCCCTTCCCCTTACGCATGCTCTTTCGTAGTTGTAAGGAAGAGATGAACCTCAAGGAAACTCCCTGGTTCTGTCCTACAAACATGCATCTCTATCCCTCATCTTCATCCATGGCTGAAACATTTCATCTTACAATTGAGTATCGCCTCCTGCGATTCCAACTAGTCCATACAAATTACGACATCATAAGATCCTAAGGTCGTGACGTACAGGTTCTCCCTAGTGACAAACTCTCCCAGGTTAAGGGTACAACCCATAACCTTTACTTCAAACTTTTGTTTGGATACCAAAGCCATCTCTATGAAGCTAAACTCATCCTGTTCAACTACCTTTACCTTAATCATTTTTAGCACTACACCATAAATGAAACTCTCGGTAGCATCGGGATCTATCAAATACTAAGGGTCTAGTCAATGACAGTAACTGACGTCTCGAGCACAGTCATCTGGTGCTCTTCTTGGCGGTTATTCACTACTGCAAGATTTCGATGGCCCTTGCCCAAATCCCCCAGGGTAGTGAGTCTGACTGATCCAGATGCTCTATCCCTCTTCATTGGGCAGTCCTGCTAGAAACATCGCTCCCCACATTCCAACATACTTTCTTCGGTCCAGTAATCTTGGCACCCGAAGTAGAAGCTGAATTCCAATGCAAATGCCAACACAAACTCGTCAACCTTAACTTTCTTAGTGTTAAGGTGCAGATCATGCTGGAGCAGCTCCATAAAATGGGCCTCGTACTCGAGCACTGTACGGTTTCCCTGTTGCAAGGCATCGATCTCATTGAGATGACGCTCAACGAATTCCTTTAAAAAAAATACCTCTTTTGGAACCATTCCTAGAACAATTCCCGAGACATGTTGTCAATGACCAGGTTCAAAAGTGGCAGAAGCATCTTCTGCCATAGAAGAGCAATCCCCTTCAGTTGAAACACCACCATGCGGACCTTCATTCCAAAGGTCGTAAGAATGAAGCGGGAAACACAATTCCTTGTTCTACAGCCGTTCCTTGATAGAACAACCGTCTGTGACACTTGCGGACTTGAGAACTCAACTCTCTCAAGATCTTGGTGGATGTTAGTGGTACTAGCATTTGCGCGTTGTGGACCCTCAGGGGCACCTTCTAAATGCAATATCCACGAGGACACGTTAAGGTTTTCACTTAATGCAAGGGTTAAAAATCATGGGTTTACTGCAATGGAAAGCCTGGTGATCCACAGTCCCAGGGTTGAACCTACTCTGATACCATATGTAACGACCCCACTGTTACGACAACCAACGAAGTAGTTTTTTTTTGTGTGTGTTAAAAAATTAAGAGGTAAGAAGATGACGACGAAAACCAAACAATCATCCACTGACGTTGAACGCTAGCATGCAGTCCAGGCAACAAGTTACATAAGACACCACACACTGGCTCAAGACAACTGGTAAACATGTGCAAAATTAACAAGGGTAACAACTACCCACCTGACTCAACGGGACCCGGCCTACCAGCTAGGGACAACATCGCCATCCTGACCTTTCAGCCCAGACAAACAAGACTAGAACCTCAAGGAGTGTAGACCTAATGCCTAAAGGTGTTCGACCCTTGCACCAAGGTCAACATATGATGCTCAACCACCCTCACAGGGCAGGAACCAGCTCTGACCAAGATATCAATCGCTGCTAACCCATAGAATGTGCCACGATCTCTGCACCAGGAATCATGTCTTCCCCAGAAGAAGGGAGTGACAATAACTTGGGGTGACATTGCCCATCTGGACCAAGGACTTGGACGATTCTGACTGCTAAGGCCAACTACTGGCCCGAAGGATACCCCCATACTACAAGTAATAGGTCTACGGGAGGCAAGAGAAGTAAAACTCGGGGAGTACGTAAGTCGATACCGTCTTTGTCAACCACCCCACTCTCTATTAAGTCTAAGGATCAATTACAATCTAAAATTGGCGATAAGTAGGTCAACTACTTATGCCAACAAGGATAGGTGATTGCATGTTGCATAGCGCATGCGAATCCAAGAGAAGCGTCAGGAGCTTAGGCTGATCACCTTTCTTCCCACTGGATAAGGTTTTGTCCAACCTTGTAATCCCTCAAGAATTAATTAACCCAACATTTATATAACTGATATCACTTTACTTGTCATGGCCCTCTAACCATACAGGAAAATATATCAATTACCCACCTATTATTCATACCCTAAATTTCTTTATTAGAGAAGGTCTATAAAATTTATGCACCTCTATGTAACACTCATTAGTGGATTATTGGATAACTACCTTGGGTTTGAGTTGTAACCCACCTACAAGAATCAAGGTATGATGCAAGATGAAAGGAATTTAAGGATAATACAACACCTTAAGAAAATTTAAAGGAAAACAAATCCAGTGAAACGCATCTTAATTCTATCCCATAAATAATAGTTTATGAATAGAAGGCTACACGAAAAATTGATAGCTTTGGAGAGAAACTACCTTACACCCATCGTTCAACTCAGCCATAATTGGGATGTACATTTAGTGAATGAAAGGAATAGTTGAAGAAAGGGAAAGAAATTATAATCTATCACTATTGCACCCCAATACCTTATTTATCCTGAATTTACACATTAAACAATTAAGGATGGAAACTCTATTTGATTATCAATAAAAATTGGAACAATTATAAGTTAACCATCACATCGTATTTACGGATCTGTTACCTCACAGACATTAAGCACATAAAGGTTATCTGGTTGTTGTCAGTCCTAACAAACTCAGTGCTGTCCAAGGGCTAGTAAATGGCCGTGACTCGTAGCCAAGGGTAAAATGTTGATTGAGGCAATGGTAGACTAAAGTTTACAAAAAGGGTATCACTGCTAAAGGAAAAACTCAATGCTAAGGACTTTCAACAACCGCTGTCATGCCATAAAAATCTCTACCTGTCTACAATAATTATTGCTAACAGACTTGATCATCGAACGTAGTCCTTGTCATTAACGTTGTCATTACACAGTAATTCCACAGTCAACAAATGCTTGATTCTGTTCTAAAAGAAATAGATTGGCAATTTCACTAGGAAACCAAGGCACGTTAGTAGCAATTTAAAAGAAAAATGCAGTCATCTCTAGGTAATTTGCCAGGAAGCAACTGCCATCTCAAGTCCGAATGATTATATAGAAAATCACAGGCATCTAACTCATGGAAGAAATCAGAGTCATTCCAGCCACCAAGTTGTTAAGGATTAGAGTAATAATAGAGATCCAAGGGGCGACAACACTGTCAAAATTTCAACCAATAGAAACGCCGAATCCAAGACTCAACAGAAGGAAAAAAAATCTTGTTTGTTAATAAAACACCACCAATACAACAACCACATCATTCGTGTAGATAAAATGCCCTTTTACACTATCATACTCAGCAAATTTCGCCCACCAGACACCATCGTTGCCGCTAAAACGCTACAAGCTATCGCTATCCATCAATGTAAATCGACTGCTAACAATTAGCTAAATTTCGTTGAGTTTAAAGGTACCAGTGCTGTCTAGTTAAAGGAATATGCAAATTTAAATATAATACAACACTGTCTAGTTAAAGGAATATGCAATCTAAATATAATCCAGCGCTTTCTAATTAAAGGAATATGCAATTTAAATATAATGATTGTTTAGTTTATTAAAAAGAAAACGATTATTGCAGAGTCATTGTCCATCATACGATTTGCAAATGTTTAATAGATTAAAGGGAAAACGATTATCGCAGTGACATTGTCCATCAAACGATTGCTAATGTTTATTTTCTAAAAGAGAAAATGACTATTACAGGGACACCGTCTATCAAACGATTTGCTAATGTTTATTCGCTAGAAGAGAAAACGATTATTGCAAGGGACAGTTAATCATTAGCCAACAAAATTACAAGCGCAAGACAAATATCCATCAACATAAAACGCAGAAATAGATGTATTCGACAATGCTCAATAACGTAGAGTTAAGTTTCTCATCTAAGCATAGACGTAGAGTAAATTTATCCATGCATGCATAAAAACACAGCCAATAAAGTAAAAACGGAGGAATGTCCTACGAGATTAAAAGGCAAAGTAAAATGAGATAACAATATATATAAACAGGTCGAGTTCATGGAAAAACTTTGCCAACAATCAAATGATACAAGGTTAAATAAATGCATCAGGGTGCAAGACAACAATCATCCAAAGACAACAACAAAGGTAGGTGGTTAACAGGTTCACCTTCACTTCACCATCCTCACACAGAAAAGTAGGTCGTTGAGATCCATAGGTATTTTAACATGAAGGCAACAACCATAGATCAGGATCCTCTCTGATTGCTCAGGTGAGGACTGGTGAGCTAGGGACGAAGGATAAAAAACCTTAAGGTCAAAATCAACACACAGAGCAGTCACGACATGTGGGAAGACGAAGGCCACGGGAAAAAAATCAACCAGACAATCCGCTAGGCTAAGAAAAAGGGGTCCGCTAACAATCTAAAAATCCAATCCATTCACAAATTAATATGCAGTTCCAAGCATAATTCCTAATGCATTCTACTCTACAAAATAAAAGAGTGTATTGTTTCTTGATCGCCCGCTTTGAATGACGTCCCACTCTCCGGGCAACTCCCGCTTGCCGACCATCGAGACCTCACCGGTACCTCCCAACCAATGCTAGGGGTACTCTTCTTCCCCCTTAGCCCCCCGAGCCACAAAGGGGTTAGACACACTATCTAGAGGTTTCGTCTAGCTACCAACTCACCTCGCAAGGCCGAGCTACCACTCCTCTCTGAGCTAGGTATCCCAACTCCCAACAAGTAAATCAGTCAAGTCGATATTTCTGCAGTGTAAGGTTACATAAACATAAGATGATCCTTCATCCTTCTCCTTCCATTATTTTATAGAGTTTCAGACTTCCTTTCTTTCCTAAAATCTCATTTAATTAAAGTTTTAAAAATAAATTCCTAAAATTTCCTCTCCGTACAAGTGTCCCCCATCCCCTACAATCCGCCATAAATTAATTTCTTTAATTAATTAATTATCTTTATTTCCCTCACCCACCTAGAGTTACTCCTAGAATCACTCCTAGGTGTCCCTAGATTCCCTTACAGGTTTTAAAGGCTTTCCCTATTATGAAATTGCTAATTGAGTTTAAAATTAGAAACCTCTTAAATGTGGATTCCTTACTAAGTTGACTTCCCGATTTTTCCCTTAAGTTCCCCATTTTCCTTTTTATGTTACCTCATTTCCCTAGTTTCCTATTTTTTTGATTTTCCCTCTTTCCCCTTTTACTTAGCACTCAAAAAGGCAGGTGTGGAATATAACCCCTTTTCCCTTTTATCATTAATTTAGTATCTATTAAATTATCAAATGATAAAATAATTAATTCCCTCTTTACTTTTTATATCCACAGATTTTATTTCTTATGAATAATTTAATTTCTTACTCCCTTCATGTTACAAAATTTTATGAAGACCATAATTATTACTTAAGTGGTTTTTATTTTAAATTTTATTATTTTATTTAATTTTATCTATTTATTTATTTGTTTTTTTTTATTTATTATTTTTTTTTAAAAGGTAGACAAAATTTTACCCCTAGCGAAATTTTAGACTTAGTACTTAGATTTTGTACTAGGCGACATTTAATTAGGGAAAATGTTTTAAAATTTCTTAACCTGTTATTTGCCTTAGGTCCATCTAGGTTCATCCCTCTATCATCATCAATGTGACGCGCCCTTCGGGATGCACTAGGTGCTCCAAGGGTGCCACTCGCCTCATCTGTTCCCTTGTGCGACGTGCCCTTCAGGACGCACTACGTGCTCCAAGGATGCCACTCGCCTCTTGACTGATTGGTAGACATCAATAACCCCTGGGTCAAACACTCCGCCAGGTGACCTTGTGGGGGACTAAGGTTTTCTAGGGAATAAGGCCCCTACCTTATTGCGCGCCCCTTAGGATCATCGTGAGCGACTGTCGCAGTCTACCCTCATGGCATCGTGGGTCCTCTCGAACTAGGTAATCGTTAACCTACAATTCGAGCCATAGTGGGAGTGCTAGTAGGCTATGGCAGGGCTGTTGGCCACACCTCTCCCTCAAAATCTCTAGTAGTCGTGTGTGACCCCTTTACTCCATATGTGAGTCTGGTCAGCAAGCTATCGTCAGCATGCATCATCAACAGATCATGTCAGAACGTATCCACATCTAATCATATGTATTAATATCATAGTAAAACAATCAAACCCCAATAGCACACTCCCTGACTCGATCCGGAGTCTAAGCGGTTCCATCGATGCCTCTGCATCCTCAAGGTCCAAAACCCTACACACTCAGTAAAACTGAGTCAATAGCACCTGTCTATGTCAATGTAGTAAAAAAACATGTCATCAACCCATAATGCATCGCAATCAAAGTCAAACATTTTAATAGCCTAAAAATCTGGATCACTTGCGAGCAAGTGTCCTCAAAGAATAATTTTGCTCAGTGCGCCAGAGCGGGATATTATAGTACCATCAACATTTACTCTATGTAGTAAGGGTTCTTCAGGGATAGGTGAGTTTATTTTTTCATTTGTGAAGTTTTCCAAATTAGCTCTGCATTTTTTCTCAGCGAGGGAGATCGGTGACTTGGAGAATTTTACCCGGTGGAAGTAGGCGTCTCTACCCGACCGTCCTAGTATGTTCATGATGCTCCTATATTCTAATAGTTGGATGGAAACCTCGAGGTTTCGTTACAGTGGAAGAAACCCTTTGTACTGTAATTCTTATTATGACTTTTAGTTAAAGTTTTCCCCATTATCGCTATTCTCCTCGTAACTCCATGGACTATTCTCTCTCCTGGGTAAGTAGACTTCACTGTTGTTTTATTCCAAATCCTTTTGAAACCTTCTTGGTACTCCTCTTCTTTGTTTCTAGTTTCCACAAACTTTCACAGGCATTTTAGCAGGAGTTAACATGGTTTCATTTACTTATGGGGTTTTTTGTTGTCCCTTTATTCTCTTATATGGGTTACCCTTACCTTATGTGTTGTTACCTGGTATTGAGCCTCTATAAGACCACACAGGAGTTCTAGTCTAGAAGTTAATCTGGTAGGGTAGAACCCACGCTATGTAATACATGTTATATATCGTTTTGTTTGGGATTCCATCATTTGGTAGATTCTAATAGGCCACTAGCTGACTCTTATGACTGTAATGTTTTTTTTTAAAGGATTTTATGTATTTCCATTCAATATATAATATAATGTGTGTATTCTGTGTCCCGAACAATTTCTTAAGGAATACTCTGCAGCATACAAATATTTGATTCTATGATAATTTCTTGGGTTAAGGTGTTTCATACTGTTATTATCGGTGTCTATGTGTAGTAAACACCATTCGAAGCCTGGTAAATTTGGCAAGGATGTTAACTCTCTACTTAAACTTTGATTAAAAGAATCCTCTTCAACATAGACAGTCGGTACATGTTATATTTTGATGACATCATTAGCATATATCATTTTACTCTATGTGTAAAGTTTGAGTAACGCATTTGGTCGGCTCGCAGTGCGTGACCCATGTAGTTTGGATTTTCAATTTTAATGTTATTTGTTTATTTCATTTCCTGAAAAGTTTGATTCTACGTTTTGGTAACCAATTCTAATGATGGGACCCTTTTTTTGTGAGGGTACTCATAAATAAGTTCTTGGACTACCCTACCCTTCGACCTGGGACGTCTTCTCAACTGAAGAGTGACAAGGAAAATACACCAGGTCTCCAAGTTGCAAGTTAAGTGAAACTATGTATAAACTTTTTCTGTCATTAATCATTCTATTGAAAGTTACACTCATCTTAATTCTGTTGAATAATACTAATATTAATTTTTGTTTCCTTGTAGGGACTTCGACCATGCACAGTCCCAGATGTAGGCCCCTTCCATACGTACAAAAGGTATTCGGGTTTCATTTCGCTGGTCTTAAAGGAGTGCCCTAGGTTTCTAAGGATTGATACGGTTCTAAAACTAGAATGTTATCATCGTGGTGAAAAAGTTCATTCATAACGATGGCCTATTCTTTAACTCTGTATCTCTAATTTTAACATAAGGGCATAAGGATCAAAACCTTATTACTGTTTAAAATAAATGAATGGTAAATATTCAGCATGGTTGTATCATTATTCAAGTTGTATAGTCGGATTTTAGATGGAAATATGAAAAATTCCTTCTCTCAGAAAAATAGATATGTTATAGAAATATTTCTGGAATGAATAGAGAGACGTATATGTGAACAATAATTATTTCTTGACTCTTTCTGGTTTTACTTTGGATCCTATAGAGAAATTCAAACGATTTCTTGTTTAATCCTGTAGCTTTTCCTTTTTCGATTATTATTACAGTAGGTCTATGCATATTGAAAATATATGATTCCAAGGTGTATACTCTTCACTTCAATTAATTTACTACTGTATCGTCTTATTTTAGAATTTCATATGCGATTTACTAGCCTATTTGTTATCCGTTATATTATTTTCCTTTCCAGGTCTTCATTTGTGACTAGACAGACTATTTGCTTTCCATCATTTCATTTCCACAAATTCATCTATGACTACTTAGGTTGTTCACTTCTCATTATTTCATTTTCCATAAATGCATTTATGACTGGTTAAAATGTTCGCTTTCTATCATTCATTCCCATAAATGTATTTATGACTAGTTAGATTGTTTGTCTTCCATTATATTTATAGCACCTGTTGGATATGCGTACACTGGCATTTAGAATGAATCATGTAGTTTTGTATAGTTATTTACATACACACACACACACACACACACACACACACACACACACACACACATATATACATATCCATATACACAGTTACTTCCTATTGTATGTAATCAATTCCAACAATGATTAGATTGGTAGGGAAATTCGTCTAGAATTAAGGGATGACCCTGTAGAAATTTTTGTTCTCAGATTTACTTCGAGAATAGTATTCGCACAGTCCAAACTTTACTTGCAAACAGAAATAACGAGATGTATATGGTTAACTGATCTGGTAGTGATTTCTAGCACAGTATAATGAAATAGTATTATATTTAACACAACTATAATTCCTAATACATTTCCATAATTCAATTACATTCCAGCCAAGATACTTAAAAAGGTTTTCTCAATAGTTACAGTTAAACTTAAATGGTTTATACTACATTCAATTTCATTCCTTCAAAATTTAATAAAACATAGTACCTCATTCATATTTAAACAGATGAAATCCTATCAGCCAATAATTCCAAATAACATTTGAACAGAGAAGGAGTATATAAAGATATCTTAACAATTTTTGAACAACAAATAGAACAACCAAGTTCCTCCCAACCTTAGAACAAAATAGCCAATTCACTTGTCCTGTTCACCCCCTAGCCTGACCATGAATCCATGAGGGTGAACTCAGAACTCCTCCTCAGCAAAAGTCCTTCAATTTTAGTGACTTCTCCTTGCCTCACACTCAGAAAGCAGTGTTCATAACAACAAGAGATCATTCATTTCCCTAGCATACTAGGCATCGTTCTGCCTCCTCCCATATGCTATATATCCAAGAGCAATTGTGCCTAGGTATTTTTCCCCTTGGGAATTTTCACAGCTTTCCAAATATCTGATTTTCAGGGGATGCCAATGGAAAAATTCCTGATTTTCCACTTCTAACATTCATCCCTGAGGTAGTTCCAACATATTCCCCTCTCATGGAGTCATGGTCAGCTGATTTAACCTAGTTATTCCATTTGTCCATCAACAATAAATATATATTTTTTTTTCATACAATTTTCATAGTGAAATAGTTATTTGGGTCAAGCCAGATCTCTGCCCAACAATCATAATCATCAATTACAATTAACTAAATTGGAAATTCGGAATTGCAATAAATGGCAATAATTTTCCAATTTTGAATTTACTAAAAATAGAAATAATTTCCTAAGCCAATTCAGATTTAAAAATAATTTATTTTTGGGGATGTTACATCCTTTCCCCCTTCAATAAAACATTGTCCTCAATGTTTATTCCTTTCTTGGAACAGGATTGGATGAGATTTCTACAAATTTCCCTCCAACTCTCAAGTGGCCTCCTTAGGGCTAAAGTGATTCCATTTCCCTTTTACCTGGGCGAGGACTCTGCTCCAAAGTGTTATTTCTCTCCTGTCCAGAATGCGCAAAGGTTCCTCTTGTAACTTGTCTTATGGATCCACCTGCACCAAGTTCCAATCGATCATATGAGTAGGGTCATGAACATAATTCTTTAAAAAAGAAACATGAAATACATTATGGATTTTAAGATTGGAAGGAAGTGCAAGTTGGTATGCTACAGGTCCAATTCAAGCTAAGATCTCGAAAGGGTCACAAAACCTGGGTGCCAACTTGGCACAGTTCCCTAGATCTAGTGAATTTTTTTGAGCTTTGACTTTTAAATAGATGTGGTATCCCACTTGAAATTCCAGGTGTCTTCATTTCCGATCTGCGTAACTTATTTTTCTATCCTGCACTTCTTTTAAGTTTTGTTGTACTTTTCTTACCATGATCTCCATTTCCTAGAGAATCTCTAGTCCCACCATGATTCTGTCAACTAGGTTATCCCAACTAATCAGAGTCGTACATTTTCTCTCGTATAGTACTTCGAAAGGGCTCATCTTAGCCAAAGTTTGGTAACCATTGTTGTATGCAAATTCCACCAAGTGTAGGTAGTCTTCCCACTTGCATGGTTTTGTTCTTAGGTACATGCGTAGCATATATTCTATGATTTGGTTTGTTCGTTCAGTCTGACCATCTGTTTATGGATGATAACTTGTGTTGAAATTCAAGTTAGTATTTAACCCTGCAAACAATTCTTTCTAAAAAGTAGATGTAAATTTTGCGTCCCTATCCGAAATCACCATTTTAGGAATACCATGTAGTCTAAAGATTTCTTTCATGAATATTTCAGCGATGTTAATAGATTTAAAAGTAGACTTTACAGGAATAAAGTGTGCAGACTTACAAATTGAATCATTCTACTTTTGAGTTCTAGGAAAACCTGTAATAAAATCCAGTGATATAGTCTCCCATTTCCATTTTGGCATAGGTAAGGGCTGCAACAAGTTGGTTGGATGCTGGTGTTTGGATTTTACCTATTGACAATATTGCCACTTAGCTAAGTGTTATGGTGTTTCACCCTTCATATTAGGCCAGTAAAATAGTTTCCTTAGTGATGTTACCATCTTCTGGTATCCTAGGTGACCAAAATATGGTTTCTTGTGTACTTCGTCAAAAATCGTTAAATTTAATTCCGCCTAATCTGGTATGTATATTTTGTTTTTGAATCATAGTAGACCTTCTCTATCCAAACTCAGATCTGTTTTGTCTAAATTTTCTACATTATCTCATAACTATGCCACTGTTCTAGTGTAATTTTCAAGATCGCTTTCTTCCCTGCTAATGCTTATTTCAAACAACCCATGAACTCTTCTGCTTAAGTCATAAACCACCTTGTTTTCCTTACCCTTGATATGTATTACCTCAAAGTAAAATTTTCTCAAGAAGGTCATCTATATTGCATGCCTTGCATTAAGGTCTGGTTGACTAAAAAAAAATTTCACACCGTTGTTATCTGTTAATAACAGAAATTTACTGCCCATTATGTAGTGTCACCACATCTTTAAGGTGTGTATTACAGCTGCCATCTCTAGGTCATGAGTGACGTAGTTTCGTTCATGGTTCTTTATTTTTCGGGACTTGTAACAAATCACATGCCCTTCTTGAGTTAGGATACCACATAGTCCTTCTTTACTCGGATCCACATAGACTGTGAAGTCTTTGTCCTGATCTACTACCTTTAAAATGGGTGCGCTCATTAACAATTCCTTTAACTTATTAAAAATGTCCTAACATTTATTTGACCGGTTAAATTTAGTTCCCTTCTTTTGTAATGATGTGATAGGGTATGCAATCTTGGAAAAGCCCTCTATAAATCTGGTAATATCCAGTGATTCCCATGAATGACCGAATGTCTTCTACATCCTTCAGAATTGGCCATTCCATGATGGCTCTTATTTCCTCAAGATCGACTGCAATACCTTCCTCATATATTACATGCCCTAGGTACCGTATTTTCTTCTGATAAAAGTCACATTTAACGAATTTGGCATACAGTTTTTGTTTTCTCAAATTTTGCAGAACTATCCTTAGGTGATCTTGTTGTTCTCCTTTTGTTTTATAATACACTAGGATATCCTCAATAAATACCAAAACAAACTTGTCCAAGTACTAACTGAAAATGTTTTTGATTAAACACATGAATGTAGTTGGCACATTAGTGACCCCAAATGGTATAACAACAAATTCGTAATGTACATATCTCATTTGGAATGATGTTTTACTTATGTCCTCATCTTTTATCCTAACTTGACGATAACTAGATCCTAAATCCAATTAAGAAAAAATCTTTTCCCCACCTACTTGATTGAACAGATCATTTATCCTAGGTAAGGGATACGTATTCTTAATACTCATTTTGTTTAGTTGTCTATAATCGGTGCATAATATCAAATTTCCATCTTTATTTTTCACAAAGAGGGCTAGTGCCCTAGTGTGAGACACTCGGTCTGATATATTCTTTGCCCAATAATTCCTGTAATTGAATTTTTAATTCTATTAACTCCGGTAAACTCATTCGGTAGGGTGATTTAGATATAGGGGCTGAACCAGGTAGTAGGTTGATAGAAAAGTCTATCTCCCTCCTTTTGGGTAATTCAGGTATCTCATCAACGAACACATCTCTGAAATCATGCAAGATGACAAAATCCTCCAAGATGGGTTTGTTGGATTACTGAGAGGGGGGGTGAATCAGTAATAGAGAAATTTAACCATATAATCCAAGTGTTATATCAATGAAGCATTATTATCCAATAACTGCAGAGTAAATAAGCAA